>JAHSUH010001979.1:0-370000 GCA_025388415.1 Cynanchum wilfordii
AGAAACCAAAGCTAAATCAATTTGCACAGAAGAAGATGGGGAAGATGGGTGCGTTGGAGGAAGAGAGCAAGCAGCTAAATCATGAAATTGATAAATTGGAGGAAGCAGTGAAGAAATCACATTCTTTGATGACTGAGAATGTTAAATTGAGAGTCCAAAAAAATTCTCTACGCGAAAAAGTGTTAGAGTTGAGAATGAATGTTTTAAAATCATGTTATGAATATCAGAATTTGAGTATTGAGTTTGAGAAATTGAAAATTAAGGAGATGAATAAGTTGATTAATGATTTGGAGATTGAAAAGTCATTTTGGCAAATGACTGCTGTTTTTCTAGCTGTTACTTCTACTGTGGCGATAGTTTTTCACAAGTATGCCAAATGAAAGTGAAGCTTATTATTTTTCAAGTATGCCAAAAGAAAGTGAAGCTTATTAATAAATAGGAAGAAAGCTTAGAATTCTATTGCTGATCAATAAAAAAAAAAAATTGGTTACTTAATTAATAAATTAATTCTAATGTAAATAATTTTTAAATAAAATTTATATATCAATTTTTTTTTTTTTTTTTTGCTTATATGCATACAATTATTATATATTGTATAGATATATTATTGTGATTTTGTCAACACAATAATAGTTATATAGATATATTATATAAAAAAAAAAGAGACGCCATTTATAACTGACAGAAAAGGGCATCCGTTTAATGTGTGATCCACACGTCCACAACTAAAGCAAATGTGCGGTAGGCGTTCGTACTGATACGCTGCTGTGCAAGAACCATAAAACGGCACAGCGACAGGAATACCTCTTGGGAAGGGTAAGTCCAGTTGTATGGTAGCCAAAATACGAAGGTATTTCTCATTAGTGTCAGTAAACTCACGAATTTGAAGCGAGTGCCATTGCGGGAAAGAGCTGGCAATTCGACGACCCACTGCCACCGTAACACCTTCTCTGGGCAGTCCACGCACGTGAATCCAGAATCGTTCGGCCTGGAAGTCAGAACGATTCTGAGACTGCATATCTTCGCATCCAAGGACGCACTACAAAAAGCACATCATCAAATGACCACGGTCCATTCGTCAATACACGATAAATGATTGCAAAAAATATATAATAAAGAGAAAAACTTATATTAAAAATATTCAAAAGAAAAAAAAAAGTAATAGATAATAAGAATAATTTTAAATGAAAAAATATTGATGAAAAGACGAAAATAATAAACATAAAAAATAAATAAATTAAAACTTTTAGGTATCAACTACAAAATAGTAATAATAATTATATATAAAAAAAAAACTATTAAAACCAAAAAAAAAAACTAGGAGAATGATTTGTAAAATAAAGTCCTTTAAATTTAATTCACTTAAACCATTCAAAAAATACAAATTATGAGAGAAAAAAGAATAAAGAATTTGAAGAAGAGAAAGAAAAAAAAATTTAGAGAACAAAAAAAAGAGAAGAAGGTGGATGAAATGACAAAAAATTATAAGTACAAAGATAAATAAAAAAATAAAAAATTGTTCCTATTTGTATAGTAAAATCAAAATCAAATGGAAAGTAATGTAGTCTAATAAAAATAAATAAAGAAAGAAAGAAAACTCTATAGAAGTATGGATTAGAAAAATATAAGCAATAAAGAAAACTTAAAGTTATATACAGAAGAAAGATAAAGATGGAAAGAAAAGAAAAATTAAATAGAAATAAACATACTCTTTGGCATATTCCCAGAGATATCCATCCCCTTACTCCCAACTAATTTCACATAGCATAACACATGTAACTAGAAATATCAAAGTCAGTTTAATTACACTGGAAAAAAAAAAAACCTATCAAAATTTATGTGCTCCCTTCTGGTTCTTCAGTACTCCCACTCCTACCTGCTAGAAGGGGGGTCACTGGAGCACTATCCTCTATTGTGTTGTTCCTGCTTTTCAAAAAAAATAAAAGAGAAAAAAATAATGCAATTGTCACAAATCCATATTATAGTGCCTTATTTGGAAATATACTGTATAAACAAAAACAACCAAGCAAAGTAATCTATCACACAATCAAGGACCACGTTAATAGTCATTCAGTCAGGAATTGCAACTTTCATTTATCATACAAATTAAACATTACCCACAAATTAAAGGGGTTTTATGTGTAACATGGGGACCAAAAATAATCAAGCTACAACCAAAGAAGTTTTTCTTTAATGCCCAAATGAATCATCAAATTGTTTGTGAGTTATTGCCAAAGATAGACATGCCATCCGTGGAAACAAGTGCATGATGCAACAAGCATTGTTTTAAAGCTAGCTCACAATTATTTCTTCTAATAGTTTTAGATGCAATTAATTAAAATCTATAGCCAACTGGCTGTAAACCTAGTGGAGCTCTAATCAAGCTGATCGCATACTACTAAGATATGGAATAACGTTGCAACAGCTATGTCTAGGTAGACTATAGTTGGGCCTTCAAGACCCTAAAAACTAAAGCTAAACGTGAGTTTCAGACACAAAACTTAAAAACCTGAAGAAACAACAAAAAGGTGCCTCCTTTAGCGAAGCTTCAGCTGATTTAAGATGGTTTATATAGCAAAGTCAGACCTCTTTCAAACCAAAGGTCCTACCCACAAGAGTGAATGTCGGTATTGCAAAATGAAGCACATAATTGACTATTAAATGGTCTAAACTGACTTGAAAGATGCAAACTATACATGAAAAATAAACCAAAAAGAGTGACATGAAAGGAGCTAAGCTTTCTTACTACAACATTTTAACTAAAGAAGAATTATGCTAAAAAAGAACCAACAGAAATTTGGAATTTATTATGCAAATGGAACACATCCTGTGAATCTGTATAATTGAACAAAGAAATGTACTGGCAACAGAAAGTACAAATGCTACCATGTCAAGGATTTGAGAAGAAAAATATTCATCATGGAGGAAGCATATATGATAAAGGAAATATAAACAATTAACAAATCAAAACAAATTGCACGAGCAGGCAAACAAAATAGCTACCAGAAACAAGCATTAAATTTCTCAAGCAGTTCTACGTTAAGTTTTGTTTAGATTCATACTTGCAAGTCTTCTTGTTGTGACCTAGGCCTTTGCATTTGCTACATTGGAGCTGACGTTTAATTACATCAAGAGGTTCAAACTGTTTCATCTTTGGACGACCTGGTGGGCGTTTAGTTGGTGGAGGAGCTACAACAACAGCTTCCTCTATTTTACTTTTCGCTGGTTTCTCAATATTTGGTATTGGGTGTATTGATTCCGCATATGTCGAGCAGTAGTATTCAGTTGTGAAGTATCTCTCGCAGAAGTCATATGGACTCCTTTCAAGACCATCAAAAACAGCTATAGCATGACAGCAGGGTACCCCAGTGAGATTCCATCCCTTACAAGTACAGTTCCAGTGATCAATGTCAACAGTATCAACTGTTTCACCACTAACTTCAAATGTGCTGCCATCTGACCGTAACAATTGCAGAGACTTTGCCTTAGAAATTTCATTCTGAATCTTCTCCTCCATAACAGGTGTAAGCAATGTAGACCACTGACTAGATTCAACCCTACGTAAGTAAATTAGTTCCATCATCTTACCTCGTAATACATCAACTATCTGGGTAATTGGCAACTCATCAACCTCTGATACCCAGCTGTAAAATAGTTGTCCAAAGTTGGACGTCATATGATTATACCTTCCCCCACAAAAAAAAGCATTAGCCCAGTGCTCAGGTTCACTATGAATGACCCAATTGTATGCTTCTGGTGAGATAGCTTTTATGCTTTCTGCACAGCTGTGGAAATCTTCAACTTTTGGTGCATAAGCAGCAGCAGTCAAATCCTGAATCATAAGTCGTCTTGCTTCGTGAGAAAACTGCCCCTTTAAATCTTTATTCAGTTTTTCAGCAAGGTAACGTAGGCAATAACCATGGTGACAATCTTTCCCAAATATCTCACTCAATGATTCCCTCATACCTTTCTGAAAGTCAGCAATAAACGTGATTTGACTAGATGCAGAGAGAGCAGATTTTAATTGCAACAGAAACCAATGCCAGTTTTCATCGTTCTCTTCATCCACGATGGCAAAGGCTACTGGAAACACACCATCATTCCCATCCACAGCTGTTGAAGCCAATAATGTACTCTGATATTTTGAATAAAGAAGAGTGCTATCAAGGAAAAGAAGTGGGCGACAACCTTGTTGAAAACCAGATATCGATGCATGAAATGAAACAAAAAGACGATGGAAGCTGGAGTCTTCCTTTGTCCCAAAAGTAGCAACACTACCGGGATTTGTTTCCATTATCTTTTCACAGAAGAAAGGCAACAGACTGTATGCCTCTTTATAAGAACCTTGTAGCTGCTCCCGTGCAACCTCCTTTGCACGCCATGCCTGAGAATAGTTCAATTGAATGCCATAATCACGTTTGATGTCAAGGGCTATATCCTTAGGCTTGTAATTTGGAGAAGATTTCAACTTTTCCTTGATTATATTTCCAACCCATCCCCTTGTAGCCCTGTAGCCAGCTTTTATAGTGGTTCCTTCACAAGTGTGTTCAGGATTCATTTTCTTGATACATACCAGCTGGGTAGTAGCTAATCTTGATGCATATATCCGCCATGGACAACCTTCAAATTTGCATTTGGCAGTTACACGGTGACTGTCATTTTTCTTATATTTGTAACTAAATCCATGTGCTATCGAGTATTTGTGCAAAGCTTCGCGGAATTCAGCGAAGCTATTAAATCTTTGATCCACACCAGTTATCGTGTTCTCCCACTGGAGTGCAGCTCTGCGGTGCTTGTCATCATTGTTAGAGTTAGCGGGATAAATATCAAGAGGAGTAATATCAATTGGGGGCTCCATATCAATAGGAGCATCTACGTGTATCAAATCCCCAGGAGTAACCGCAGCCTCAGACACAGTAGTCCGGCTTGACCTACATACATAATTAAGCAACTGACAAGGATATTCATGCAAAGGAGCCTGGACTAGGACATTACCGTCACCTCACAAAGGGAATGGGAAAAAATAGAAGGGGGGTGGGGGGACAGTGGAGGACTGAATGAGGCCGTGATAGTAATAAAAGGGGGAAAAAAAGGCTATTTTAATTAGTACCTACTGGCAGGCATGGCGGCAGGCTCCTCCTCAGCGATGACGAAGACCTCAACTTGGTCAGAATCCTTAAAGAAGTTAACCATGCGCTTGAGGTCCTTGTCTTTAGAGATGGTAATGAGGGTCTTCCTATTCCCGGGGAGGAAGTACTTGATGGTCATGGCATTGGCAGCACACTGAAAATTTTCAGCAAGTTCTTGCTTGAAATCCATGAGATGAGTCTGGTGATCAAGATCCAGAGCATAGGCGTCGCCACCAGAGTAAGACAGAGAGCCATCGTCTTTATTGGCTACAAATTCTCCCCCAGATTGGCAAATGGCTATGATTTTCTTAGCAGACATGCTGTCTACATGAAAATAAACACGGCCGGAATCCGAAGTACATTCAGAAATTACGAGGGAAAGTTAATTTTTTTTTTTTTTTTAAGAGAAAAATAAATAAATAAAATCAGGAGAAAACCCTAAAAAAAAATTTTTTTGTTAAGCAAAACCCTAATAATTACGGTAAAAATTAAATTCAGTCCGAAGACAGAAAGAAAGAGAGCAGATAAACAACAGATAAATTGACATTCAGATGCAGAATGGGTGGGCGGACGGGCGGGCGATTAGAAAAATTACAGCTATCAAATATGGGACAAATTCATAAATAACCAAAGTTGCAGTCTAGAATGTAAATTGTATGCTTTTTGGGTTGTCCAGAAAAAAAAAAAAAAAAAAAAAAAAAAAAAAAAAAAAAAGAGGGAAAGTTGTTGGCAATGATCATAAAAGGAAGGTGGAAATAGAAATAGGAAAAATTACCTGGAGACGGGAGAACTAGAATAGGTAGCAGTTTCTTTGTGGCTTCTGGGTTTCAGTAGGAGTTGTTTGAGTTCTGAAGGGCCTCCTCTTTATGTCGTATCGTTTAGGTCGACTGCGGCTGCGTCTCCCTAGTGGACAGAGAGAAAAGGAGACCCGAGTCACATTCCTTCTTCTCCAGAGCCACAACGCCAATTCGGATTCGGGTCTATCTAGCAAGGCAGAAAATCGGACCCGGGACGGGTTTTTAGTTAAAAGAAAGGAAAGGGTCGAAAGGGAATAATAGGTAACTTACACAACATATGATAATTACAGTTTTTTTTTGGGGGCGGCGGGGGACAAATCGTAATTGTCAGCTAAAGCGGGGGTACGTAACTAATTGTGCAATTCTCCTTCAAACTAGTGTTTGTCCACATTCGAATAAAGATGTAATTTGACTTTCTTTTTTTTGGTTGAAAGAGTAATTTGTTTATTAATCGCTTAGCTCAAACTGTAATTATTATATAATTATATATTGTTGCTATTATTTTATATTATTTTTAGATATTTTAAAATTTTGAATTCAATTAGCCAAGTTAATTAAATATTTAAATTAATAATTTATTATTGATAAAGTACATTTAAAATTTTAGATTTGAGTGTACTTTTATATTAAAAAAAATAATTAAAGTTAGAAATTTTGATAAAATTATAGATTCATAATTAAAAATGAAGATTACATTCAAAATATAAAATTGTATACATTAATTTTAAGTTTATAGAAAATACATAAACACGCATACATTCATTCAAACTCTAAGTCAGGTTTTTCCTTATTTTATGGAAAAATTGGATTTAGTTGATGAGTAAAATTTAAAACACGATATTATGCATTCACAAAAAA
The DNA here is from genome assembly GCA_025388415.1 of Cynanchum wilfordii. Classification (NCBI taxonomy): domain Eukaryota; kingdom Viridiplantae; phylum Streptophyta; class Magnoliopsida; order Gentianales; family Apocynaceae; genus Cynanchum; species Cynanchum wilfordii. The sequence goes on from JAHSUH010001979.1 coordinate 6,785, forward strand.
TAATATAGAATTTTTTCACAATTTTTGTATGCTTTATAATTTCTATATTACATTGAAAACCTTTTTCATATAAATTTCCCTTATATTGCACGACTACTGCCACTCCATGCTTCAATCCATTTCCTTCCAACGAATAAAAAAAAGGAAATAAAACTAATAATAACAAATAACATGTGTTTTTCATGAACTCTTTTCGATTAATCTATAAAATTAACCAAAACATAGAAGTTAACTTTTATAATTTTTCAAAGTTTGAAGGAAATTCTGAAGTGAAAATTCTTTATTTACAACTCACTAATTTTATATTTAATTTAACTATAAAACAACTATGTATCAATCAAATACAAAGTTAATATTTTTGGTAGATGTCACTTAATTTTAGTATCTATCTGTCATAATAAAAAAAAAAATAACGGAAATAAGAAAGTTTTATCACTCTATAAAGTAAAAGAGGATAAAAATCCTGTTAAAATTCACAGAGTTTTCCCAACTCATGTTACCGAAAAAAAGGTCTTTTTTAACCATCATCAATTGCAGATCTGCAGCGGATAAAATAATTGAGATCATCTCATATTTTGGCCAACATGACAAATTCTAATGAAAAAAAGGGAGGTCGTACAGCTGGTAGAAAGAAAACAATGGAATCAAACAACAGAAATCCACAGGAAAAAAAAAAAAAAAAGGAGAGAGAAGAAAAGATACGGCTTTATGTTTCAAAGAAACGAAGTTCTATCATAAATTCGCGCTGCTTTGGCGAATACCACGCCACAGCCTTTGCTGAAAGGAGAACTTGCAATGCATACTCAATGGCTATTACAGGATTTGTGAACATTGGACAGGATTTTGTGTTCTGCAAATCTAGTTCTACTCCAGAATCCACTCTAAGGCTGAAGGGTCCAGCTATCTACGAAAGACAGGATAGAGAAAGACTATCAGCACCCATAAAAACAAACCCAAAGTGAAAGTTCATCAACTTTCAATTAAAATCAGGACCCACTACTGAAAATTCCTTAAATCCCTGACGGAAGCAAGCGAAACTTGTACCACAGATGTTACCCATGTCTACTCAACACTATACAGAATATAACTTAATAGGAAAATTCTCAGTGGCAAACCTCTGTTCTTGGGTTCTCAGAACTTCTAACTCTCACTTCCATAATTTACTTCAATGATAGAAATACCAAACGAGAAATTTTAGAAGAGGTACCTGCTGCTGAAGTGACAGTGTGGTCTTTGGACATACTGCACCAAATGCTTCCAATCCCAGTACTTGAGAATTATGAAGATTGTATGCCATGCGAGCAGCACAAGAAAGAAGCTTTGACCCAGAGGGAAAATCCACACGGATATTAAACCGAGTAAGATCTAGAAATGGCCTTTGGAAATTCCCATACTGTGCCGACAACATCAATGATGCAAACAGATCAGCAGAAATGGATGAATTTGCACCTCGTGCCTTCAAAAGAAACATGTCTTCTTTAGTTCTGCTTGAACCATTTCCAAGAGATCCAGTAATCACAGTACCTGCAATTGCACCAATATTAAATAAACAAAAAAGCTAGGGTTGCTTTCAAAGTTAAAAACGAAAAAAATTTTAGAGATGCAATTCAGTAAAGAACTAATCAAGAAAGTGCAATATGAAAATTCACATTGATGTTATGAGTATAATTCTGACAGGGTAAAAAATCCTCGGGTATTATGGGGTGAATTTGTGAGGTGAAATTCTAAAGGATCATATGTGAGAAACTTGAAAATCAGTCATGTCATCCAGACATCTATTGGTACAGATTGCTTCTGTAACGATGCAAGTTTCTCTATACATGTAAAAACATCAAGGAAGCTAGTAAAGAGCGATTTTTCTGTTTTTACCTAGATGCGCTGATGCTGAAATATGAGGATTAGACAGGAGAATGTCATAAGGTTGCACCATTTTCAATTTGGGACCTTCACTTCTCCAAATATCAATATTCTTCTTCATCGAAACTGCAATTTTGGCATACAAGGCAGGAAATGAAGCTGTGGGCGATCCACTAGTTGACTCATCTCCAATTTGCAAAGGTAATCCCGAAACATGATTGATGCAGAAGTGATAGCTTGTGCCAGAGTCAGAAGCAACTGATGCAAGATCAGCTGCAACTGAGAATGGCACATTCCAGTAATTACCATCCTGATCAACAAAAAGTTCTGAAGCAGCAGCTTCCACAATTAAAGTGTGGTGTGGAAACTGCAAGCATGGAAATGTTATTTTAACAATACACAAAGCGAGGGAGAAAAACAATTTACAATCCTTGGAGACATAAGTAAAAGCTGAACGCATGGCAGGCTGCAGATGAGGAGCAAAGAAGCAAGGCCGGTATAGGCATGTGTATTAAAAAGATATGATACGATAATAAAATGTTCATACATGCTTGCCTTGTGATGAAGAATGGCTCTTTTCCTGGAGTGCTTCTCTTCATTGTCTGCTTCGAAGCTAAAGCTAACAGTATCCTCAGGTGTTACCAGCAGCTCCGAACAAAGATTGAAGGCATACAAAGATTTATCAGATAGGTGCCTTATGATGCTTTGAAGCTTTGAGGGTCTTGATGATTGCACTATCCCGCTGTCTTTAATAGAGGTCACAAGCTTGTGGATGTTGAACTGACCAAGTATCGTTGCAAACCTGAATAGCTTTGAGCAGAAACATTAATGAACCCTGACTCCATTAAGTGAGAGTTGTTGGCAATAATTGAAACAACAAAATTATTGAAGTATCTCCGTCTGAGCAGCATCAAAACTTTACTAATTCAAATGCCCTGAGCCAAGCTATGGAAAAAAAATGGGTGTACTTTTCTGCCTATGAATCATACCTACCATTTTTGGTAATATGTAGTGCATTCTAAATTTTAATGTTGGAAAGTTCTGGGGTTTCAATTCATAATTCTATGAAGAAACCTACAGAATCTAGTACTTTGTACAAACAAAGGAAGAGAAAAACGACCAAACATGAGGTAGGGGCACAAAAAAGATTCAACGCCCACCCACAAAGAGCCGTGACAGAAATGGGAGGCATTACTTGCCCTATTTAGTCGTCCTTGAATAAATACTCTCAATTAAAATGTTTGGATTTTGATAAGTAAAGGGGGGGAAATCAAGATTATTAGGCTGGAAATAAAATATAATCAAGGGGGGGAAGTACCAGCGTTCAGCAATTGGTGAAGGGAGCGGGAGAGAGAGGACTCGTTGCAGAGAGATTCCACGGTGGCCGGTGAAGGAGGGAACAAATGGGGCGGCCATGAATCGCTGAAAGAAATCAATCTGTTTGGACCTTGAAAGTTTGGCTCCGCGACTCAGCCCAAGAGGCAAAAGGTCTCCATGAACAGGGCGAGCTAGGCCGTCGAGGGTCATCGGTGTAGATAAGTCTACATCCCAAAAGCCACCATCCATTGCCCATCTCAACTTCTTCATCATCTTATCTCTCACTTGCTCTCTTTCGCCCGAAGCTCCGGCCCTGACTATAACTTTGAAATGGAGTAAGCGTCACAGTGACAAGAAGAATTACGTTGGCATCCGACGCCTTGGGATGTCCATCCTAATTCTCAGGGGAGGTTGGGAACTAAAACAGTAAGTCAAGAGATAGGCAATTAAGAATAGCCTCGATTTACACTAATAAGAGTGATGTAGGCATGTAGCCCAAAAAATTAAAAAAAAAATTATGCCGCTTCTGGAGAAACTTCTTACTCTTGCCGACTACGTAATGGATTTTTTTGCTTTCCCTTCAGTGCTTTAGATTTTATTTTATACTTCCACTGTTATTATTATTTTAGACTAATTAGTAATTACTACACAAACTTTCAAGACATCTTTTCCATCACCAAAATTATCACTGTATTGTATTAAAAGTAAAAATTCAAATTAGTGTTTTCTAGACTTCATGTTAGCCCCCCATTATTCGTCTTTCTAGATCCTTGAGCAAGAAATCCGAATGATTTACAATCAATAAGTTTACTCATACTGAAACTTAAAAAGATTCAGTCTTTAGATTTCGGATCAGATCAATCTACACCGACTAACTGCCCCCATTATATTCTTTAATAGAAAATACCACTCTTTTTGTTGTAAATCTTCCAAACCATTCCCGCCCATTAGCATCTTTTTTACCTTTTTTTTTTTTATTGAAGGAACACCTATCACCAACTTTTTTACTTTTCAAGAATATCCTCCTCCAATATCTATTTCGTAATTTGTTTAAGAAACTGATTCAGAATTCTTTTGTTAAGGCAGTCGGAATAATTTAAGCCGAGACAAGCACAAATTAAATATGTAAGTTCACATTGGCAATAATAGTCCCACACCAACTAATATCTCTATCCATTCCTTCTCAACTAGTTGTTCCCTCTCAGAAAGCAAATAAAACAATGTCATGCTAAACGAGATACATGAAATGCAGAAAATGTACAAAGCACTAAATTGTAATTGGAAATTCTGTCATGGTTAGGAGACTAGGACACCAGTCTCACACCAGCAGAAACTTTCCACCCTAAATTATTCTCCCTGTCCTTCCTTTAATTGGTAAATCCTCCGTCTGCATACACTTCACATATAAACTATACAAAGATGAAGGAATCTAGGAATTAATTCACCAACAGGTAGATATTTCCAAGAAAGTAAGGGACAAGGTAATACTACCATTGACATTTAGTAAAAACGAAAAGTCTGTAGAAAGGAAGCCAAAAGACAGAATTTGAGGGAGATAAAAATTAAAAAATTAAAAAAAAAAATTAAAAAGCTTCAGGAAATGACCTATGCAGTTACTTGCATACATCAGTCCTCTATTAATGAGGTTAACAAACAAACCTACTGAGGAAACTGGCTATCCTTGCCAGTAGCTGATCTGTGGATTGTGGAATGAATGTGAATCATGAGCAAGAGACTGCAAAGAGAAAATAAATAAAAACCATATCAGATGTAACCGTGAACAAATAATTCACAATGAAGAAAAGATGGAACATTAGAACCTTGAGAACAAAGTTCCTTTGGTGCAAATATATCATATAAAAAGGCACAAATATTTTGATGCTACTGGTAGAAGTGTTGCCTCTCAACAAGACTTAGAGTACTCTCAGTGAGGATAATAAAAAGCCCTCCATTTTCTTCTTCTTCCCTTTTTTTTTTTTTTTTTAATGATTGGATTTTATGGAGAAAAAAACCGGAGAATTTTCCCAATATATAACTATAGATATCAAGAATGCAAGATTAGAATATGATACAAAAAAAATGTGAAGAAATTGGAATCTAGCAAGCAGCTTGATCTAAAAAGTTTGTAATTAAAAAAATAATAATAATAAAAAGAGTCAAATACCTGCTCTTGGGCACGGAAATACATAAAAGGTGTATAGTGCAGAAAGTTTGAAACCCTAGATGTGTATATGTCAGCATACCTGTCGCAAAAGGGGGGAAGTGTATTGAGTGGGTATATCAAATACTTTTCAGCTACAACTACATCCAGATATTAAAATGTCACTTAAGATATATATATAGGAGTTTCCATACTTCTCGATTTGCCTCATTATGTGGCTTTTGTCCCAAAGACCAGCACGAGAAAGAAAACCCCACCTGAAAGAAAAAAAGGCCTATTGTCTAATACAACAAAAATTGCAGAGAAAAATGAGTTGCAAACAAGATCCTACTAAATTGACAAGGAGAACCCTCACAGTTAATTTAAATTCCAGGATTTCAAGGAAAATTTCTTTTGATTATGTGAAAAGCTACTTAGCTAACTATAACTGTCATGTGGCAACTAATATTTAGATAGATTTTAAAGTTAAAAGAACCAGTAGTTCAGGTGATAGGTACCCAAATCACCTTTTGTTGAAGTGCTCTCCATCTGCTTCTAGCATGGGGCCAATCTTGTCATCAAGCTTTTGCATAACAAGAAGGAGTTTTTGCATGCTATCTGTGAGGTCTTTATCATCCATTTGAGTAGCAGCAAGTGTCTAATGAACACAAGATAAATCCATTGATGACAAGATAGAATGCATCATGTCTGCCAGAATGCAAGATATTGAAAGGAAAATAAGAACTATTCCAGGCATGGGATGAGATCTCTTTTAATGCATTATAAAATTACTTGAGCAGGACGTTCGTTGCCTCTCCTTTGCAAGGCCAGCCGAAGTTGGTTAAATAGATCACCTACAACCTCCTTTTGATTAATAAGGTCTATCAATGTGGCTCGATGACTATGACTGTGAATTAAAGCACTGTACTGCTTCATAAGAATAAAAAACAACATATATATATAACAGTCAGATTTAAAAGAGAAAATAGGGGGGAAAAAAGGAAAAACCAGCAAATACTTACAAGAGGAAAAAAAAATAATAAAAAATTGCAAATATATTATAGTTTAGGGCCCAAAAATAAACTGATATACAAGATTATAGCAATGATGTTATGAGCAATGCAAAAAGTACCACTATTGGCCATAAATATAATGTGATAATGCTCCATCTGAGAAATTGATCAGATTGGATAAGGAAAAAAAGAGAACCACCCAACCATCACCTGCTAATTGTGAATCAAATCTAACTAATATGATGTCATGGAGATGAAAAGTAACCATTGCCAACCTCTTCTTCTAGTTCTCGACAAATTAATGCTGTCCTCCATCTCAGATGAACTTTTGATTGGCTTACATCTGTATATATGTGGTCCCCAACATATAAGATCTCATCTCCATGAATGTTCAGTGAATTCTCAACCATCAGGGCACTTCCTCCAGAATATAAGCCCCCTGCATGGAAGGAAGCATTTCCATACATACATAGAATTCATAACTATTTCGCAAAGAAGCAAAAGACAAACATGACAATCACCCAATTAATAATTTCAAAGCCTATTAAGTTTCCGGAGAAACAACTTGTTTATTATGTTCCTTCAACAATAACCATAAAGATTAGAAGCCAGAGAATCTACATTATTAAAGGGTTAGAACTAACATGATTGGATAACCCAACAGCAAGATAGGTAGGCTTTAGAATTGGAATAAGCTTGTTAGTGTATTTAGAAAATCATTTAGCCCCACTAAAGGTAAGCATGTTTACTTAGAAACATGGAAATGCCTCAAGCTTGTTGATCCTTGGGCCATCGAAAGGAAAAACAAATTAGGAACTCATAAAATACCTGGTTGGGCCTTCAAGCAGGGACGCAATAAACCTTCACCAGTCACCACTTCATACATCGGGTGAGACATTTGAAAAAATTCCGGCTTCCTAGCTGACACTATTACCTATTTATAGGCAAAAAATTCCAGAATAATTATCATGATTCAGATATGTGACCTTCATTCTTGTGGCATTATTACTTCTCACTGTAAGTTGTAATGTGCAAAACTATCTAATAGAAACCACAAAACCAAACATAATTTAGGTATCCATTTTTAGCCCACATTTTTTATCAATAAACCACATCTTTTATTGCTTGGCGCAGATAATCCAGAATACTAGAAAGACTTTAAAAACTTCTTAATTTGAAACTTCACTGGTATTCCTATTGATACAGGACAAACTCAGTTAAACTATCCCAAAAACTATATTTGAATCTGCTAGATTGAGGATATTCAAGTAGGAAGGAAAAAAGGTGTAAATCACAGGATTCACAATAGGAAGGACCAAGGCAAAACAGATAAAAGGCATAACAATTGAGCATAAAGAAAAGAGAGGATAGTCTTATTAAGAAGAAGATAAAAGAGTGGATAACTTTTAGAGTCTCATTAAGAAAAAGATAACCCTAGGCAAAACATCAAGGACCACATGGTGTACCACCACAAGTTTGATTGTGTCACAGCCATGTTAATTGGGAAAGAACGTACAGAGAAATCCTCGCCTCTATTTATTGATTCTAAACAAATCCTTCATCTATAACACTGACCTCCTAAATTGTAATTACCAAAGGTAGGACCCTACATAGATTCTAAACTAATTTCTTAGTTAGAAACCAACTAAAACTTTATTCTTTAATATAATAAATTACTAAAACTCTAACTAATTATTCATAAACTAAAAAATCCCAAAATTAAGACTATATTGTAGAATCCTAGTTCACTTAAGAGTTCTCCAATCTTTTAGCCATTTACTATTCTCCATCACCTATTCTGCATTTATATTTTAAATAGCTTGAAGCATTTGAGACTAAACCTCACTAAGAGATTCCATTCTGCTACAACTCCCTATATTCAAAATGACTACTACCAAAGAGAAACATCATTCCAATTTTCGAGTAATTAGGACCATGGATGCATAGGAGAGAAAGTACATTTCAGAATAAACAAGCATTAAGTTTAGCTCAGTGTCATTGTTGAGAATATTGTTCAGCATATGTAATTGGACATAACATGACAAATCCAAAACATTAAAAAAAAATATATTTTAGGTACTTGATGTTGAAGAAGACTTTGATTTTGAAATATTAAAATCCATAATTTTCTGTGTTAGCATGATTGATGGACATTTCAGATAGAGACTCACAGGCCAAGTTACTTTATATGTCATTGAATGTGCTGCTTCAACAAAAAAATGGCAAATAGAGAGATAAAAGTAAATTTACTTGTTAAAATATCATGTTGAAGTAACGCACCATGTCAAAAAGATCCCGCCAATTCATATCATTGGGAAGGAATCTATTAAAAGAATGCTGCATCATTTTGTCTGTATAGTGATAATCAGAATTGGTGATGAGCAGAAGTCTTTTGCCTGCCTGGTTCACAACAACAAAGGAGAAACATAATACATGAAAATAAAGATAAATAACAAGAAGAACATATAAAAATGACAATAAATTGCGGTACATAGATATAACTAAAAAACAAATGAAAGTACCTCTTTCTGATCTAAGAGTGCCAAAGGAAGCTCAGGATCAGGTTCAACAAAAAGTTCAGGCTTAGACATAATCTCACTCTGCCATGTTACACTATTAATAAATTACTGTCGTAAAGCATAACCCTACTATATGACATGTCAGTAGCAACATTCAAAAGGTTACCAGTCAACTAATGTACCTTCAGCTGACCTTCAACATGTGCCCTGAAGAGTGCCTTCCCAACTGCCTGCGAGATTGTATAAAAATAACAATAAGATGGATTCACCAGCACCACTGAACAAAAAATGCTCGATATAGTACAACCTTGTAAAGGCCCCTATAATCAAGTGGACCAAGATCTGCAGCTATAACTCCTCCATCCAATCTATCCACCATCTGAATGTGAGAGAGTAAATTAATAATAATTGGTACAGGAAAGCGGAGAAATTTGTATACTATTTACACCCACCAACTATCCAAAGAATACTTTTATTTATGGTAAAACCTGTCCTAACTCACTCCTACTATTTTCCACTCTTTTACAACCCAACCCAGTGATAGGTGAAGATATCTAAAAGATGACCAAATGTTAGTGGCATATTCTGACAATTAATAACTGGCAGAAATAGCTTAATAAGTAACATGCCTCCAGAAAAAACAATATTATCTGGTATCTTCATAAGAGAGAATGAATCGCCAAAGAAAATAAAAATAAAAAGAATCTGTTCATCTTATCTATCAAAATTGATCCTTTTAAGCAGGATTTTTTTTTTTACAGCTTCATAGTTTCGTCAAGTAGAGTTGCTCTCCCCCGCCCCTCTTTTATAAATCTCTTGATAGATCAGTTTCTGATTATGTTCTACAGGCTTCAACTAAAATAAAGAGATATTGACAGAACTGGGTCATTTCAAGATTCAACATTACCATGAAGTAGCTTCTATTCTGATTGTTAAAAAAACCTACCTGCATATAAGCCACTGCTTCTGAAACAGAGAAGAGTGTGTTGAGGAACTCCCATCGACTCTCCTTTCTAAGATCTACAAGTTCCCTCCCGTACATCTCACTTCCATGCATACAGAATTAAGGCACCATGCAAAACATTACTCCAATTTCACAGGCTACTACACATTATCATTTATGAAGAAATTCTGAACTACATAGATTTACTCTGCAGATGATAGTCAAGTAAAAGAAGTAGACAAAATAACTGTTCATCATTTGATATCATCATGAATCGAAAAACAGTCTATCAAGGACATCTTATAACCCATTTTATATGAGGAGGGAGACAATACATTAGTCATATCATGTCAATAATTATGAGACAAGAAAGTTTCAAAGGTTGAACCATACACACCTAACTTCCCGAGTAGATAACATTCTTGTGCCATGCATTGCTCTTTTAACATATCCAAAGCGATCTGCTTTAACCAAGTTGCCCTTTTCTTTATCTATCACAAGACCTCTAATGACCTTGAGGAATCATTAAGTAAAGATGCTCTAAGAAAATGACAGCATAAAATTATCAATCAAGCTTGTAAATGAGTCTGTACCAGCTCAGGGTCAAAGGCAAGACCATCAACAGGAAAGCCCATATTTCTCAAATTATCCATGCAATAGTCGTATGCCCTTCCTTCCCAGGCCTGCTAGATCATAATCAAAGTACATGAATCCCATCATGTGATTAAAGTGGTTAATGACATTGAGAAACACATTAAGTTTCCTAATAATTTACAATTCTTGCTCGAATAGAATGTTGGTGGATCCAGATTTAGTACCATAAAAGTCTCAAACTCAAATATACTATTTTAACTGAAAACCCTGAATCCCTTATACATTAATCCTCTTTTGGTTCCACGTTTACATACTTCAAGTCTATCCTTAGGTTTTGTTTACAGTTCCATCAAACTGTGACACTCTGTTTGGCAACAAAATAACTTGATGGCAGCAAAAAGAAATTGTATCTTCCAAGTTATATAATTTGAACAAGATATTAATAAATCCCATATTTGGCTAGAAACTGAACCACAATACCAACCAGAAGATATTTCTCTTGTGGCATTAGTAGTACTATAACGGCCTGTTATGACTTGGTTATTGGTAATTGAAAAAAATGAGCCATATGGAATCGCACGGCCAAACAGCTGAGCCAGACGTAAAAGGCAAAGTGAGGGAGACGAAGGAATAAAGGAACAAGATAGTTCAACTCTTGTCCTTAAAAGTTGATTTAGTAAGCAAGGAGAAATTCACCGTGACATTGTAATGTATGAGTGTGTAGTCCATGTCGTATCCAATTGCAGTAATAGATCGTAGATTCAATGTGCGACTGCAAAAAATCCCACGGTGGGAATATCTTACAGAAAATGGGGCCTGCAGAGGATTTACTGAAGTATGAATTTAACAAAAGAAGAGTTAGAGAAGATTGGGTGAGAAGTAGTTAAAGCTACCGGAATGCCAAGGTGTTGAAGCAAGTCTTGGGCTTCTTGGGCTTCCATCCTGGCCACCTCCTCAATGGGGCCTTCCAGGACAGCATTCCTTCCATCAGTTCCTGCGTGCATACATCAATATCATCATAAGCTAATGACGGAAGAAGGAAGACGAGGAAAAGGGTACCCACCGATGTTGGGATTCAAGTCGCCCTTGGTGCTCTGGCCAAGGTAGTCGATGTCCGACTGACTGGAGGGGGTGACTGAGAAGACGTGCGCATCACCACCTCCTCCTTCAGACAAGGCAGTGCTACAGGCGATTGACGGAAGCCATAAATTGCGCCTAAAACTGTACTTGTTATTGTTCGCATGGATTCTAAAGGGGAAGTTGACCCTCAGGGAAAGGTAGTAACTCGGTGAAACGCAAGCCATTTCCAACTCCTCTTCTTCTGCAGGTGTCCCCCTTTCCTTTTTTCTTCCGAGATTAGCTGCTCTTCTGCTTGCTACCAACCCCGCACAATATGAGCTTCACCTTCGGCTGGAGATTTGCAATTTGTGCGCCTTTGCCCATTGCTACCTCGTATTCCCAGTGTGCTGTTAATTTCGTTTAGCACTCCTATATTTTGCAATATCACACTTAAAAACCACAAAAAAAACATTCTCTCAATCTACCCCAGAAAATTTTGCCCATTCTACAATTGCTCTTAAATTATTACTCCTATTTTATTTTGTATTTGAATCAAAAAATTATCCACTCTCTTTTGATAAAAAATAAATTAATTAATATTAATTATAAAACATTAATTCAAAAGATATTGAGTGTAAAATATTGCATTAATTTTATAAAATAATAAATAATTAATTTATAACATTTTATAATTAATTCATTTATTGATCGTATATATTATTGTGTTTTTTGTTTGTAAACCACAATATAGGAATTATAAGATAAGAGAAGGTAAGGATGTTTTTCTTGTTGGTTTTGTTCCTTCCCCAATCTCACATGAGTGAGGGAAGAAAGAGTTCGCTTTTCCTATAAAAGGATAGGTGAACCTCTTTTAAGAGTTTTAGAAATTACTTTTTTAATTAAAGTTTTAATTTTCTTGTCATTTGTATTGGTTTAAAAATATATATATATTTCTTACATAAATTATGAAAGAGAATATAAGTGTCTAAATTCTTAACATTTCTAAAGTTTACATAAAGTTTCTTTATTCAAAATAATGGATCGGTATTATCGTCATCTATACTACTGTTCACGATGGATGTTGATCTATTTGATGTATGCATGCTTGTGATATCAAGGTAGTATATTCAAAATTATTGCGGGAGATTATTGTGAGGCAAGCATATAATAAGCCTAAAAATATATTTCACTGGAATTGAAGATATACACGCACAATTATATATATATATATATATATATATATGTATATATATGTATATATATATGGGAACACAGCATCCAGAGAACTCTTTTTTCGACATTTGATCATTCATGTACGTCTTAGGCTCACTTTATTTATTTCTCATTTAATTTGTAAGCTCTACAACAATTGAGCACGTAGTAGAAGCTCCCTAAGCCCAAATAAGGAAATTGAAAGAAGCCAGTTAATACTAAATGTGATAGAGACGAGCTGTGCTTTTATAGTGTAACAGCATATTCTAGAATACATGAGTCATGAGAAAAGGCCTATAAAAAAGGAGAGAGACGTGGCACACCAAAGTGGTTCATACCAATACACACATAAAAAATTACAGAAGAATCGTAACAGAATTATAAAAATATTACTAATGTTTATCAATACTTCAGTTGAAGTTCCTTACACAAATTTTAATACCACACAATTAAAAATGAATTGCTAGTAGTATTAATCATAAAAAAAAAAAAACGAATTGCTAGTAGTATTTATTTCACATGTATATGGTTTTTTTTTTTTTTTTTTTTTTTTTTTTTTGGAGCGGTGTAGCGGGATGAGACGACACAGAGCTACGAAATTCTTTAATTTTTATAATATAAAATTACTTCATTCATGCATATCAGTATTTGCCACCTTGCATGTAAAGCAAGAACAAAGTGACAGATGTGGCTTCTGAAATGGCGCATACGGTATCTTCAGCCACGTAGCATGCCACCACCTCTTAACAACCGACTTTCAACCCTCAATCTTGGTTTACAAAGGCTCGCGTACTCCATCCATTTGTTCAAAGATTAACCTAGCTATTTAATAAGCGATCTTCGGGGACTGGGCATACATCATCCATTTTTGCAGGTTTCTGTCTATCAATTTACTTACTTGTGAGCTGATCACACGTCCGTTAGTTATAGCTGTGCCCTCTGGATCAAATATGGCTTCAAAGACTGTTGGAGTGAAAATTTTACTTACCCTTGTTGTTGGGGCGATCATGCTTCTACTGGCTACTGATCATGTTTCCGGGCACGACCCTAAATACGAAGAGGCCAAAGCTAAGACGGTACACGCAGGTGAGAAGGCAACAGAGACCCAAAAAGAGGCTAAAGAGGGTTCAGATTCGTGGGCAGAATGGGCCAAGGACAAAATCTCAGAAGGTTTAGGAATCGGCACTGAAAAGTCGAAGGACACTGCCAAACAGACTTCTGATATGGCCATGGATGCTGCGAAGAAAACTAAAGAGAGGGTCACTGAAACTGCAACTGGTCAGTATTTATTCTGTAGTTTGCTGGTGAATTGGTGATGTGTTATCTCATTTCATATTAATAGCGGAACAACTTTTTATTTGGGTTATTCGTCAACCTAGCTAGCTAGAAACCGTTAATTAATACGCGTGCATGTGTAAAAGCCCTGTGTGTTACTTTTCTCTTAATTTTTTTTTTTTTTTTTTATATCCTGGGTGGTTGAATTATTAATTGGTATACGTACGTTTATATATGCATGCAGGGGCAGGTCAGTATGGTGCAGAGAAGGCTAGAGATATAAAGAATGCGGCTGGAGACATGGCGGAAGCGGCAAAAGAGAAAGCATATAATGCGGCAGAAGAGATGAAACACAAGGCACGGGATACAGCAGAAAAGGCAGGGGAGGCAAAAGGGAAAGCATATGATGCGGCAGAAGAGACAAGACACAAGGCACGGGATACAGCAGAAAAAGCAGGGGAGGCAAAAGAGAAGGCACATGATGCGGCAGAAGAGGCATCGGATAAACTAACCAGAGAGGCAAAAGGGAAGATGGAGGTGGCAAAAGAGAAGGCGGCAGAGAAGGGTGGAGAAGCAAAGGAAATGGGGAAGAAGGCTGGGGAAGAGGCCGAAAAGAGAGGAAGCGAAGCAGAAGAACAACTGAGTTGGGCCGAGGAGAAAGCCAGGGAGGGTTACGAGAGTGCGAAACGTAAAGCTGGGGAGACACTGGAGTCGGCAAAGGACACCATTTCATCGAATCTTGAAGCTGCAAAGGAGAAATCCCAGGATTTGAAGGATAGCGTTGTGGGGCGGGGTCGTGATGAGGAACTATGATTGATTTTAACTATAGTAGCACATGCCTTGTTGCTTAATTAATTAATTTTGCTGCACCTAATATACATACACGTATATTACCACTAGGTTTACGATGTGTATTTGTGGTACTTTTGTCTTTACTTTGAGGGACTTGGCTTTTACGTACGTTTCTTGTATTTGATTAGTTAATTAGTTGTAATTTTTGGTGTGTGTGTATAACGGTGTTTCTAATTAGTAATAATTTGGGTTGCAAGGGCAGTCGGGTGGTGTCGGAGATAATACTTTGCTCAATAAAAGGGGAGAGAGAGAAGGAATGCTAGTCTAGCATTAGCTGTAACGGTTAAAGCTTCTGGTGCGCGGTACAGATTTTAGAGAACAATTAATTAACCACATGAATCGGTACACAGCAAATATTGAGATAAAAAAAAAAAAAAAAAAAAAAGCAAATGAGAAAAATAAAGAGAGCACAACTAGTGGAGGAGGATACTAAATCAAGACTTAAAGGAGGGAGGTCTCTTCTTTACATTGTTTCTGATTGCTGCTTTCTAAAAAACTTTTGAGACGATCCTTTTGGGTCCGTTGCAAAGAAAGGAAATTCATGAGTCCGAAGCAACTAATTTTACTTCTTTCGCTCATAATGAATCCTTCTGCAGCTTTTTATAAATATCTCTAAATGGTACGCGCGCTGTACACCATTGTTAAAATAGAATGACTATTATACCCTTTCTGGTGTAATTCCCATTTCTTTTTTTGCTGCTTTTCCTATTTTAAAAAAATAAAAAAGAAATTGGAGGATACAGGCCTCCCCCACATGTACGGACCACACATATGGAGCACGCACTTTTTTCATCCTTAATTAGCGCCACATGCATGCGGGTTGTTACTGAAAAAAGTTGTCCTGATATTTTCTGAATTTTTGAACAAAAAAAAAAAGACTTTGCATATACTGAATTACTTTTTTTTTTTTTTCACTTATAATAAAACATATATTTGAAATATATATAAAATGACATTATTTTTTTTGTTTTAAAATAAACAAATTTTTTTTGTTATAAAAATAATTATTAAATATGATTTAAAACCAAAAAGTACATTCTTAAAAATAATATAATACAATTAATTGGACGAGGATGAATACATCAATGTAATTAAAACTTAAAATATCATATAAATATTTGGAGAAAACAAAAATTTTGAGTCAATAAAAAAAAAAAATAAAAGTGATTAATCAAATAAATATTATTTTTAAAACCATCAGGTGTGGCATGACTCACCTTTAAAATTCGATCCCCGCCCCCGTGAAAAGGGAACACATTCTGTGATTGTTTGGGTAGATATAAGAGTAAAAAGAAGAATATATATACCTTGTTAGATTTTTCTGTAAAATTTAAAATTTTATTTTTTCTAAAATTAGCTATATAAATTAATTTAATTTTTAATTGCACATTATTTAATTGACAAAAGATAACATTTTATTTATTAGAAAAATAAATAAATTTTAAATTTGAATACCACATCAAAAAAAAATAATCCGGATAATACTGAAAATTTGAACTAATTTGAATAATACTGATATAAAAATAAAAAAAAATGAATAATTTTATTTAATAAATTTTGAAGGAGTACAAAATAATACTGAAAATAATCCGGTAACTTGAGGAAGTTGGTTCGAGGACTCCTAATACTTGATGGAGGTTTTGAATCCCTTGGGTGGTTACCGCTATGTTAAAAAAACTCTGGGTCAGGCCCTCACCCTCAAGTAAGATTTGAACTCTGCGAGCGCTTCACAGACCGAGTGTAGATTAGTCTTACCAAATAAGGTGGGGATACCGAGCGCCCAAATGGGTATATAAAAAATAAATAATAATAATACTGAAAATGATTTTTCACGAGGGTGGAGCCAAAAGATTTTTCAAGCCACCTTTGGTCAACCACGTGTTTCATTCCCACCCCTTTTAAATATTTACAGGCTATGAGTAGCTCTGCTTCTGGTCAAGATCAACCCCCGTGTTTACTAGTCGTATTCGGGATTGAAACACACCCATTGCCCATTCCTATTAGATGGAAAATTTGTGGTTGAGTCCTTACCAATTTATATTTTTATCTGGGGATTACTCCAAGTATTTCTTTTTAACCTATTGGATTGCTAAAATCCAGAAAAAGAAAATGCAAAAAATTCACATAAAAAACCTTAACTTCATCCTCCCCCTCTGTTTTTTCACCAACAAAACAATCCTCCTCCATTTTTTCCTGTTTTGTCACTATTATTCATATTTATCGTACTACTATTAGATCAAATTTTCTTTATCAATTAAAATTTTAGTCTTTATTTGTTAATTATTATTAAAGTTTTATTATAAAAAAATTAGGTTTGGCATACATATACATGTAAAAAATGTTAAAATGTAAAAAGTAATTAAATATAATCATTTTTTTTGTCAACTTAAGAAGGCGTTGGATAAATATTTTATTATTATGTTATAAAATGAGTGTAGTTGTTAAAATAAGAATTGATAAACGTTGAAGTATATTAAATATGAAATGTGGAATCATGAGTTTGGTAAAGACTTGTAAGGGAAAAAAAATGTTTGGAAGATGAATATGAAAGATAAAAAACGTTGGGCAAACTTATTTGGATAATAATTATGGTTTTCATGGGGTTAGATAAATGATTTGATGGGAGTAGATTTTACATGTTGAATAAAGTAAAATAAATAAGATTTTGAAAATAAAGTTTTAAAAAAAATTATTATTAATAAAGTAAAAATATTGTTTTTATTATTTGAAAAAAGAGGTAAATTTCTTTATTTAATTTTTTTAATGAGAAGTAAAAAAATAAGAGTAGCATTTTACGTATACGGAATCTCAGCTACAATAGTCTAAGGAGATTAACCCATGAAAGTTCGGGTTGCAAAAATAACAAAAGGAAAAAAAACTAATAATAAATAATGATGAGAAGAGGTGAGAATTAGCAACACAAACATACATACATACATACATACATACATACATATATACACATGTTTACGTGCTTAGGCAAAGGACAAAGGTCGAAAATACCGTTTGGGGGGTTTGGAAAGCTGATTAATATTACTTTGTGGGTTCGTGGTTCAGGCATAAGGGGGCCCGGAGAGAGGCCACCAGAAATAGATATATCTATTTAGTCATTTATTTTTGAGTTGTACCCCTAATTAGAAGTCCCTAGTTGGTGCTGGTAGGAAATATTAAAGCTCTCCCGCAATCTCCCTCTCCTCATCCCGTAAAATTGAATTGCTTATAATTAGTGGTGGAATTAGGAATTTAGGACAGAGGCTGGGCTGGGCTTTTGTTGCGAGAAATGGTGCTGGTGAGAGGAAGCAATGAAAAGAAGCCGCAGGTGGAAGCGGACCAGATTCAGGCCAACACAAAAACGCCCGGAGCCGGAAGTCGACTTGCCAACTACGAGCTCGGAAAGACTCTGGGTGAAGGCAATTTCGGCAAGGTTAAATATGCCAGAGATATCCAGTCAGGCCACTCCTTTGCAATTAAGATATTGGAGAAGAACAGGATCCTTGATCTCAACATCACCGATCAGGTTTCTCTCTTTCCTATCCACGAATTCCACCCACTATCGTAATCTTTATTTAATTTGTTTATTCTCAACTCAATGCTGTGCCCTTTTTTTTTTGTTGCAATTTGATCGATCAACTACTACTTCCTCACCACATTTTGCCAAAGCCACTGCTATTACTGTTTTGTTTTATGAATTTATTCCTTTGTCCTTCCAGATAAAGAGGGAGATTGGGACGTTAAAACTCCTCAAACATCCAAACGTCGTCAGGTTGCACGAGGTAAGTTTCGCCGCAGCCACATATCTCCGAAACAATTATTAAGTTACGATATTATTAATTTTACTTTTAAATATGCTTCCTTCCTTCCTTATTTCTTTCCACCACGCTCCCACTTGTATTTTTGTATTATCAACAAGTATATCCAACCACAAAAACTTCAATTGCCACTATTATACTCTTCCCCTTTCTTTAATTTCAATTCATATATTACTTCCGCCAATCGTATTCTCCAATTTTTTTGTCAATATTAATTTATTGTCTCTGACATTTTTCATATTCTATTAAATATATTTCAAGAGTATATTAATTATTTTTGTAAAACGCAAGAAAATCCTAACTACTATTGATTTGTCTCTTTTCAAAAAAAAAAAAAATATATATATATATATATATTTATTTTTAATTTGAGTTTTAATACTTAATTTAATCATACTTTTTAACTAAAAGCGAAGAGAGTGGAAAAATTACATAGATGAATAAGACATAGCCGTGAAGACGATTAATTTTGGGTTATAAAGTTTATCTATATATTATTTTAATAAAAATAGTCTCTATTCAAATACTTTTTAGATTTTGTTTCCATTTATGAGCTTTTTATTTTTTATAAAAAAAATAAAAATTATCGTATACTTGTATATGTGTGTATATATATTATATTAAAATATTTGGAGGCCGTGAGAACTAACTCCGTGGATAGTTAAATTTATTAAAGAGTCTGTACGTACTATGTCCGGGAATCCAAAATAAAGGGCCAGAAAGTAAGGAAGATGTATTTTTATTAGAAAATTGGTAGCTAAGAAGGTGAAAAAAAAAGAAAAAAGAAAACAGTTGGCCGGTGCAAATGAACTTGCCATTACAATCCACATAGACAAGGCGATAATCTTGCTGGGCCCCAACCCCCTTGGCCATAATTCAAGGATGCAGAAAACGTTCTCAATATTGGGTCTTGTGTTGGAGAGTAATCTACCCCCATAGTTGTTATTATCCAGTACTAAAAGGTTTTACAAAAATTTCCAACACAATAAGATTGTATCTCCAATGTACAGAGTAACCAGCCCAAAAATCCTTTTAATTATGTGTCATATATAAAAAAGTCATTCAATATTCTTTCATATATGATATGCAGGTCTTAGCAAGTAAAACTAAGATTTACATGGTGCTGGAGTATGTCGGCGGTGGTGAATTGTTCGAAAGGATTGTAAGTAAATGACTGGGAACATATTGCTTTCACTTATAATGATGATGTATTTATTGACTTTCAGTATACTAATGCATTGGCTCTATGCTTCTACTTTAATAAAAGGCATCCAAGGGAAAATTCTCAGAGGCTCAAGGCAGAAAGCTCTTCCAACAGTTGATTGATGGTGTTAGTTACTGCCACACAAAAGGTGCTTTCCACAGAGATCTCAAGGTAGTTTCCTCATTTTTTTCACTTTTTAACTAGCTAGTAAAAGAATCAACTCATGCAGAATGCAAAATTTATTCTGAAATGCAGCTAGAAAATGTGCTTGTCGATGCAAACGGAAACATAAAGATAACAGACTTTGGCCTAAGTGCATTACCCCAACATTTCAGGGTATCTATCGACCCCATTTTAATTTTAATCCACTTTACTTTGTTGTGGAATGAAGGTTCATAGCTAATTCATTGCTTCTTTTGCATTAGGGTGATGGATTGTTGCATACAACATGCGGAAGTCCCAATTACGTTGCACCTGAAATTCTTTCTAACCGAGGATATGATGGTGCCACCTCAGATACCTGGTCTTGTGGTGTCATCCTTTATGTGATCCTCACTGGATATCTTCCATTTGATGACAGAAATCTTGCAGTACTTTATCAGAAGGTATATTCTTTACTTTTTTATATATATATAAAATACGAGCCCGGAACTCCAATGGCTAATCATCTTCAGCCAAAAATCAGATTTTCAAGGGTAACCCTCAGATACCAAAATGGCTTTCCCCGGGAGCTCAGAACCTAATCAGGAGAATACTAGATCCAGACCCTAATAATCGAATAACAATGGCAGAGATCAAAGACCACGAGTGGTTCAAGCATGGTTACTCTCCTTCTATTCCTGCTGATGATGAAGAAGACAATACTTGTGTAGATGATGCAGTCCTGATGGTAGATGAGGTATTTAAAAACTAAGACGATTTGTTTATAAGTATTTATCACTCACACTTTGTAGCATAACTTAATTTGCATTTTATGCCTACCTCAGCCATCAAAGAAAGATCCAGGATCTCCCGTCCTTATCAATGCCTTTCAGCTGATTGGAATGTCTTCTTACTTAGATTTTTCTGGTTTCTTTGAGCAAGAAGTGAGTCGCCTTAATTTTTCTTCTTTAAAGATTTCCCCGAGCCATTTATCCTCACCATTTCAGAATTGACATTTCAGGAGGTCTCAGAGAGGAAAATAAGGTTTACCTCTACTTATTCCCCAAAGGAACTGCTTGAAAGGATCGAGACCACTGTGACACAATTGGGATTTCACCTCCGGAAGAAAAATGGAAAGGTTAGCACCTGCTACAGATGCTTATCGGGTTTCCTAAACTGATGAAACCTTCTTTAAAAAATAAAATGAGAATGAGCTAAAAATAACATGGGAGAATTACCTTCTCTAAATCATCGACTAATAACAATATAGAAACAACAGTATTTGGGAAGGAAATGATGATGCTTGTTGAGAAAATCTTGCAAAAATGTATTTTCAATCAAATAATTTGTTTTTTTTTTCAAACAAAATGATAATAATAATTCAGCCATAGCTAAACTAGCTTGATATTTCTTCTGGTGTCCAGCTGAAATTTGTGCAGCAGCAGAAGGGTCAGAAAAGTCCAGGAAGTCTCTCGGTTGCTGCAGAAGTAAGTTTCATGTCTGTAGTGTAATGAACAAAAAACAAAAAACTACCCAGTACAATGGCAAATATGTCTATCAAACTTCTTTTTTTGTTTGTTAATTTTCATTTGGACCTTGTCAGGTTTTCGAGATAAGCCCATCATTGTATGTGGTTGAGCTAAGAAAGTGTTTTGGAGATCCTACTCTCTATAGACAGGTAAGATTAAGCTGAATGTTATCCTTGCTGTCCCACTGGCTCCAATTTATATTTCTATAGATAGAAAGTTAAAAGAGAAAAAATATATATATATATTTACTTGGTATTTTTTTACTAGTGCAGTTGTGTAAGAAGTTATCCAATGATTTGGGTGCCTCGAGAAGTCGAGAGTTCTTAGCTGCTGATTAGTGAAAGTTACTGAAAATGCTGATACACAAATGTGGATATTGAGCAGAGGAAGCCCTGCAATTTGAAGATGTTTTTAAAAGCCAATGGATATTCTTTCTTCAGTAACTTACACACGCGCACCTATATATATATATAGGATGGAGTTGTCTGGGAATCAAAAATGTATAGTGCAACAGTATTCGTTTAATTGATTATTTAATTTTTATAGGTCTGGCTATAAGCATGTAGTAGTAACTCACCAGACCTGTGTACATTTGGGGGTCTGGCTATAAGCATATTCTTCCTCACACTTTTTGAAAGTAGCTTTCATCAATCGGCAGCTTCTTAAATAAACGCATAGGTAGCTTATCCTTGGTGCCCATCATGCTCTTTCGCTGATCTCCTCATCCTAGTTAACAGTGACCTCTTGTGTTTACGTGATACTCCTACTACTCCCACTCACAGGCATCTCATCTATCTGCCCCCTGAATTAAACTATTTGGGATTCATCTCTGCTTCAGTTACTCACAAAGTTCGGCTCTAGCAGGTAGCCGTACAAAGGAGACATACTATTTCTTAAGGGTTTAAGGACCCCAATCTTTACTTACAAAAGTAACAATGGAAAGCAATAACAAAGAAAGGTTATGCTGCTCGCCAGTAATACTCAGATTGACACAGCGATCAATATTGCAGCAAGTACACAGAAAGAAAAAAAAAAAAAAAAATATATATATATATATATATATATATATATATCTATGCAGAGACACAAGAACCCATGATTTATCAATCCGTCTATCTAAAGTAAACCCCTTTTTGATTCCAGGTCGTAGCGACATTGTTCAACACTTTATTCAATACAAATTATATATCTACGGTCACTTTCCTTAAAGATACAGCACTCGATGAACTAGCTTTGAAACCATTACTCTTCTTACCCCCAAGGAAGCTCGCATGTCACCCTGGAATTCTGGATATCAAATATTTCGTTTTCAGAACTGTAAGACAGTTTACGGTTTCTGTCTGGTCCACATGACCAAACCTCATGTGTTGACTTGAGAACCTATAAACAAACTCCCAGTTAAGTGTCTGCTTGAATAAAGTGACTGTTATCTGATATTTGGAGCTTTTCATCCAACAATGTCTTATATTGATCATCTCTATCTTCTAAATTACGCATCAGCTCAACCTGCAAGGGAAAATAAATGTTATTTTATAGCATAAAAACTCTTTCCATGCAAATTGAAATTCATAGGCATACATGTCTTTCTCTTTACACCACAAAAGATTGAAAAAGAGCCTGCAATTAGAAGCCTCTCAATGCCAAGCACACTAGATATACAACAACTTCAGAGGTCACACAGAGTTATACATGCTCTAAGAATGAGATTAATGCACTTAATATGCATGCCACGTCCTCAAGAAACATGGGGGCATAGCAAGGGGATCCTTTGAGACAAAAATGGAGCATGCTGAGAAATATCTATGATGGCCACATCAATCTACATCTATTTCATTAGGCTTGCATAACAGAGACTTTTGAGACAATACACACACACCTGTTTCTGGAATAAACCAAATTCATCTGAGCTTAAAGAACCATCACTATTTGAGTCGAGAAGCAGCATCATTTCACGAGCATCTTCTCCTTGGGCACCCAACTCTTCCATTACTTCCATCAGTTCCTCAATGCTGATTTTTCCATCTCCATTCTTGTCAAGAAGCAGAAAAACTCGATCTCTCTGATCCATTCCAGGATTTCTTTGATTTCCAGAAGGAAGATCTTGCAAACGCAATGCTGCAAGTTCAGCTGCAGCTAGCATAATTGCCTTGACACGCTTTGCCTGTGTTGTGTACCAGGGAAAAGGAGAGAGAAAGAAATGAAAACAGGGAAAGTTTAGTAGTTGCTTAATCAAGACATCAGATAAAATCTCAACTCTTTAGAGAGAGTACACGTGGAGGAGAAAAAAGAAAACCACTATCGGCAATAATTATGAAATATTCTGTTTATGATTGATTAAGCACCAAGGGAAAAGGAGTAAACGACACCAAAATCACATATATTTTTAATTTTTTTCTTTTAGTCCACCTCCTTGCCATACATGAACCAATTTATGTCTAAAAGGAGAATCAGATCCATAAAACTATGATATAAAGTATAACTCTAGAACCTCAAAAGATGGGAACTTTACTCTACTTACACAGTGGTAAAAGAAACTACATACTGGAATGTCGGTTTAGGAGAAATTAAGTGAAGGGAAAACTTCGGCATAGATTGTGAATGTGCAAATGCAAGGCAATACCAGAAGTTTAATACCATAGTTCAGACTAACCTCATTTGGATCAGTAAGGCCACTCTTGTACAATGCATGGGATGCTGTTCCATCAGCTGCAAACATATCCATTTCAGCTGTCCGTATTTGGATTTCCATGAGTGGTCTATTCGGGATGTTATCACTGATATCAACTGCCATATGCAAACTCTTGTAGCCATTTGCCTTTGGAATGGCAATATAATCTTTTGAACGACTTGGAATTTCTTTCCATATGGACTGAATAATCTCACGAACTCGGTAGCATGCTTTTTCTCCAACCTCTGAAGAATTAATAGAAGGAACAAGTATAACTCTCAGACCTAAGATGTCATTAACTTCTTCAGGTTTGCGTCCATCTCTCAAAAGTTTCTTCATGGTGCTGTAACGGCTCTTGTAACGTCCTTTGACAGAGACGTCATGTACCATTTGCTTCAACAATAGGTCAGACCTTAGTGATTGAAGCAGCTGGTCCTCATACACATGGATAAGAGGCTTACTTCCAGACTCATGGCTTCTCAACCACGTGTCAACATAAAGGTATGAGTAAGGAAACAAGTATCGAAATGAGAGATCCTCAAGTTCAAGAGATAAATGATTGGTTGCAAGAGCATGTGCTAGAGGAGCATGAATCTTCATGACTTCAAGAGAAATCAGCTGCTGTTGGTATCTAGGGAGGTAGTCAAGGTGCCTCATCTTATCAAGTTTAAGAGCGAGGTCTAGAACTAAAGCCCTGGCATCGTAGTAGGTGAGGCAGAATTTCCTCAATGCGGTAGCAGACTCATCATCAAGTAATTCAATTTTGGAAGACATATTCTTCAAACGCAAGCTCTCATGCAGCAAGTGAGCCGTGCTTACCCCAATTCGATCCCTCACTTGATAAAAGGATATCGCACCTCCCTCAAGTAGTTCTCTTAGGATACCTGCTGATATAACTTCAGCATCCATCTGTGTAGTAACACTAAAATCTATTTTTTAGTATGTGTTTTCTCTTGTCTTGTCTCTCTCTCTCTCGTTATCTCAAACTATATGATTATGAAAAGAAAGCAAAAACCCCGACAGCCGGCAGTTATGTTATCTTAGTATGGGAAAAATAGACATTTGCTCTGACTCTGAAGCTCAAGAAGGGACCTTTATTTAAGGAATTTTAATTTTTATTTAATTTTGCGGAGGGAGGAAGTAAAAACTGATATGAGAAAGTTTTATGTAGAAATGATACCTGAAGGTCAGCGAGAATTACGGCAACAGAGAGGGCTCTGGAGAGCGGGGAACGGCCATCAGGAGAGAGAGGGAGGGACTGAAGAATAGGAATGGCAAGCTTGAGAGCTTTGAAAAGCAAGCGAAAGGAACTGGTGGAGAATTCACCCATCTTCATTCTTTCTGTGAGCTCATTAAAAGCAGCTACCAGCTCCACTACCATCTTCCCTCCAGGCTGTTCTGGAGCTGCTGCAACAATAGCAGAGGAAGAGGAGGTGGATGAAGAACAATTTGACCTTAGATTTTTTCTACAAATTGATCTACTAGATTTGAGAGCACAAGTAGTAGAACACAAAGAAGTTGTAGGTGGGCAAGATGCAATTTTTGGGATCAATTGCTGATATAAACAAATTGCATCCATCCTTATCTTTTCTTTTTTATTCGGTACAAACTAACCACTGTCTGCAACTCTGTCAAGAGTTCTTCCGACGGTTAAGCTTTTTAAGCTACATGAACAGACAGATGAAACGATCCAGAAACAACCCGAAGTTTCCGACGATTGGCCAGAGACAAATATAATATATATATATATTTAATTTTATCAAAAAAAAAAAAAAGGAAAATTTTATGGCCAGCATAGCATTTGATTTGGGTAAGTCAGTCATGTTGCTATCTTGATGGTCTATTGGGCCGGTTTAGACTATAAAATTAAGAAAAGTTTTATTGGTGGAGAGGCCCGTTTTACGAACAAATATATTCCCTTCAATAAAAACCAATAACCAGTACTGCTGCAGCACTCAAATTTTGGTTGGCCATTTGAATATGGATCAGCTGGGAGCTCACCAGTCAAGTTATGTTTTGAATGTAAAAAAAAATAAAATAAAAGACACTGATGCAAAATCAAAGCAAACTTTATAATGATAATTGAAAATCAAAGGAAATATAGTTACAAAACTATATACAGCTTACGAGTAGCAAAGTTTATTATGGAAATGGAAGAAAATAAATAAAAATAAATAAATATATATGGATATATATATATGTGGGCAGTGTTGATCTATACATGATGATCATCTATCTAGATAGACCCAAGAAATGTGGTACCCCTGTGGCCCTCAACCAGTCATTGGCCTGGATAAAAGGAGCCGCAGTAAACTGAAGAGCTTGATTCCTATTTGTAATAACATGAAAACCCTTCCAATTGACTCTTCTGGCTGTGTTGGCACCAGGACCTCGATTCCCGTATTCAGCATAGTAGAGGGTATCGAGAGCAAAGTTGCCAGCCCAGGGCATCCAACCTGCGGGTTGGATAAAATCAGCTAGAGTGGATTCCATGACGACAGTTTTAGAGTACTGCTTCCATGGGCGGCCCAAGAATGTGGGAATTCTGAACCTGACAGGCTCCAGTTTCTGTTCGGGGACGATTCGACAATTCTGGATGACCAATCCGGTGGATTCCCGTTCATTGACTTTTCCATGAGCTGTTACGGTGTTCTGTTGGTTATCCATTGGTTTCCTCACGATAATCAACGAGTTTTGGATAAGGGTGGATGAATCTCCAAAAATGAAGTCGATGGTACCGGAGATGACACAATTACGGTAGAACTGGCGATGGGCTTGAACGTATAAGCTGTCCTGATACCCGTCTATTCTACAGTTGTAGAATGCAGACATATCAGATTGAACTCGTAGAGCTACAGCTTGGTGGCCTATAGCTCCTGCTGTGTTTTGGAATCCCATTGATTTGGCAATGAAACCATTTCCGATGGCACCTGCACCCATCATGGACAATATAGGTGATCATATGATGTGATGTATATATATATATTTTTATATATATATAAATAACGTAGGATTAATAGAAATATATTATATTATTTTAACTTACTGAATGAGGCAGTCTTGAAAGTGGTTACTCCATCCTTGAAACTTTTATGTCCAGTTACGATGGTCTTTCTTGGACCATCCCCGTACATAAACACATTCACCTGATCCTTTGTAACAGTAATATATTCATCATAAATACCTGCCTTAATGTAAATGACGTATCTCCCCCTCAAGTTCTTAGGATATGCAGCTAGTGCTGCGGCAATAGTCTTATACTGTCCGCTCCCATCTTTGGCAACCACGGCATTGGGTTTCGGCAGCACCCCGAAGTTCCCTCGACTCGCTAATAGCTTTCTATCAGCGGCTGATAACCAAGAAGGGTATTTATCATGGTGGCTCTCCAGCAGGGATCTCCGCCGAGAAGCCCCAGCAGGCATGGTTAGATTTACTGGAATATTGAAGGAGGCCAAAATTTGAGATATTGAGGAAACAATTGCGAGAGCATTGTCAGTTAATTTTGTCGCATTTTGTAGCTCGTTTGTAATATCCTTTTGTAGATTGGGCTGGGTGAAACCATCCTTGCAGCTTTCCTGATAGGACATTACCGCACTTAACCAGTTCTTAAATTCGGCTTCCCTGTCAGCCATGGTATGAAGATCGCTGTCCCCTACTGACGTAAACGATGCCTGTAGCTCGTCCACAGCATACTGCAGCAATTCCTTGCAGTCTTCTACGGCCATCTTATTCAGAGAATCGTTGGCAGCTTTCCCAAAATTTCCGGACCTCTCCTTTGCGGCTTGGATCTCTTCCATGGTTGCTCGAAGGGCAGCCTGTAGGAAGTCCTTTGGCGTTGCACTCTGGTTGTTGGCCACGGACCTCAGGCTCTCTACGCATATTTTTTTGTTGTCGGTTTGGGAACAGACAGAAGCAACCGCCTTTGAGGATGTTGAGAGGGCCGCCGCGTCCTCGTCTTTGGCCGAGGTTTTGCTGTGACTTACAACCGCAATGACACCCACCACTGCTGCCACAACGGCGAGAGCAGCCACTCCCAAGGCGACAATTCTTTTGCCTGCCATTCCGACTAACCTCTTTTTTTTTTTTTTTTTCTTCTTTTTAGAATCCCGCCGGGATGGAAGGAAAGATCAATCAATGCCCACTAGAATCTTAACCAGAGGAAGATCATTGTTCCCCATTTATATAAAAAATAAAAACATCATAAAAAAAATAAAGCACGTGGTTTGTCCGCGAATTATGTCGTATTTCTGGCTAAAGTTTCAAAAATCAGTTGTAAATCTGTGTTGACCAGGAGATTTCTCTCTGTTTTATCAATCAGGTCCACACTTGTCTAACTAACTATTTTGCGATACCGTTAATAACTAACATCATGCTGTCCCAATTTTCTGTTAACAATTTCAAGGTAAAACAAAATCATTTCTTTGAGAAATAGAAGGAAATCCACAAAAAGTAATTTGAAAAATCTTCCTTTTTTCTTTTTCTTTTCTTCCCGTGGTTTCCTACTTGGTTTCCTACTTTCTTTCAATTTTGTTGGATATATTTTTTAAAGATTTTTAAATTTTTTGATAAACAGAATTTTACTCATTCCTTAAAAAAAAATCAATTTAAATATTATGTATAATTATATAGATTTCTCATATCTTTTTCTTGATGTGCCTTAATGGAGACTGGTTGAGTGAGTTCTTTAAAGAAAACCTCGTGACATAATATAATATATATTTTATGTAATATATAATATATTATAGAGTACTATACAATATATATAATATATTATGATATGGTGTGTCAATATTTATATCACTATATATATATATATTAAAATTTTAAAAATATTCTTAAAAAAAATGAATTAATATTTTTTAATCTTTTGATCATAAACCTAACTTTAGATTAGAAGTTATAATTTAATTGGTATCAACTTCATATATAATAATAAAATGTAAAATAATTTTTTAAAAAATTTGAACACTGTGCTAGTAAAATTACTACTTGGCATATATTTGTTTTGAATATATAATAATAAAATGTAAAATAATTTTTTAAAAAATTTGAACACTGTGCTAGTAAAATTTACTATATATTTGTTTTGAATATTGTTCCTTTTAGTATTTACTCTCTATTTCTATTTCTAATTTTAATATTATTAGTATTAAAGAAAATATACTTTCCCTCTTTTTTTTTTTTTTTAATTTCTCACATTTCTTTTATAATTAATATTTTATAACTAATACTTATTAATTATTTCTAATGAAAAAAAAATTAAACAATATATTAATCTTTTAAACTAAAATACACACATTTTTTTATTTTCTTAAAAAATATATTTTTTTTATGCGAACTGAATAATATATTGATAGGTAACTAGAGTTAAAAAATGGATGGATGGAAAGAGTTAATTAAATATGTAGAAAGAAAATATAGAAAATAATTATTCTTATTCATAATCATAACAAAGCAAGAAAACAAGATACATGAGATATTATTATATATAGAAAGAAAGTGTATTTGTCAATAAGATGTAGCTTAGTTGGTACAACTTTAGACATGAGAGGTCTATCTCACTATACTTTGGGATTCATTACATTTTTTTTTATATATATTGTAAATAAAGTATATAGAATTATTTACCAAAAAAAAATAAATATATATATAAATATATAAAGTATATAGAATTGAGATTAATTAAAACCCAATATGAACTCAGTGGGTCAATCAAACGGTACCTCCGCTGTACGGTCTACCTCATTCTGTGACTCGTTGAGTTCAAGTCTCACAAGCAGTCTCCTTCTTTTTTTTTGGGTGAATTTCTCCTTCTTTTTAATTTGTTACCAAGTTGGAGAGCCAATTTTCATTTAATTATTTATATTTATATATATATATATTTATATATATATATATATATATATATATATTAGTATTTTTCTTTTAGAGGAAAAAGAAAGTCTAATTCACCATAAATCAATTAAATTATACGCAAATTTCTTTCTAAAATAATGGTAATAATAATAAAATTGGTACTGATAAAAGAGAATAAAAAATAAATATATCTAAAACTTTGAATTTCCTTTTTCCTCAATAGCAAAAACTAAATGAATTAAATTGAAGAACCCTAAAAGAGACCCAACCCAACTTCACTCACAGAGTCACGATTCCGACTATCTCAACTCGTTCTATCGGGATCCCATCCCATGCCCCATACACAGCCCATATCATCAAATTTCACATCTTCCTACTGTTTTCGTGCACTTTAATTGCTTGAAACTTGAAATTTTATGCATCCACTAACGATTTCCCCCCTTTTTCAATTCCCTTCTGCTAACAATTAATCTCCTCAATTATCAGGTATCAAATTTCACCTTATTTCTCTTGGCCATTTCTTTAGCTCTATAACTATGATCACTTTCTTTTTTTTTTCTCTTTTTTTTTTTTTTCATCATTTGACCCTCTGATAGTTATTCCTGTTTAGAAGTATCATTCATGAAACTATGTTATGTATGTACTAAAATTGTTGTTCCAGTGATCATGTTTAGATAATTGACTTGTACTTTTTTACTGGATTTTTTTTTTGGTTTCTTCCAATCTTTTTTAATGCAATTAATTTCCTGAGCCACATTTTATGTCCTCTCCCTTGCACAAAAAATGAAAATGGAGTTCTTGGGTTGTGCTAAATGCTAATATCAACACTGCATACTTCGTAGTCAAATGTCTGAATGTATGTTTCTGATATATGTGTTCAACAACATATAGAAGTCAGGAATTTTTACATTATCTATTTTTGATAAATGACACAATTACTGTCTTATGTCTGTAGGTATCATTTTGAATCAATCTGGAATTTGACAGATTAAAGTTTATCTTTTGAAATGCATTAGGTATGTGGTGTAACCTATTTGTAACTGTTTGCTTGTGTTTTGCAAATGGAGCACTTATGATTATTTGTTTTCAGAACTTCCTATTTTAGTTTTGGTCTCTTACAATAATTTGGCTTTTAAGAGACAGTCTCTGAAAACTTTGATGATACTATATAGTCTCTTTTGCTTGTCTGATATACCAGAATATGTTGACAACTGCTATTCTTTCATTATATT
Source organism: Cynanchum wilfordii (assembly GCA_025388415.1). NCBI lineage: Eukaryota > Viridiplantae > Streptophyta > Magnoliopsida > Gentianales > Apocynaceae > Cynanchum > Cynanchum wilfordii. The sequence goes on from JAHSUH010001979.1 coordinate 38,005, forward strand.
GCAAAACTTGTAATCTACATGAATAAATGTCTGAAGTATCTAAAAGAAAACATCTGTTGTAGGAATTTACACCTGACCTGAATTATTTATAGCTTTCTACAGTATTATGAAATATGTATGCACATTGAGGTCAACATTATGCATTAGCTTCCACTACAAGGACTATACTTTCAGACTTAATTCAAATCATCCTTTTCTTGCACCTTTGTAGCTTACATTGCTGGGAGTCTAGCTGCTGACTTAAATCAGCTTGTATAGTAATTATGGTCCATAAATATGCAGTTGGATGATTTCTCACTGAAAACAGTTGGAGGACTGTCCTCCAAATGGTCAAAAGAGATGACATCACTCCGGTCTGCTGGATTTGTTGACCCTGGATGGGAACATGGTGTTGCACAAGATGATAAAAAGAAAAAGGTCAGATGCAATTACTGTGGGAAAGTAGTTAGTGGTGGTATCTATAGATTGAAGCAACATTTAGCTCGACTTTCTGGGGAAGTAACTTATTGTGACAAGGCCCCAGAGGAGGTATGTCTGAAAATGAGAGAAAACCTAGAAGGGTGCCGCTTTAGTAAGAAAACAAGACAAGCTGAATATGAAGAACAATCCTATTTGAATTTCCACACTAATGATGATGCTGAGGAGGAAGATCATGGTTATAAGAACAAAGGGAAGCAGTTGGTGAGCGATAAAGGTTTGGTTATAAATTTGACGCCACTCCGGTCATTAGGGTATGTTGACCCTGGTTGGGAGCATGGTGTTCCCCAGGATGATAGGAAGAAAAAGGTAAAGTGCAATTACTGTGAGAAAGTAGTCAGTGGTGGGATTAACCGATTCAAGCAGCATCTGGCTAGAATACCTGGAGAAGTTGCATCATGTAAAAGTGCTCCAGAAGAAGTGTATCTCAAAATAAAAGAAAACATGAAGTGGCATCGTACTGGAAGAAGGCACAGGCGACCTGATACCAAGGAGATATCATCTTTCTATATGAATTCAGATAACGAGGAGGAAGATGAAGAGCAAGATGAACAAGCCGTAAATCATGTTATCAATGAAAAACCTTCACGTGAGAAAAGAGTGACCGGTGACATAAGAAGAAATTTCAGAGGCACATGTAGTTCTGAGTCATTGATAAAAAGACCAAGATTTGATGCCATATCCTTTAGGACGCCAAAATCTCATATTCAAACTTCTGCAAAGCAACTCAAAGGAGTTTCCAGCAGAAAATCCCGCAAGGAAGTTGTATCTGCTATCTGCAAATTCTTCTATCATGCTGGAGTTCCAGCCCATGCAGCAAACTCTCCCTATTTCCACAAGATGTTGGACTTAGTTGGTCAATATGGACAGGATTTGGTAGGTCCTTCGAACCGAGTATTAGCAGGTCGCTTTTTACAGGATGAGGTCCTGACCATCAAGAGCTACCTTGCTGAGTACAGATCTTCATGGGCACTTACAGGGTGTTCAATTTTGGCTGATAGTTGGCGAGACACACAAGATAGAACATTAATCAATATATTGGTGTCTTGTCCTAGAGGTGTGTACTTTGTTTGTTCAGTTGATGCTACAAATGTTGTTGAAGATGCAATGTATTTATATAAATTACTTGATAAAGTGGTTGAAGAGATGGGCGAGGAAAATGTTGTGCAGGTAACATAGTTTCTTTTTATATTACAGTGTCGTAAGTTTATATGTGGTTGCATATTCAATCTTTCACCTTGCCCTTTCCTTAAATTCCAATATATTAGTCTTATAGGGTCTCCCTAATTAAAATTGATAATGTAGGTAATCACTGAGAACACACCCAGTTATCAAGCTGCTGGAAAGATGCTTGAAGAGAAGAGAAGGAACCTATTCTGGACTCCTTGTGCTGCCTTTTGTATTGATCGTATGCTTGAAAATTTTCTGAAAATAAAATGGGTTGGAGAATGCGTGGAGAAAGGCCAAAGGATCACAAAATTTATCTATAACCGCATATGGTTGTTAAGTCTTATGAAGAAAGAATTTACAGGAGGTCAAGAACTTCTGAAGCCATCTGTTACCCGGTGCTCTTCAAGTTTTACTACTTTACAAAGTTTGGTGGACCAAAGGGTTGGTCTTAAAAGAATGTTTCAATCTACGAAATGGCTTGCTTCTCGGTTTTCAAAGTTGGAAGAGGGTAAGGAGGTTGAGAAAATTGTAATGAATGCCTCATTCTGGAAGAAGGTGCAGTATGTTAGAAAATCAGTGGACCCCATAATTGAAGTGCTTCAGAAGATTAACAGAGATGACAACCTTTCAGTGCCATTCATCTATAATGATATGTACCAAGCAAAGATTGCAATAAAAACTAACCATGGCGATGATGCACGCAAATATGGACCCTTTTGGAATGTGATAGACTGTCAGTGGAACTTATTATCTCACCACCCACTTTATTTGGCTGCTTATTTCCTAAATCCGTCGTACCGGTATCGTCCTGATTTTGTTCCGGTAGGGGAATTCCAACTCTTTTCTTTTCTAATTTAAAATCTGATTCAATACTTTCTGAAACACTTGTGCATAATTGTAGCATCCAGATGTTGTACGAGGACTCAATGCATGTATTGTTAGACTTGAACCAGACAATACAAAAAGGATTTCTGCATCCATGCAGGTATGAGTGCTGTGCCTATTTATTTCTTCTCGTCACCCTACATATATGAATTTTTTCCCCCTTATTCATATTTCCATTCTGTTTATGACTGCAGATATCTGACTTTGGTGCTGCGAAAGCTGATTTTGGAACTGACTTGGCAATTAGCACCAGGAGTGAGCTTAACCCAGGTTCCATCTTTAAAGTGCTTGCAATTTAAATATTTTGTGACGCTGTGTACAAATATATATTTTGTGAAATAAGGATTTTGCTGATTAGAATCTCCTGTATATCTAGCTGCATGGTGGCAACAACATGGAATAAATTGTTTGGAGCTGCAGAGAATAGCCGTGCGTATACTGAGTCAAACCTGCTCATCATTTGGGTGCGAACATAATTGGAGCATGTTTGATAAGACTCACATTGAAAGGCACAACCGTATTGCACAAAAAAGATTGAATGATATCATTTATGTACATTACAACTTGCGACTAAGGGATCGTCAGATAAGGAAAAGGTCCAGTGACTCGGTCTTCCTGGACTCTGTATTAGATGAAAGTTTATTGTATGACTGGATTGTCGAGTCAGAGAAACAAATCTTACAGGAAGATGAGGTAAGATTCATGAGCTAAATTTTGAGATTTCCCTTTTCATTTTGGTGCCTATGTGGATGTTATTTTCTGTTATAGTGGGGAAATGATGCCAAATTTTTGCATTAAAATTCAACGTGTGTTTAAAAACCAGTCTTGGTTTTCAGAATTTATTAGATGCTCATAACTTTAAACGTCCTTTTTCAGTTTTTCTATTCTGAAATGAGTTGTTTTCATTTTGAGCTGTTGAGTGTCCTAAACTTAACCCCTTCTGAAGTGCTATGTAATTTGTTTGAATCTGATTACGAAGCCCTTGTATAATGCTTCTTCAAGCAATATTTATTTGCTTTCTCCCAATCAATCATTTCCTTCACAAGCACTTTCTGCTATGTTTGTAGGAAATCCTCTATAGTGAAACAACAGAGCACTTTGAGGCATATGAGAACGAGTTGGAGTGGGAAGATGTGCATTTAGACTCCGGGAAGGGGTCATTTGAGATGGTAACTGTGGCAGAAACTAACGAACCTCTGGATGTTAATCCGGTTCATTCTGTTGAGGACACTGATGATGAAACTGATATTAATTTCCTTGATGATGATTTGAGTGACTAATCATGTTTTCTTCCTGGATTGACCTCAATCCTTGTGATTGATTATACTGAATAGTGCTTCCAAATTGATCAGATACAAAGCGCAGTTGGTCAAATTTTGTAGGTAACGCCACTGCACTGGTAAAGTTTCGCATTGTACCTCTCTCCTGTGAAAGCATCTTTACTTTCCTATTTTTCTAGAGTTGAATATTATGTGATGCCAATAAATTTTATCATTAACTTGGGATTTTAATATTGGTAAGTGATAATTTAACATGAGATGGAAACGGAAAACATATGTTGAAATTTTGGCTCGGATTTAATCTTGTGGTGCACTTCTCAGCATGAAAATAAAGACAGAATTATATTAAAAGAGTTGAGTGACAGAGAGAAGAGAAGTTAAAATGACTTAGTTGAGTCAGCCCCATCGATATAGAGTAGCCTTAACCTTTTAGGTGATTGAGATGGTTGTATAGTAGAACTTTCTATGGCTTCTCATATTTTGGTTGGGGATGTTGGCACCAACAGATTCAGACGCCTATAACTCAATGAGATATGGCAGGTGGAGAGTGCGCCTACTAGGTACTGCGTTAAAGAGATCCAGTTGTCATATATATATATACACACACAAATGTATCACAATTTCATGCTTTTCGGAGACCTTTCTTCTTTCCTTTTCACTCTAATTTCTTATTTATAAAATGTCTGAGGACTTGGCTTTCTGAAGCGCCATATACATTAGCCATAACCAAGGTGCACAATCAATTCTCTGCCGAACAGAGGATCAGCACAGCAGTATTCTACTAAGTGGGGATAAGACTTCCCCCACAACTTAAAACTCAATTAATGTCATGTAATGCCCATTTCAGCAGTAACAGAAGTGTGCTTCCATCACTTGTCTAGCAACCCATCTTCTCACAAGCACAGTACATTATTATAACGTCTGGATTGACAACAATGTTGCTCCTTTTTTGGGTGAGGAGTTAACCAACAGTGGTCTCATATTTACGCAAGTTAATACATGATTCATTGTGTAAAACATGATACACAAGCAAACTTAGGGCAAGGGCTCCTGTGAATCACCCAACCGTGACAAATGAAGGTAAGCATCAGTCCCTGTGAAAAGGAGTCCAATTCACTGATTAGAAGGCAGTAGTTATTGAATATGAAAATTGAAAGTAAATTCATTCAGCAATGTAAGAGATTCTCTCTTCTTTTTTGACAAAGTGAGATATGTGAAAAGTTCTAAAACTTCAACCTCCATGGGGTGATAATCTCCCCCGTGCACAAGTCATCAGGGAGGGTATCACCCCAGCACCTGTAGAGGACTGCTTCAAGTACATGTTCTGAATTCTAGAAACAAGTCACTAAGAAAATCTTTCACCAAATTTAAATATGTCTAGGGTTAATGTAACCTATCCACAGTTTAAATTCTTCCTGCAAATTCTAGGCTTTGTTAAGCTAGATATTCCAAGATGGTATATTGCACCGGATCACCACAAAATGAAAATTTATTGGCAAGCAATTGCTTGGCAACACTACTCATCGGTCTAGTTCCCTCCTTCCTCTTCTTCACTGATTCTATCACAAACCAACTTAAAAGAATGGCAGAGAATTGAAAGAGAGAAATAAATTTTAAAGACCAAGGAGGGATGGGAACAAAGCTTACGACTAAAACCCCAAAAGAAATGCACAAAATGAGTCTTGCTAAATAACATAATAAAACCAATTATGTAGCCTCAGGTAGAGCAGGTTTAACATGAGAAGCCATAAAACATATCACATTAACGGATGCTTATTCCCTCAAGGATTAAAATTTTGGAGATTTACATAAATGCAAACTGAGCTCATGAACTATTCAAATGGCATAGTAATTATAAAAAATGAGTTAACATGTTGAGTGTGTAGGTACAAGCAATCAAAAGACTTATACTATCAGAACACAGGTAAGGAACATGCACAGCGTACCATATCCTTCCATAGAAATAATTTGCAGATCACCACCAAAATATCGAGCATATAAGCGGCTTATTGGAAGCCCATATCCATAGCCAGCCATAGTGGCTGCATTGGCAGTTCCAAGGTCTGCTTGCTCATCCAGAGGATTTCTTGCAGTACTATACAGATACGTAAAAATTCTAGGAAGGCCACTTCTAGGGATGCCGCCACCTTCATCAGAAACCTATACAATGCAGTGAGCACACTTCTTTAAAGTGATTATAGAAGAATAAAACACCTAACTATAAAACATAAACCAAATGCTCAAGAAAGGCTAAGAAACGAAGACTAGGAACAGATAGACAAACATGCCTTAATGGTCACATCTTCTAAGCCATCAGCAACTATTATTCGAATTGGGGGTGCAATCTTGTCTGAATCCATAAAACGCTCTTGAACAGCACGCAGGGAGTTCTTAACCAACTCAAAAACCATCAGATGAAGGTGTGTTGGTACATACCTGTAGCCAAACAAGGAAAGTTAAGATAAATCTAGAACAAAAAGACAAATCACAATGTCAAATCTATTTGATGGGCTCTGCAATTGTTTCAAAAAAGAGGTTACTGACCAAGATTTTGCAACTACAAAAGTGAGACCACCAGGATTGGAGTGCCCAACGTGGAACACTAATCTACTAAGAAAGAATAACTTAGAAGAAATAAACTCACGGAAATGTAAAATTAGGATCCCCATATATATCAACATCCGGTGCATTGCCATATTCTCTGAAACAGATGGACCTGGCATCCTCACTTGCATTTCGAGCAACCTCCATCGGGGACATTTTTGTATGTATGTATCCTATACAATTAGGTGCTGGATTGGGATCATGCAACGCCACATGTTGCCCTGAATTGACATATATTTGAGATAGAAAAACGAAATTGATGCTAAGTAAACATGAGGAATACAAATAAACATAAGCATAGAACGATAAGATATTGGTATCCATTTAGGCTAACCAATAAGCATCCTTATCCCAATCCTTGACATATAGAAGCGGTCTAGGAATTGGTGAATTTCATCCAGATCAATATAATCAACCTTCCGATGAATATCTTTTTTCAGCTGTTGGACTCCCAAAGCCATCATGGGAACAACATTGTTGTGCCTCACCTTAATCATCTTAATCATTTGCGTAAAATCCAGCTCATCATTAGTGTCCTTTATCCCAGGAAAGGATCTAAGGTCACGAAAGGAATCCAGATACCAATCACGCACCTGCCATGGAAAAATGGTTCCTCTGTCATCATTGACAGAATAACTTCCAGCAATGCATGTCTTAGAGTTCAATATTAACAAAATAAAATTGATGCTGGCACTGTTGTGCCATCTAAGTCACCAATACGGGCATCTGAAAGATGAATCTAAGGAAATCAAACAACAGCAGGTGAAAACCCCTATCAGAGGAAAAAATTTTGAACCTCAGCAACATGTTAAAGATTAACATACAGAGCAAGGTGCAAACTGGGAACACAGAGTATGGTATTGGATATGTTAGACAAAAGAAAAAGAAAATGCAGGCCTGCAGCCGTAGCACCCAAACAAAGATCAATCAGAAAGTCTGTCTAGGTAAAGATGAAAAGACATGGAGTCAACATAAAACTGGAGCCTAAAGACGGACAAGTGCTGTACACCAAAACACTAAATAAATCCATAAAAGGAGAAGCTTTGAAGACCTACATTTCCTTTGGGCAAAGAACAGAACACGTATTGCTTTAGCAAATGTATGCATCTCTTGAGAGAATATAGTTTAGTACTATGCCATCCCAAAAACATATAATTAGTTTAGATACCATATATGACAAGAGAAACGAGGAAGTTTTAAATTATATTTCCAAAAGATTTATATATTATTGAAATAATAATAATAATTGGGAACCATTAACCATTAGAAAGCAATAAACATGTGTGATGACTTGATTTAGGAGATCTATGAAGTATTATCGATCATCAGCGAACAACTTAAAATAAAAAAGGAAAACGTTAAGAGTCCATTGGATATTCTAATAAGAGGATAAGTAGAGGTAAATGGCAAACTCCAACAATTGAAAGATCATCCAAGGGAATTAAGAGAAAATGGTACCTTTAGAACAGCGGGTTTAAGAGATAAGCCATAAGGGAGGGACTCGAGCTCAATAGCCCTCCTAGCAATCCTGATCGGGAGTTCCTTGTGAAGAAACTGAGCGGAAATGAGCAAATTGCGGCCAGTAGGTCGTAAACCAAACTCCATCATGTACCTGAGGCTGACCCCGGTCTGCTTCATCCCACCCCATCTTTGCACTTCTTCTAAGAGATTCTTGGACAAGGTATCCTGAAGCTTCTTGGCAGCCATGGCACGGCTGGAAAAGGAACAAGAGAAAAAGGGGAGAAGAATGGAAGAAAGGCAGGGACTTTAGGTCCTGACAAAGGGGGGTGGAGTAAAGCTAGACATGCAGAGAAAAGAAGAAATTAGAATACAGAAAGAAAAAGAAGCAACTTGGTACCAATATAGACACATAAGACGGACAGAAGAAGAGTAATTGATGATAGTTAATTACTACGAGAAATGGCACCAAGGAACAAAAGATGACTGAATGGTTTCCAGGAGACGGAGAGAGAGAAGGGCTGAGGCAAAGTGTTGGTAATGGTATGCCATGGGTATTAGTGGGAGTAGATTCCTGGCCAGCCGACTTAGCAGAAGCGATAATTGGGAGAGATTGGGTTAGGAATCAGCTCAGCCAGAGGAGGATTGACTTGTTTTGTAATTTGTATTGAGATTGAGAGAGGAATGATGATGGCCTTCTTTCCTGTTTGTGGCTCTTATTCTATTTTCCTCAACGGGGACGCCACGTATGCGTGACAAAAATTTTTATGTATGTACTTTTTCATTTTAGCCAATAATAATTATACTAATAATGTGCCAAGAATTAAAAGTATAGATAGATAGATGATTAAAGACAGATATACAGAGAGAGAGAGTGAGTGAGAGAGATTTTCCCTTACATTCCTAATCACAAAATCAAAAAGTTTTTAGTCTGAAGAGAAGTAATATGCTTTTTAGTGTAAACAACATATAAGATTTCTTATTGAAACTAGAAAAGGGGCAAATGAGGAAGGAGGTGGTACCAAAGCCATTTCCAACAAGAAACCAAGAAAATGGAATAATCAGTAGTAACCAAACAATGGAGTGAAGAAGGTGTGCCACTTCCTAATGCGCAACAGAGGGGTCATTTGGACATAAGAAGTTTGCAGTCACTTGTGATTAGTTTTCATATATATATATATATATATCTGTTTAATGTGCCCATATTCAACTGCTTCAGAGTTTTAACTAATTCAACTAAAACTTCTTGTCAAGATTGATTTATTATTCTTATCATTCTTTCTTTAAAAAAAAAAAAAAAAATATATATATATATATATATATATATAAGATAGAGAGAAAGAAGACGGAAAAGACAGGTAGAGGCAGCCTGTAAACAATCATTATCTTTATTAGTAATTCTATTACTATTCACCAAACAAAACAACGATACCCCCCTCTTTTTTCTAATTCTGTTCCTCCTCCTCATCTCTCTCTCTCTCTCTCCCCTCTCAGGAAGACTGCTACTTTTTCCACGCTCCCTCTGTTCTGGCGGATGCTTTTCTTTTCCTTTCCAAGAAGAACCCTAAACCATCTCTAGTTCTTTCCCTTCCTCTATCCTTTCCCTCTTTTTTCTATTTCCTCACCTCAGATAACGTAATTCTCTCCGCCCTCCTCTCTTAGGGTTCTCCTCCCTTCCTTGCAGTTTTTGTCACCATCAGCTACAAAAAATACCATCTCCTTTTTCATTTTCTTACTGTTTCCGCCAACTCTTCTTTCTGGGAAGAATGACCTGAAACTGTAGAAAGTGCATTTCTTTTTCTCTATCCTTTCGATACAGAAGAAGCAGCGGAGCTCAAGGACTTCGTCTTCGACTTTGCCTCCGCCCCAAATTCTCACTAATTCTTTCCCCCACGACGCCGCGGCTATTAGCATCCCAACATGGCTAACTTGGACTTGCAAATGAATCCTCAAATGGAGCAGATCCACGGTGAAATCCGTGATAATTTTCGTGCCCTTGCGTAATTATATCTTCTCTTCACATTTCTGTTGCACTTCTAATTCCATATATATATATATATATATATATATATATATATATATATATATTTTTTTTTTTTTTCCTCTCTGGGTCATGTAACCATATATATAAGTCTTCTCGGTGTGTAAACTTTATACAATCAGAATGTCATCCCTTTGCTACATAAAGAAAAAAACATAACTTTATTAGTTGTTTCTCAAGACGCTATGGTAATTGTATGATCCTTTTATGAGTTTATATTCTTCCTAACCTATTTTAGCATTCTGATATTCTTTTAATGTCTAAAGAAGCTTATTTGTTCTGACTGTATTCTCGTATACAGCACACGCATACTATGACATTTATGTCCACATTAATGAGGACATTGTCTGATGTATAGGGGATATTGGGTGGGAATTCATCAAAAAGAAAAGAGAAAAAAAAAAAACGGACATTGGGTGGGGTGTGGGGAACTAAACTTTAGTTAGTGTCACTTTGGCTGCACCAAAATTTGCTTCTTAATTTTATATGTCAATTCTTAATCCTAGCAATCATTTGCTCAGAAATGGCTTTCAGAAGCTGGATAAGATCAAGGATTCCAATAGACAAAGTAAACAGTTGGAAGACCTTACGGGGAAGATGAGGGAATGTAAAAGGTAAGAATGTTGTATTTGTCTGGTTTTCCTCTTGTTTTTATGAGTGATACTTTTGGCATGATTTACATGTTCACCTATCAATTATATGTTCTTGTAATAATAGTGCAGTTAATTTGTAGTCCAAAGAAGTGAAAACAGGAACCAAGAAAATCAAAGAGTCTTTTTTCTCTAAAATGTAGATATGTTTCTTTCCTCCACCAGCATAGCTGTAATTGATCACATTGTACCCCTTTTATGGGAAAGTATCATATTTCCTATTGATTGCATTTTGCTCACAAGCATTTTTAAATTTTGAAGCCATCTGCTAACTTATCTTAGGCTGCACTTTCAGCATGTTAGGTCTGACTTGTCATATTATTAATTGCTTTTATTTTTTTAGGTTAATCAAAGAGTTTGATCGTGAAATCAAAGATGAAGAGAACAGAAATCCTCCTGAAATTAACAAGCAGCTTAATGATGAGAAGCAATCCATGGTAAGTCTTTTGAGGAGAAACTTGTTTTAGAGGATGTCTAGATCATGCTGTTCATTTTTAGTCTCTGGTGATTTTGTGAATCCCATATAGAGATTTTTGTAGAATTTGGAGTTCCACCCTCTTTAATTGCATGCTAACATATTTATTTCTTAAGAGGATTGTAAATTTCAAGATATGGGAGGTTCTAACTTTGCATTATAAAGCATTACCTAACTTTAGTTCCCTATCTCCTCTAGAAACTATTTTTAAGCTTTCACTTCTTGTAGTGATAGGTCCAGATTCTGTATTGAAACTTTACCTGGGAAAGACTCAAGATTAGTCTTTCCTTCATTTGAGAAGATGCTTATTTTCCATCTCTTGGTTGTTTTTTATTTGTCAATTGTTTCTTTTGTCTTCCTAATCAAGAGCACCAGTTGTTCGGTATTCTATTTTACCTTCCTTCTATGTTTGTTTATTCTGAAGACCATGGATAATGTCACAAGGCATGGGCTGGGAAACAACTTGCATTTTTAGATGTTTCAATGCTTATGATTTTTTTTTTTATTTCCTATTATGACCTGAAATGTGACATGCTTATGAGATGCACATCTTGTTTCACTTAACTACTCTATTTTCCCCCTTTTTCCAGATTAAGGAGCTGAATTCATATGTGGCCTTGAGAAAGACGTGAGTTCATTCATCCTTTTCTCCCCATATATCCATTATTTAAAGAATTTACGCTTCAAAACCTGTTTATATGTCTCATTTAATTGAGGATAGTTTGTACCATTTCTTGTGTAGATGAAAGTGCCGTTTCTGTAATTTTTGCCTCAATTTTTAGAGCCTTGCTTTCCCCTTTTAAGTTTTCAAAGCCTGAAGATGCATGCTTTATATACTGACAAGGAATTTGTTAATTAATAATTACCTGTTATTACATTTATTTACCTCTTTGATATTGTTATCCAAGTAGAGGGCCAGTTTGCCAAGATAACTGCCGTGTGACAGTGATGAAATCTTCAGCTATATAAAAGTGTTGTTTTTGAGGAAATAAGCATTTTGAATCTTAAATTTTGAGATGAATAGCCCCATGGTATTTGATGGACCTTTCCAAATTATCTTCTTTTAAAAAATTTGTTTACTGTTGATTTGGACTGCTTTCAGACAAGTTGAACCCGGCAAACTGAGCTCAAGGCCTTGGTAGAAATAGCCTGGGTTTAGGCTGAATTTGTTTCACAGAATACTGGACTTCAACTTTATATGGATGTCATAATATAAAATGTGCGTATAAATATGTGGAATATTGTAATACAAAATAGCTAATAGGATTCAAAAGACGATATGTAAGAGCACATCCCTTTAGTTACTGCACAATTCAGTCAAATATCTCTTGATTTCAACTTATTTGTATCACTAGTTGCCTGATTTGTTTTCACCCCTAGTGGTGACAAGTTCTTGATCGAATTAACTCATTTTAAGTATCTCTATCTAGTTGATTTTTGCATATTTATTATATTTTAAGTTTATAAATGGCCTTGCAGCTACATGAGCAGTCTTGGAAATAAGAGGGTTGAACTTTTTGATATGGGAGCAGGAGCTAGCGAACCAGTAACTGAAGATAGTAATGTAAAAATGGCATCAGGTGGGATCTAATATCTTCATTCCTGATAGTAGCTTGTAAATGTTTGACTTTGACTTTGTAAAGTTGACTTTACTCAACTTTTCTCTCTTCTGCTCTTGGTCACTTATGATGCAGAGGCAGTTTCTGTGTCATATTTGGACTACTACAGAACTAAATTGATGGTTACTTCAATTGGCAATAGCTAGGACTGACTTAATAAACCACATCACTAATGTTAAGAAGTTATAACTGAATAAATAGTTAGCCACTCTGTTTCTACAGCCAGTTGCAAATCTATTTTTGGGAGTGTACCATCTCTTGTTGTGCCAACCATACATATTGTTGTTGGTAAGTGGTGGTAGGGTGACTAGATTTTTACTATCAGTGTGATGACCGTGTTTTTAATCTCCCAATTCCCCGTCCCCTTTTTCTTTAAAATGAGTCCATATCCTAGAGTATTTTTAGGAGAGATCCAGCATTATTTAATTATTTTCCTATCTAATAGAATTCTTTTATAAAAATTGGATGTTTCTTCATACATTATATTATCTCATTCTGAGCTGGCCTGTCTGTTTAAAACCATAGGGAAACATGGTATCTTGAGAAAACTTTTTGAGAAATTTGCTGGGTTTTTTGGACACTTTTTTTTAGTTAGATTTGGTTCCTTACTTGACTGCAATTTCATGTAGAAATGTCAAATCAGGAGCTCATCAACGAGGGTCATAAGACAATGGATGAAACTGATCAGACTATTGAGCGTTCCAAGCAGGTATGCCAGTGATTTATCTTCTGGTGTTAAGAGTTCTTTGTCTTTTTAAACTGAATATCCAATTTGTAGGTCGTTCATCAAACAATTGAAGTGGGAACCCAAACTGCAACTACCTTGAAGGGCCAAGTGAGCATCCTTCAATCTTGTATACAGCTTTTAGTTCATCTGCAGATTTTTCTTGGTCTAACTCTATGCTGATCTTAACTCACAGACTGAGCAAATGGGCCGTATAGTTAATGAATTGGACACAATTCAATTTTCTATCAAAAAGGCATCACAACTTGTCAAAGAGATTGGTCGGCAGGTATATGGGTGGAACTCTAGTTCCATATTCCATACTTGCTCTTGTTAGATATTTGAACCTTAAGAGATGTTTTTCAGGTGGCAACAGATAAATGCATCATGCTCTTTCTCTTTCTGATCGTTTGTGGTGTGATTGCCATTATTGTTGTAAAGGTATATTTTTCAATTCTTTAGTTTCTCTAAACATCTTTTTGAAGATTTGGTAGTCCTGCTGCTCTTGCCCATGCTCAATTAGACTACATGATGCTGTTTTATGAAACCTCTCCTTTGGTGCTCCAGGAGGTGGTGTTTAAGTTAAAACTAATACATGACTTTTATAAATCAAGTGATACAGCCTATCACAGGGGCATAGTTTCTGCATAGACAACTCTTAGGAGTGATTCAATATCCATCTATCAGCATTTTAAAGCAAATTTTGTTTGTAATTGGATATTGACTGATTGCTGGATTTGTTGTTATGTGTCTACATATGCATAGTTTTTGAAACAGAAGCTACCAACATATACCAACTTTTGAGATAAGCAATATGCGGCCTGAATTTAAGAATCAAAGTCAACTTGTTTTTCCTTAATGGTTGTGAGCTTTGGTTGCTTGAGCTTAACTCTATTTGTGTAAGTGGGATGGACGTGTGATGCCTTGAAATGTAACTGAAACCTTTTTACCAAAAATTGTTACAAGTGTTGATCTAGAAGTGCATTGAGAGTGATATGTAACATTGCCAGTTAAATGTTCATATTTTGTAGATAGTGCATCCCAACAACAAAAGCATAAGGGATATACCTGGACTGGCTCCCCCAGCTCCTTCTGCGCGAAGGCTCCTATATTACAATGCTGGTTACTAATTCAAGTAAAGGTGTAACCTCTCAAATGAGGATGGCGCTATGTCATATGATTGAGTTGCTGCTTTTTTACTGTGGATTAATGATAGGGATGTGCAGATGGGTGAGTGTGGCTGTTGGTTATGCTCTTTGTTCAATCTACCATGGTCGAGATGTGCATATCACATTGTGTTCTTTATGTAAATCATATAATTGGTTTACTTTTACATGCTCCTCTTTTTTCTTTTTCTTTATTTTTTTTAAGGCCCTTTTTTCCATGTAAACTTACAGAGAAATCCTAGTGTAGAGAAATATATTTGAAAATTTGTGGTGAGATTGGATGCATGTATATTTGAGAATTGATATGCAAAATTCTGTTCCTGCTTTGATTTGTGAATTTTGGCACAATTCTTCTTCAACTAACCTTCCTATTGAAGAATGTGTTTGGATTGGACAAATTGTTTTAATTTCTGTGAGAGCATCAGCCACTGTAAAACTTATGCATATGAAACTTAGGGATGGCTCTCTCACTGCTTTTCTATCACTTTTATCATCTTAGACGGAGCCATATCTCTTATGGGATCAAACTGAGTGACGGCTTCAATCAGAAGTAATGCTGCCGCCTTACCACATTAATCAAATCAGTTTTAGTTTGAGACCTACTACCACATTAATTAGGATGGGTTATTTTCAACTGAGTTAACCTGCAATACACGCCAATACTAGGTACACCATCTTTTTCTTTACCACCATCTATCTCTTAAAAGTCATCATCTTTGTATTATATTTTCTTGGTTATTTTTCCTAACAAATTATAAAGAAAGTAGAGAGGACTTTTTAATTCATAAAAATACTTTAAAATTTTAATCTACAATACTTCTTTTTTTTTTCTCTCTTGAAATAGAATTTATTCTTGATAGGGATGACTTCTCTATAATTGTAGGAGAGTTTCATTGTAACTATTCGAAGAATCATAATCCTTCCTGCCATTACTGCTACGTACTCTCTGATGGATCCTTCCTGTTCTGGTTGAGAGTGCAGAGATTGAAAATTCCTCACCTGTATTAATAAATAGATGCCGTGCATGTCCCCCTCCCTCTCTATTATACTCTTTGCTTATTTGGATATTTGATTAAATTAATAGCATTTTAAAGGGCAGGCAATGTTGTTTGTGCTACTGCTTTTACTTCCAAGAAATCTTAACATCTCTGCAGGATTTAGACTGCCTTGTATCTAAAACATGGCTTCAACAAATGGTAATATATGTACACACATTCACTTCTTTTTTTCCCTTCAAAGCAACAATTTTTTTCTCATCAAAGTTACTTAACTCACTAACATACAAAATAATATAGTGGGCAAAGTGTTCTTTAACTCATCATAATAATGAATCCGAATATAACCCAAATTCTTCATGTAACCTAGTATTGAGTTCTATATTTATTTATTCAACCAAAAAAAAAAAAAAAAAAAGTTTAATTGTTTCTAGTCATATATATCCGACCAATAGTCACTATCGCTGTCACCTCCTGACTTCCCAAATAAAATAAAGAAAAAATATTAAAGCAGAAGAAAAATATAAAAAGTTGGCATCTTTCTTTCATGCTTCACTTTCACTTGTATTTTTGCAAAGGCATTACCTACCACTGATAACAGCACAATGCCTTCTCATTATTCCTTTCAAGTTTTCATCATCATCACCCTTCCCACCATCTCTATTCCTTGGATCCCTCTATGTCTCAAGGATGATATCCTTCCTTGAACTTTTTTGAATTGCTCTCATGGTAATGAAAGAATGAATATCTTCTGTAATTCACACCGATCTCATTTTGGAAGGCATTAAGGGAAGGAAATTGCCAATGCCATTTCCTGATGAGTTCTGTACTTGGAGCTATCTGAATGAGATCTAGGGCTCCATGGCTCCTCCCTAATTGCCAAGAAACACTTGAGTTTGCACTTATCCTCTCCTATCTCTGCATCTTGTCTCATCGCATACAGGTAAAGTTCCAAGCTTTACTTCTTGCAAATCATTACCATTACCTCATTCCGGTCCTATACTAATAGTTCTGACCATTACCTCAGATATTCTGATTACAATCAACTCTAATTTACTGCTTCAATTTCTCTCATGATTGGTTTTTGTACTTCCTCCGTTTGGATAGAATGAACAAAATCACGCAAATCTCCTTTTATTTCTATATTTGGCTGATTTCTGTACTTGCCTTTATAGTTCAGGACACTCCTGGATATTAGACTACTTTTGGTTGTTACTTGTTAAAGAAGATGATTAAATGTACTTACTTTACTCTATTCTGTTCTACTTACTCCTAGACTCATTTCTTTAAGGAAAGTTTAGAAGGTAGAATAAACCAACTGTGTGATTCTTGTACTTGAACATGTGCATCATGCATGTTAAAGGAGCATTGCCTCACATTCTGTAGTTGTTTGATATCTGTCTAGCAGAAATTTTGGGTTGATCAAAAATGGCATCTGGCCTTAATTTCCAATTGTCAAGGAGAACTCACATTTTTCACCTAAAGGTGTGGGTTTTGGTTGCCATTTTTGTCGGTGTGTTCATCGTAATTATTCTTTTGGTGCTGCCATTTTGTCGATCACGTAAAAGATCCAGAAAGAGTGATGATACCCTGCCTGTCAGCAAGATTCCCGCAGTGTCAAAGGAAATTAAAGAGATAAGGGTTGATCAATATTCAGCAGACTGTTATGCTCGACCTGACATGGATTTCTTCACTACTCAGGAAAACTTTGGTGAGAAAGATTCAGATATGCTTTTGAGTAGTATGAAGGACAAGAATGCTGATAAGAACAGACACTCTGGTTTACTTGCTACACTAAAGAAAGATGGTGTTGCATATGATTCTGGAGAAAAGAGAGGTCAACGGGCAAGATACGGTTCACATCCTATTGCTGCTTCTTCCCCTTTAACCAGTTTTCCTGAATTCTCTCACCTTGGTTGGGGCCATTGGTTTACTCTGAGGGATCTTGAAACTGCAACAGAGAGATTTTCAAAGGAAAATATCATAGGTGAGGGTGGATATGGAGTTGTTTATCGTGGCCAGCTGATCAATGGGTCTCCTGTGGCTGTTAAAAAGATCCTCAATGATTTGTAAGTCCCTGACTTCCCTTCCTTGTGCTTGTGTTTGCACACTACATCCTCAAATCTAAGCTCTTATAAATTCTTTCTTGGCTTTTAAATGTCTAGTGGACAAGCAGAGAAGGAATTCAGAGTGGAAGTTGAGGCCATAGGCCATGTCCGGCACAAAAATTTAGTTCGGCTTTTGGGTTACTGCGTGGAAGGAACTCACAGGTATATAATTTACTTCTGATTGTACTTTCACTGGCTGATGCATTTCTTTAATAGTATCAGATAAGTTGTTGAAACTTGAAAGATGAGGCTTTGTTGACTGGTAGGTACTCTTTCAAGATTACTGGTTGACATTTGCTCTGTTAGCTTGCCATTAGAGGATAGGTCATGCAACTCCTTCAATGTAGATCCTAAGTAACTTTGAAGATCTTGCTTCTTATCACTAACAGACAATAAATTTTCATTCAAGTGTATTTGTTGATCAATTATTTGTCAAATAAATACTGCTTTAACTTCATCTATCTTGAAACTGCCCTGTTAATTGCAGACTACTGGTCTACGAATATGTAAGGAATGGAAATCTGGAGCAATGGCTTCATGGAGCCATGCAACATCATGGATATCTTACTTGGGAGGCTCGCATGAAAGTCTTAATTGGCACGGCCAAAGCGTGAGTTCATTGGGAAGTTTTTTCCTTTTCTCATTGACCTACTCTTAAGTTCTTTCTTATCTCATTCTGAAACTAAATATGCTTCTCTCAGCCTTGCATACTTGCACGAGGCAATTGAACCCAAAGTGGTGCATCGAGACATTAAGTCAAGCAATATATTGATTGATGAGGATTTTAATGCCAAAATTTCTGATTTTGGACTTGCTAAGTTGCTAGGTGCAGGAAAGAGCCATATTACAACAAGAGTTATGGGTACTTTTGGGTTAGTTCATACTAAAGATTCTTCTTCCCCGTTGCATCTCCAGCTTTGAACTTTAGAAGAATTAGGTGCTGATCGACTATCCACTTTCAACGTAAACTTCATATCATATGTTGTTGCCTTTTCTGCATGTATTATAGGTATGTTGCACCCGAATATGCCAATAGTGGCCTCCTGAATGAGAAGAGTGATGTTTATAGCTTTGGGGTTGTGCTCCTGGAAGCAATAACTGGAAGAGATCCTGTGGATCATGGCCGCCCTGCACTTGAGGTATGTTGCTCCTGATGTAGACACAACATATTAGTGCATAATCCCTAGTATGTTCATCGAGACTAATGTTTATTCACTTCAGCTTGTAAAGAAAACAATTTCCTCTCCTTTCACGTTATTCTACAGGTAAATTTGGTTGACTGGCTCAAGATGATGGTTAGCAGTAGACACTATGAAGAAGTTGTTGACCCCAAAATCGAGAGTAAGCCATCCACCACATTCCTGAAACGAGCACTCCTGACAGCTTTAAGATGTGTTGAACCAGATGCTGATAGGAGACCAAGAATGAGTCAAGTAGTTCGCATGCTCGAATCAGAAGAATATCCAATTCTTAAGGAGGTTTGATCTGTTTTCTCCTCCACGCTTCTTGTTTTCCTGAGAAGTAGTAGTTGAACTAAAAAATATGGGTGTCTTTCAGTTTCAGGGGAGGAGGCGTCAAATGAGAAATCAGACGGGTGAAGAGAAGAAAGATGGGAGTGAAAATCCAATTTTGAAGCAAGAGAGGAGAAGTAATCACTGAGCATTTCGCAAATATCTTTTCCAAGTGATTATTGTGGTTGCAGCAGGCAGGGGTGAGAGTGAGATATTGTGGAACATGCATAGGCTCGAGATGTTATAAGAGCACTGACATGGACTGCGTCTATTCCATTGGGTTTTTATCTTGAACTTTATGTACAAATATCTCTGCTGCGTCTATTCCATTGGGTTCTGCTTGATCTTGAACATTTTTTTATTAAGATATTGGGGGACATGTTGCACATTTGGGGAAAAAAAAAGGAAAAAAGAAGAAGATGAACTTATTACGTGATGTACAAGAGAAATAAATGTTCATTAATTTCCTATCATACTGGTGTTCCTCTGAAGGTAAAAAGGGGCTTGCCTGGATAAGATTTAAGTGCTATCTCCGGTCATGACAGGTAAGTTTGGCCATGTCCTTCACAAACAACACCACGTCTGTCTCCAGGCTAATTAAGATGTTAGACTGACCTTACATTGATTCATTCATACACGAAGAATTAGACATGGCATAAACGCTCCTACAAAAGCTCTATAGATCAAAAACGTTTAAACTTGGAACAATACACCATCGTCTCACAGTAAAACGAGAAAAGAGAGAAAACAACATATTTACAATAAACCTATGCCCAACTGGAAACATATCCTCCTCCTAACACTGAAACTTTCCAATTACCATTCCAAGACCTGAGGATTTGTTGGTGGTTGAAATTCAAATATCTGAATGTGTACATAAAAGAGCACTTTTACATTTAGAACAGCACTCACTCTTGCAAGATATGCTGGAGGTTGTTTCTTTGTTTTGTAGGAGAGGATCCGTCTGGGTTTCTTACTGATGAGGAGTTCCATCTTTAAATAATGTATAATAAAACAAACTCTGTCCATATTTCTCTGTTTCCTTTCCCTTTTGGAATTCAATGTTAATGCCCTTTCTTTATAAAATAGATACAAAACTCACAAATTTGATGCTTCACTTGAAGGTCCAGTTCGAGCATTCAACAGAGGCTGCAGGGCTTTTACCACAATGCTCATGTTTGGACGAAAATCTGCTTCATATTGCACACACAAGGCAGCAACAGCAGCCATCTGTTTTAAGCAAGTCATATCTTACACTTATCAGAAGTATTTAATATAGGTAAAGGAAAGTCCATAGGATAAGAATTCAACTTCAATTTACAGCTATTACTTGGATAAGGAAATGTGTATCCATATCTTCAAAAGAGAAGGAACAAAATAAGAGAAATCGACCTTCATTATTAATTTTCCCTCCAGAACATTTACCTTAGCAACTGCCTTAGGAGGATATTGATCTTGCAGTCTAGCATCAATACATTGCTTGACCTTATCTTCACTCAGTTTTGGAGTTGCCTGTAGGGTAAACCAACCATGAAAACATATAGACAGTTAATCAAGACACAGCTTTAATTTCCTTAGAAGAAAAGTGGGGGAAATAAAAACTCCACCGAACAAAAAATTACTAGAATGCTGCTTATACCCATGTCACAAGACTCTGTTGTCCTCGTGGCAATGTGTGATCCACAGGCTTACGGCCAGTTAAAAGTTCCAGAAGAACCACGCCAAAGCTGTAAACATCACTCTTTGAACTCAGCTGGCCAGTCATTGCATATCTGCCACCCAAAAGATAATAATAAAGGATTATATCAAGGCATTTCATTCATAATAAAGACCACAAAAAAAAAAAAAAAAAAAACCAACAACTCACTCTGGAGCATGATAGCCAAAAGTACCAAGCACACGTGTAGAATGAAGGCGTGCGGCTGAATCAGGGGCTTGATTAGACAAATCAAAATCAGCTATTTTTGCAACATCATCATCAAAAAGTAAGACGTTGCTGGATTTTATATCACGATGGATAATATGAGGCTGTGCCTTTTCATGCAAGTATTCTAGACCCTTTGCAGCTCCAACAGCAATTTTAACCCTTTGGGCCCAGGAAAGCACTGGACCAGGCTGAGCACCTTTTACACCTTTCCGTCCTACACCCAGAGTTATTAAAGAGGAGGGACAACATCAGATATTCAAACAATTAAAACGAAGAAATATTATTATAACAACGACAGTTCTGTTTATTCATATGCTATGAAGAAGCTTTCCTATCAATAGTCAATTTCATGTATGTGCAAATATCTTGAGTTCAGCATCTGAAGCCTGAACAGATAGAAAGAAGACCAATGATCTAAAGCTCCTATGAACTAATAAATAAGAACAAGGGATAACTTATTGGAGCAAAATAATAATGTGCAGTGTCAGTGAACTAGGGCCATATTCATCTGTAATAACAGGTAGAATTACACCATTACTTCAAAAATTTAAGACATTAAAAATGAGAGTGAATTATTCATCTAAACAAGAAATCCAATACTAATTTATATGCACAACACTGATGAAAAATTGCTCCCAGAAAGACCCTTATAGTATTTGATCATTTTTATATTTATCATCCATTATTGTTAGCTAATGAGATAGAAATGCATGTCCATGACATCAAAATTAGCAATATTGCAGTCCTAAACATTTCAAAATGAGAATGATTTAGGAGAATCTGATGATACAGGATAACCATATGTGCAAAACTTCAAACTACTAGTTAGGACACCAAAACCACAGAATTTTTACATTTTAATAAAAAATGCAACACCTATCTGCATGATCCAATGTGATAAAAAGGTAATACTCTGGTAACTCACCATGAAGAATATCATGAAGAGATCCATTAGAAGCATACTCATAAGCTAAGACACGAAGACCACCATCCACAGAATAACCAAGAAGCTCAACGACATGTTCATGTTTTAGTCTCGACACCATAGAAACCTGCAATGACATAAATGAAAGGGCATAATGTATTGATTAAAAACTTGCTCAAAAGATGTTGTAAAAGACCTAGTGAGTCACTAGGAAAATACCCAACCTGTGCCAAAAATTCCTGATCCGGCTGCTTACTAGAGTCCAATTTCTTAATTGCTGCTGCCTGGCCACTTTTTAAGACACCTAAGTATACCCTCCCATAAGATCCTTCACCAACCAAAGCCTTTGAGCCAAAGTTATCAGTAATGTCCCTCAATTCATCAACTGGAATAATAGGTACGGCAATAGGCTGGACCTTTATCACCTGTGCATCCTTCTGCACTGGCTCTGTGGAATGATAACCAGCAAGATTACCTACAAAACAAGTTCAAGTAAGTTCTCCCAGGAAATAACACTGGTCTTGTGGGAAATTAACTAGCAAATTATAGCAAATCAACTGCGAGAAGCCATGGGATTGCAAACCATCTTGTTCTTGAAAGTTCTTAGACCAGTACTTTCAAGTACAAACACACGCCTAAATGGCTGACGCAGTCTTCTGCTGCTCATTTCCAAACAAGGAATTTGTCTGACAATGATGGATTGGAGACGGAATTACCTGCAAAGTTATGTGCGGCAAATTGTCCATTATCAGAAGTCTTTTGCATGTCATCTTCACCACAGCAACTGAAGCAGCTCATGTTTTGTTTCGATGAGTCTTTCCTTTCACTTGTTGCCTGTTCAGGGATAAAAACAGATTTGTAAAGGGAGAAAATGAAGAATTTTTCTGCAGTGAAATTGAATTTGTTTTTATTGATGAGGAAATAAAAAGTAATCTTTTGGAGACACAGAACTTTTCCTTCATGGATATTGGCATGAAAGTTTTCCAATTACATTGAAGTCATATTTAGTTAGCACAAGAAGTGAAAAACGATCTCCAATACGGTAATTCATCAATCCTCACTCAAGGCGACCACAGACTGGACTACAAGATGTATACAGATCAATATTTTGGTTAAATGTTCTTCATCCTCCAGCAGACATGGTGTAATGTAATAATGTACACGGGCAGTGGAGTGGTTTTTGTAACTAGGGGAAGGGAGAAAAAAGGAAATTTAAAAGAAACAATCAAGTATGTTATGCTCTCTTTGGATGACTTCACGATTAGTCAGGCGATGGTTTGGATCTTCTAACGTGATCAAGAAATTGTTTGGGATGTGGATAGCCATTTAAACCTGGTTTCAACAGTGGTAAATTAGCAGCTAACCATCCATGGAAAAAGAAGAAATACTCGAGGCCTATAAGGAGTTAAAACATAAAATTACGAAGTAATATATACCTGATTCACTCTCATTCACAGCGGATCAAGGGAAAATGAATGACAAAAATGTAATGCAATAACAGGATTCTACTAACAGAGGAAGTGATCACATCTATACAATCTAAGCAAACGAGAAAGTCAGCAGTTTTTGTATCTTACTCATCTTTTTAAAGGGGGTAAAAAATCCAATTTTTACACAGAAAGTGTCTGGTCAAAGAAAACCAAAGGATTCATTAGATTCAGCAGAGCACAGTAATAGTAGTAAACATTTTAGGGCAAAAAAATTAGCGCGATGAAGATCAAGAAAGTAAAAAAAGAAACAAGGGGCAAGAGGAAAGTAGTGACCTTGAGCTGTTTTTGTGTAAAAACCTGCGGAATTTTGGTTGATCTGATGCTCTAATGAAGAGACGGACGGAACCCTCAGAAACAGTAACAGCAGCAGGAAAAGAAACTGAACAGAAGACCGAGAAAGAAGTGCGGATAAGGATTAAAGAAAGCGCGTAAGGCAGGAGGAAGCTATAAAGATTCTTAATTGTTTCCAATCTGCTCATGCAATCGGTTTTTGGAAATGAATGAAAGAAGAGTTCTAGTTACAAGAAAAAAGGAAAATATGTATTTGGAATTGGTTGGTCTTCTATCGATGTCTTTGACTTGACTTGTATGCGATGCGGTAAGGGTAGTTGGGTGGGTGGGCGGTGAGAGAGAACTAAAGAGTCTTCCTTCTTCTTCCTCCCAAAATATAAAAAAAAAAAAAAAAAAAAGGGGAAAAAATACTAGTAAGTAAATTTTGAGTTGTTCTTTCTTCTGGGTCTGGCAAATTCGATACATGTTCCTGACATCTATATCTCGATTCAGTTTACCTGTGAAGTGATCAATCATTTGGTCAGCTACTTTACAAGTTGATTATAGTTGGACGTCACATGTATCTTCTTTGGAAGGGCTTTCTCTTTCCAATATAATTCTCTACGTTTCCAAATATTCTTCTTTATTAAAATCAAGATCAAATTTTTACCAAGTCCTGTTCTTTCTCTATATTCGTCCCAAAGCTTTGTCAGAGGTTTTATCAATTGGGAAATAAGATATTTTTTTTTTTTTTTTTTTTTTTGTAAAGACTAATTTAATTTAAATAAGATTGTATTTTTCAAATGTTCATTCTTCTTCTTTCTTTTTTTGATAAATATAAACATTATTATTTATTTATAGCAAACACACACTTATAGCTTTTTTAATTTCAGCCAACACACTTATATATTTTTATTAAAAAGAGATAATATTCACTCATCTATTATTATTATTTCATTTTTTAGATGTTTTGTTATTTAATTCTAACTCAAAATTTACACTTAAATTTCTTGAAACTCAAAGAAAATCCAAAAATTTTGTTTTATATTATTATATTCTGGTTAAAAAAGGAAATATGGATATGAGATATTTTTCTCATTTATTTGTGAAATTCTAAATTTTTTTTTTTTTTTTTGGGCTTATATTTATGGGCCAGGCTCACAAAGGCTTCTACGAAATAACGAAACAAAGTTACAATGACCATTTATTTATTTAATGGGCTAGATCCTCCTTCAATTTTTTTTTTTCTTATCGCAGGCGGGTGTGTTCCTGAGGAGCGGCACCTTCAAGCTTATTCCACGTTCACACTAATTTTGCTCGCCGATTTTTAGGCACCTTATTGGGTGAGACAACTGGCCAGATGATTTAACATTTTTTCATACTCAAGCCAGAATTTGAAACATGAATCATTGGTTAAGGGAGGAGGAGCCCCTACTGCTCCACCACATGCCTCTGATTAACCTATTTTAAATTTAACTCTTAAATCATAAATAATATTATTACTAGCTAAGCGATATTAACCCAATGTAAACATGCTCCCACGTATCAATCCCAAAGTGACTTTACCTTATAAAGAATTTTTAGTTGGATGTCCATATTCATTCCAATACTAAGAAGTAAGCAGTACAAAGCAACTTGATGCATTATTTATTTGAACGTACCAAAGCGCGCATATGCACCATTCATTCATTCATTTATAAGCGCACAGAGCTGAGAACTGAGAACTGAGAACTGAGAAGAGGGACGGACGGACGGGTCCCCCCACTCTCTCCTCTTTATTCTTTTTTCATAATTCTTCTCTCCTCTAATTTTCTTCTTACATCATTCAATATTTTAAGTCATCTAACTTTTACAAGAGATGCAAATTCATATCAAGTGTCCTAAGTGCCAAGTTAAGCGCTTTGAATATCATGATAGAAATTTCATCAAAGTATTTTTAAAATGTTAAGCAGCATTAGTTCCATTCCATTTCCTTTGAGGTCATGATTGTCACCTAGTCTTAGTACAGTGAAAAGAAAATGATAGTGGCAGTAGTAAATGACGAGCCCCCACTCTCTCCGACAGCAGCCAAGGAAGGCTTCGTAGCCTTTCTCAGATTATGAAACTAACACGCAGCCCATTGACAAGTGTCATCAATTAACATCTTTCCACCACTAAATCTTCTTCAATCACTAAATATTTCTCATTTCTTGTTTACTATTACATAAATAAATTATTACATGAAAAATACAAATCATTCAAATGACAAACAAATCACTTAACCTACAAATATAAATTTCTTAGTTGGAATGGACATTAAAAACCTACCAAAAATAAAACTATTTATTTATTTATTTAAAAAAAAAAAAAAAACTTTCTCAAAATACACATAGTACTATTTAAAAATAGTGTATCTATTTTGTATAATACTTTAATCATTTACTTCCACTTTACTGAATTATTATATGTACTATTTTCATTTTGGTCCCTCTGGCCTCCTCTTTTTTCTCATTCATTGCCTCGCATATTTTCATTCGCCTCTCTGTTTGTTTTCTTTCGCCGGCGATCTTCTGCTTTCAGCTAAGACATCTTCGGATCAAATCTCACTTGCTCGATTTTCTTTCCCAGGTTCCCTTTGTCTTGTATTTTCCTTTTTCTTTGACAAAAAAAAAAAAAAAAAAAAAAAAAAAAAAAAAAAATTTGGAAACTCTGCTTATCTGTCTTATGCATTACTGTAGCAGTTGTCTTTCCTGTTCAGCTACACTTTTTAACTGTACGGCACCACCATTTAAGCATTCAATTGGGGTGTGGGCTTCTGGGTTCCTCTTAATTTCTGACTTTCGTGCTCATACATTTGAAAGGTTGATGTTTTGGGGGCATGTAGTTGAGCTGGTGATTCAAGATTCTGTCTTTTGGCGTATGGGTTCTGTTCACGTTCGGGTGGTTAATGGGGGTTAGAATTTTGGTGGGATTTCTTTCTGGAGATGATCTGAAGTTCACTAGCAAGTGATTCCTTGCCCAAGTTTTTGTTAATTGCAACTAGAAGTTCATTTCCACCAGAGGATTGGGACCCAAATTTTCTGTTTTTTTTCTTTTAAGTGGTTTTGACTCTGGAACTAATTAGTAATCGACACTTTCAACTTCCTTTTATCCACTCTGGCTTTTGGTCTTCTGATCCATGGAGGCTAGGCTTGGTGGAGAGGGTCATCATTTCTACCGCCCAGTTGTGTCTGATTTGAAGGCCCTCGGAAAGAGGAGTCTGGAATGGGATCTCAACGACTGGAAATGGGATGGGGACTTATTTACTGCTGCACCACTCAATTCTGTGCCGTCAGATTGCGGAAGCAGGCAGTTTTTCCCTCTAGGATCTGAAATTCAGACAAGTACTAGGGTGTCCAATAGTTTTTCATCTGGTTCTGAGGAAATGGCTGATGGGAGCGACAAGGGTAAAAGGGAGTTTGAGAAAAAAAGGAGGGTCGTTGATGTTGAAGTTGAAGATTTCACTGACGAAGTGGGATCACTTAACTTGAAGCTTGGTGGACAAGTATACCCTGTAGCAGAAGCTGATGCAGAAAAATGGGAGCGCAAGAGTGGTAAGAAAAAAAAAGTTGGACCTTCGTCTAATCGAGCTGTTTGCCAAGTAGAGGACTGTCAGGCTGATTTAAGCAATGCAAAAGATTATCATCGACGCCATAAAGTGTGCGACGGGCACTCTAAGGCTACAAGAGCTTTAGTAGGCAACGTTATGCAGCGATTTTGTCAGCAGTGCAGCAGGTTTGTTTCTTCAAGTTGTCGCTTTTAGTATCTTTTATCTTCCTAAGCTAACAATGTTTCTTTGAAACACTAAGTTGTTAGTGCTTGTCACTTCTCTCAACTGTGAATCCCAAAAATCTTAAATTTGATTCATAATATCTATTTTTATGCATTTTCAAAGTTCAAAATACCTGTATTTTAATTCTTTACACTTAATTGAAACATCTTTGCTCAATATTTTCCTTTATCAGTCTTGATATATTCTGGTTACTTAATGTGTAGGTTTCATGTTCTTCAAGAGTTTGATGAAGGGAAAAGGAGTTGTCGTAGGCGTTTGGCTGGCCATAACCGACGAAGACGGAAAACACATCCCGAGAACATGGTTAGCAGTACCCCTGCAAATGATGATCGGGATAGTAACTATCTACTGATTAGTTTGCTAAGGATACTTGCCAACATACACTGTAAGTTTATATACCTGAAAATCCTTTTATGTTGCTTAGTTTTTACTTCTTTTTAAAATACTTGGGTTATTTTCATGTTGAACTTGTAATTTCAAGTTCATAAATTGATGTGTATTGCATACTAGCCATTCAGGAATGATTTTATCACTTTACAGCGAGATCTATCCATTATCACAACAAGCAGTTCTCATTTTTTAACCAACTGACCTCATAAATGATTGTGAGTTAATAACTTTAACCAATCTCTCGGAACATGTTTCCTTCTAATTATCTGGTTTAGTTTCATTAGCTACAAATCAAAGGATGCTTAAACCCCAAAAAAGTGAAGATGTGTTGTAGTCCTTAGAAAATACATGGGTTGCTTTAGGTGAATTTAAATAAGGAATTGATTCTTCTTTAGTTTTCCTAGTTTATTTTATATTTTCACAACAAAAGGTGAAGCCAAAGAAAATTCATGTCGTGTGAGGTGGTGGATAGAATTGAGGGTTACTTTGGAGTTCCAGAAGGTTTTCTTGGTCCATTGAAATACTAAACTCTCTAACTATAGTTAAAATGCTATGCCTGTGGCTGTAATTCAATGGATGTTAAAACTAATTGATAGATAGAGAAAAGAAACTTGTCAATGGAATTTCAAAACAGATAGGTATTAATTATTTCTTGTAGACAAAGATCATTACTAAGAATGAAAGAATTTTGTTTATATCATTGTTGGAGGAGGTAAGAACGGCCAAATTTTTATGGTATTGTGCAATGGAGATGCTGATAGAGTAGGCTATGGGACAAAGTGAAATTTTGACTGTGGGGAGATATTGTTAACAAAGTGATGAAAAGAAAAATTTGAACTGCAGTTTGATCAATTTTTGGGATTTATCTGACAAAAAGAAAAATAAAGGATGATGGTTGTTTTTCATTGCAAGTGGTGGTTCCCTTAGTCAGTGAATGTAGAACTTCTTTATAACTTGTGAATTTGAATGAGCAAAATGTAAAAGGATGATAAAACATGCTTCCCCCTTCTCCCCTTTAGCTTCTGTATTTTTTTCTCTTGCGAACCACCAGGACACAAGGTTTATGTGGTTTTCTTGTTAACACTGGCAGCAAATAATAATTCAGATCAACCAAAGGACCAGGATCTTCTTTCCCATTTATTAAGAAGCTTGAGTAGTCTAGCTGGTATGGTGAACGAGAGGAGCTTGACTGGATTATCACCTGGATCTCAAGATTTGCAGAATGCTGGGACATCTGATGTGACTCCAGTAAAGGTGCCAAATCTGATTGAGAAATTTCATGAATACTTCTTACATTTTTGCTTCAATATCAGGCTGTTTTGACTTGCAGGGCCATCCTAGAAGATCTATTTTGCAATGTGCTACCGTCACTGCACCAGAATCACCACAGAGAAGACTCATGGTAGATGATCATCAGAATTTGCTTTTACAAAATTCAACTTCTTCACAATCTGGTCTAGTTTGTCCTACAAAAGCAATAGTAAATACCTATGGCTCTATGGTTGGAAAGACTAAGCTTGGAAGCATTGACTTGAATAATGCTTATGACGATTCCCAAGATTGTTTGGAAAATCTACAACATTTTGATGTGCCTAAGGATCTTGGTAAACCTTTGCCTCCTGGTTGTCCTTTATGGGTACACAAGGATCCTTGTAAGTCTAGCCCAGCTCAGACAAGTGGGAACTCGGGTTCCACATCTTCTCAATCACCATCTAGTTCCAGCAGTGAGGCTCAGGTAGGTTTATATGATTTCTAATGAAATGAAGTTCTTCTGTCTCTTATCTAGGGTTTTGTTAAATCTTTCCTGCTGTTACATCATCATCTGGTGGGTTCTTTTTGTGTTAAATACATGCACATGTTTCTTCATGCCCCGTAGCATTTAATTATTATCTAATCTTCTAAAGCTACTCCTTTTTGTCTCATTCAAATTATTCAATTTATCGGGTTAATCAGGTCCTCTACATTTTAGAGTTTTTTGTCTTTTTTTTGGACTAATTCTTGACAGTATTTGACACTTTCTCTTCATTGAGGTGTTAACAATTAATGTCCACCAAGGACTTCTGTACTAATTACTTAATAAATTTCAGAACCGTACGGATCGGATTGTTTTTAAACTCTTTGGGAAAGACCCTAGTGATTTTCCGCTTGCTCTAAGAAAGCAGGTATTTCCTTCTTTGCTAAGTTCTTAGTTTTTCTGCCTACATTTCTTCATTTTGGAGTCTCTATGTTAGTGATTAATGTTTATTTTTTTTCATTTTTTGCGTTTCAGATACTTGATTGGTTATCAAACAGTCCTACTGATATTGAAAGCTACATCAGACCTGGTTGTGTCATACTAACTATATATTTACAAATGGGCGAGTCCACATGGGAAGAGGTAAGTGTGGTTGATGTTGACTCCTAATCCCTCTATATATATAGCTTGAACTTTAAATTATTGAAGTCATGTTGGCCGGGCTTTGGATTGAGCTCTAATCACACACATAGAGAGTAGTAACAAGGGGTCAAATTTAGAAGGCTATTGGATGACCCATATTGAACTAATATGTGGCAGGTGGTGGTTGGTGTTCAATATTTTCAAACTCTGATGATTATCTTTCTATTGTGCAGCTTTGTTATGATCTATGCTCCAGCTTGAAGAAACTTCTTGATGCATCTGCAGATTCTTTCTGGAGAACTGGGTGGATATATGCTCGAGTGAGCCACCGAGTGGCATTTTTACATAATGGTTTGTTCTCTTTCTTCAATTTTATTTCAAAATCACTCCTGCTGTTACTCTTAGATTATAAAGAAAGGCTGAAATCTCTCTGCTGTAGGTGACATTGTTCTGGACACGCCCTTACCCCCTAGGAGTCTAAGAACTTGCCAGATTCTTAACATTAGGCCAATTGCAGTTTGCTCATCTGACAGAGTGGAATTTTTAGTTAAAGGGTTCAACATATGTCGACCAACCACTAGGTATATTTGGTTAAAGTTATGTGTGTTTGATTTCAGGTTCCACTTCATCCTATTATGTATCTGCATTCTGGTTGGTTTAACATGCTACATTTACCTACTTTTATAGGTTACTTTGTGCATTAGAGGGGAAATATCTTGCTAATGAATGTCATGCGGATATACTGGGAGGAACTGAATCATTCATTGAACAAGCAGAGATCCAAACTCTAAATTTCAGTTGTACCGTACCAAATGTAAATGGCAGGGGATTTGTTGAGGTAATTTCATGTTCTCATTATCTGCAGACTCAGAAGTATATTACTCATTTCTTTGAGTATTCTGGTATATCTAGTTCTTTTACCTGTCCTCTAAATGTTTATGTGACACTTGCCAGGATGCTTTTGCTCATGTATGGTTACTAATCATATTGACAGGGTTAAGTCAATTTGTCGTGGAGTTTTGTTTGCTTCAATCTAGTTTAGAAGCTTTTGTTTCATAGGCCATTTTCCACTAGTTGCTTCAATGATACGGAATGTTTAATTCCAAGTTCTGTGATTACTGCACATTGATGGCATATTTTTTTCAAACTAAGTGCAGGCTTCCTGAAATACGTTCAGTTGGTTTTCCTGATGTATATCGGTTCCTTCTGTTTGATTAGGTTGAGGATGATGGTTTAAGCAACAGCTTCTTTCCATTCATAGTAGCAGAGAGGGATGTTTGTTCTGAAATATGTAGCCTAGAGACCATATTTGAGGCTACTGAAAATGCTACTCATACTCAAGGAGGATTAGAAAGATTAGAAGCCAGGAGGCAAGCGCTGTACTTTATACATGAAATGGGCTGGCTTCTTCATAGATGTCAATTAAAATCTAGATTGGGTCAGAATAATCCAATATCTGATCTATTTCCTTTTAGGCGATTTAGGTGGCTTATAGAATTTTCGGTTGAACATGACTGGTCCGCTGTGGTTAAGAAGCTGTTGAATCTCATCCTTCTCTGGGGAATTATAGATGCTGGTCAATACTCTTCTATTGAAGATGCATTATTGGATATTGGACTTCTCCATAGAGCTGTAAGGAGAAATTCCAGGTCCATGGTTGAAATCCTTCTAAGATTCCGTATAGATGGGGTTTCAAGTGAAAAGTGGTTATTTAGGCCAGACCTGAAGGGCTCTGGAGGGTTGACTCCTCTTCACATAGCAGCTGGTCGAGATGGCTCTGAGCATGTATTGGATGCTTTAATTGATGATCCTGGATTGGTATTGCCCTCTTCCTTGATATGCATATAGTTATTACTAACATGATATATCTGAAAATGGGATGAGAAATATCTCCTCACACTGCCTGTATTTAGACACAGAAGTTAAAAGGAATTGAATATTACCCTTTCACCTTATCTTCTGCTGAAGTTTGCACTATGAAAACAATCTAATCTGGAATGCATTTACTTTTAGTAGCTGCACCCATGTGATAAAGAGAAGACATGTTGCTGGATATATATAGTTTGTAGTGTCTCTCTCTCTTCCTTGTGGAACTTCTTGCATCCCATGTTTAAAGGAACTAAAGCAAATGTCCTCCTTTTCTGTGTCAAAGTTGTTGCTGAAATTGTGCATTTTCATTTAGTTTTGTGAGAATGATTTATGAGTTTTTCTTTTTTTGGTATAGGTGGGAGTTGAAGCCTGGAAAAATGCATGTGATAGTATGGGAATGACTCCTAATGATTATGCACGTGCGCGAGGCCACTACAGTTATATCTATCTAGTCGAAAAGAAAATGAACAAGATATCAGGAAGGGAGGATGTGGCTGTTGAGATTGGTGACAAGAGCTCGAAGGATGGTTATAGTAAGAGTGGGAGAGTTGGTGGAGTCCAGATTGAGGGACAGTGCAGGCGGTGTGAGCAGAAATTGGCATATGGAAGGGGGAGGACATCACTGGCAATTTACAGGCCAGCAATGGTTTCTATGGTGGCAATAGCTGCAGTTTGTGTTTGTGTTGCTTTGTTGTTCAAAAGCTCCCCTAAGGTTCTTTATGTGTTTGGGCCATTCAGATGGGAGTTATTGGAGTATGGATCAAGTTAAAGTGGGATAAAATATATACGTATATATATATATATATATATATATATATATTATATTATATTAATCTCAGTGAAAGTGGCTGGCTCCTGTGTTTATAATTGGTAATAGACATGGAACTTGGTTCCAGAGATGCATTATATTATATTTTACATATATAGATTTATTATTAATGGTTATGATGATCTCACAGGTCATTATTATACTTGTGGAAAGAAAGGTTCATGTAATTTTGACCAAACTTAGGGTAAAAAAATAATCTTTGATAGAGATGATGGTAGAAAAATATGGTTGGAAAGGCCTCTGTGTAGTTAATTTGACCCTCTTTTAAGGGTGTGTGTGAAGGTGCAAGTAGAAGAAGAAAAAGGCTACATAACATTTACTTGTGATTATTAATTAGTTAAGAGCCAGCAGCTAGCTTTGTTGTACATTTTAAGGATATTGAATGGTTTTTTCTTTATTGATTAGCAGAGCCACATTTTATGATGAAGAAGCTCCTTTTTAATTATGTGAATCTGGGAGTTATAGTGTATGCATATATATATATATATATATATATATATATATATATATATAATATTTTTTTTTTTTTTTTTTTTTTTTTTGTCTTTTAAATTTGCTTTGTAAAGAGAGCTTTGCTTCATTCAAGCATAATCCTATTGCTTGTATTCTGAGTAGACTGCTCATTCAAGTAAAGTAAAGTAAAGTAAATCAAGCACGAACAAAGAAACAGAGAGACTCCATTGGGTCTACTTGGAGCTCTGAGAGGAATCAGACGAATAGATGGTTTAGCCCACTGAAACTGAAGCCCATCAATTTTTTTTAAAAAATGCAATAAAAAAAAGTGGAAACTCTTTTTAATTACTGCTGCAACTGTATGTATTGACCTAATTAAATACGCCACAACTCATTTTTTTATATATATATATCGTGTCACCATCTAGCGGCCCCACATTTAACTTCTCTGTAACTTTCAACCGTTGATCACTCTAATACATCAGAACAGCAGGGTTTTGGGGGGATGGGACCCATCTTTCTGTTTTTTTTGATGCCCAAGATAAAGTGGGTCACATTACTTTCTTCTATTAGGGTTTCTCCTCTCCTCTCCTTTTTTTTCAATTACTTTTATTATTAGTTTAGTGCTACTAATGTATATCATATACAAAAATCCCTTGTTTCCTTTGCTTTCTTCTTTTTTTTTTTTTTTTTCATTAATATAGATAAATATAAATTACTACTACACCTTTTGATCCGATTGTCATCTGTGTCTCTCCGTGTGATATGATATATATACACACATCCATCCACAGTACAATTTTGAAACTAACTCCCCAGTCAACCAATATAATCCAGTCTCCCCTAACACCATTTTCTTTCTTCTTCTTCTTCACCAGAATAAAAAACATACATATATAGCTTTTTTTTTTGCCCTTTTTCACTCCCAATTGCTGTTTCTTCAATTTTTTATTCTACGGGTTTTGATTCATCTTTGTGGGATTACAGGGCTTAGGGCAATGACTTCTGCAGCAGATGGTCATCAAAATCTCGACCCTGACGACGAAGAGGAGGTTAACCACCACGGCGGTGATCCACTACTCGGCGACCCACGTGAATTTACAATCACAGCCGTGGGACACTCTCCCCAGACATCCTCCTCTCCAGTGGTTTTGCGCCTTCCCCCACCTCATCCCACGCCCCCTCCTCTAGAGATTGCTTCCCATCTGAAAAAGGAGCCCGCAGACTCCGACTTGGAGGGTTCTATCTCTATTCGACTCACCAGCCCTCCTGCTTCTAACGTAGATAACTCCTTGGTAGCGCCGCCACAGCCACCGAAGAGGGCCTCCAAAGATCGTCATACCAAGGTGGAGGGTCGCGGGAGGAGAATCCGGATGCCGGCGGCTTGCGCTGCCCGAATCTTCCAATTGACTCGGGAGCTGGGTCACAAGTCAGATGGCGAGACCATAAGGTGGCTTCTCGAGCGCGCGGAGCCTGCTATCATAGAAGCCACGGGTACTGGTACCGTCCCCGCTATCGCCGTTTCAGTAAACGGGACATTGAAAATTCCTACCACACCCAGCAACACCGCAACCGCTGCTGACGGGAAGAAAAGAAAGAGGGCTTCCAATAGCGAGTTTTACGAAGTCACGGCTGAAAATTCCAATTTTGCCCCCGTCGCTCCTATTACTCCACCGGGTCTCGTGCCGGTGTGGACGGTGGGTGCTTCACCGGGGGTGGGGGGAACCCAAGCTATGGTCCCAACAACTGCAGTAGTCCCGAGTGGTGCTTTTTTCATGATTCCACCGCCGAATGGGGCAGCGATCGGCCCTGGTGCTGGCCCATCCAATCAACCCCAGTTGTGGGCCATTCCAGCCACGGCTACCCCAGTTTTCAACGTATCAGGAAGGCCCATTTCCAATTTTGTGTCCGCAATGCAGTCTGGGCCTACGGTGAATTTCGCTTGTGGCGGCGCCCAGGTGGGGTCGATGTCCAATAATGTTGGGAGTGGAGAGAATTTAATGTCGGGCAAGTTCTCAACCGGGGCTCCAAGTACCACCGGCTCTACTACAGCTACTACTAGGACGAAGACGAAGACGACGAAGACGAAGACGAAGACGACGAAGACGAAAACGAAGACGGCGATCAGTAGTAGCAGTGCAGCCACTGGTACGGCATCAGCTACCGGAACTAGCACGGCTAATAATCCTACGACGACTACTACTACTGCTAATACTCAGATGCTTAGGGAGTTCTCTCTGGAGATATATGATAAAAAGGAACTTCAGTTTATGGTCGGGGTGGGGAATGACCCGCACCGTAAACCTCCATCTTCAAAACCCTGAAATAGAGATATATTGCTAACAACCAAAAAGAAAAAAAAAAAAGTTTAGGGTTTTAGTTTTTAGCCATTAGTTCTAAACACAATTTTTTTTTTTTTTTTTTTTTTTTCTACATATCTTGTGGCTTTTGTTGTGTTTTACTAGTTGGGGGAGGAGGAGGTATAGCAATTGGTTTTCAATGAGTTAAATTTAAAGCTCAACTTTTATCATCTGGAATCTCATTTTGTTTTTCTTTCTAGCTTGTAAATAAAATGGCAACTAGTAGAATCTTTCTGATCATCTCCTGCTCTGTTCTTTTTTTTTTTTTTTTTGGTTGGGTTATGTTTCCCATTTATGGTTAATTTCATAATTTGTTTCCCCTTTTCTTACACACAACAGTCTAAAATCCTTTTTTATATATATATATATATATATGTTACTTTATATTTCTGGGGGGGGAGGGGGGAGGGGGGGGGGGGGGGAAAAGAGGGAGAGTAGGAAGGGGAAAATGAAAAAAAAAAAAGGGTACGTTATTTGTGGATAGTGGTGGTGTCTAAATTTTTTTTTTTTTTTTTTTTTTTTTTATTTTTACGTTAGGACGCCCCGCGCCAGCTCTTCTTTGATTGGTAAACCTCCCGAGCATAATACGTAAGCTTACAAACCATGCCAGCGATCCAGGAAATTTTTTTTATGTCACCCCCATTAAAAAGGATCCCCGATTTAAACTTGAGACCTTCAGACACCAGATAATCCACCGCACAAACTCGACCACCCCTTGCGGGGCAGTGGTGTCTAAATTCTTAGTTTAGGACGAGGAGCTCGTGGGGGTCAGAACAGAAGTACACGTGAGAAAAGGGTTGGGCACACGTGCGGAGTGAGGGCCCACCAAGGAGAAAAATGGAGAGGAAGGTTATTGGTAATGGTCATGTGAGGACCCTTGGGAGAGTGGACCCCGCACACCCAACGAGGCTCTCTGCTTAGCTGTCTCTGTGTGGGGACCGCTGCATCGTTATGGGACATATATATCTGGACTTGTCATTGTCCCCTCTTCGTTTGATTTATTGTTGTTGGTCCTTCTTCCTATCCTACCAACTCATTAGTTTATTGTTAATTGGATGATATTTTGAACAGTCATTTTTTTAATTTAAATTTTAATTGTATTTTAATAGTCTTTTAACATGTTAGATTTAGTTGATTAATAATTTTTTTTTTTGAAAAATATGAATTTTAAGGTATTATACTAGTAACTTTTGCTATAAAAAAAATTTTTTTTTTTTTAGACAAAAAAAAAAAAGTGAAAAAGATTAGGCCCAAAATGCAGACGGGAATATTGTATTGTTCTTACTGTTGATCATTTCCTCCCGGCCCAAAATACAGACTCAACTTGACCACATTCTTAAACATTAGGCCCATTGTGTAATTTTTAAATTGTTTGGTCGGAGGATTCATTTTTGTGTCAAAAGATGGGAATTATATATCATCTTTACTTCAAAGTCACAGGTGTGTGTGTATGTATGTATCTGTGAAGCTGCAGAGGAACTGAATCACTCTTTCAATTCCACTATATAAATAATGGTATGAGCTGCTGTTTTTCTATATAGTTCATTTCATTATCTTCAGACCTCTCTAAAACTAAGATAAACATGTCTTTATGTTAAGATGCTTTTTTGCACTTTTCAGATTAATAAGCATGCACAAAAACAAAGTAGAAGATTATATACAAATATGAAAGCTCATGTATTTTGTTGTTAATTAATAATCATAGATTGATTTTGGTTGAATCCTCTGAACATGTATAGACTAAAGATTAGATGCATGTAACTGATATCCTGGACTTTCATATGACTTTGCTTGGACTCTGATCATTGTATTATAAATTATCCTTTGTTCCAGTAGAAGAAAAATGGCATCTTGTTGCTACTTGCTAAAGAAGAAGACTCAGTTCAGTTCTTCTTTATTTTGTTCAAGTACTACTTATCACTTGTTAATTTGTTGGAATTTCACTGGACAAGTTTTTACCTTTTTCTTTTTTAATATATAATACTAGATAAATTTTATGATATCGGGTTCCTCATTTCATTTCATATCATATCTCCGACACCCACCAAAAAGAATTCTCCGCCCGCCGCCGGAGTGAAATGCCAATGACAACAACGACGTCGTCTCTCGCCTTCGCCTTCTCCTTCTCCTTCTCCTTCTCTCTCAATTCCTTCACTCTTCCCACCAAAGTCCCAGGCACTCTATCAATCTCTGAACCCTTCACCGTCCGCTGCGCCCTCGCTTCAACTTCAACTTCAACTCCAGCCCCTTCTCCCAAGAAGAAGATCTGGAAAGTAGGCGAGTATCCTGGCCGCTCTGAATTTTCAATCCCCCAAAAGAAGAGGACGCCCATAAAGAATATCAAGAAGAAATTGGATAAAAAGAACAATGCCAAGGCCTGGGTCAACACTGTTGCTGAAGCTCTTTCAGAACGAATTGAAAAGAAGCAGTGGATGCAAGCTCTTGAGGTACCTGCGAAACCCATCGCTACTACTTGAAAATTAAATATTGGTTTTTTTTTTTCGTTGTGTTTTGCTTTCTTGCTTGCTTCTGCTAGCATATGCATCTCTACTCTGCTCTCTGTGAAAAATGTAGAAATAAGGAAAGCAAAAAGAAATCAACTTTTTACCACAAATTTTCGTCACTCTTTTCCTCTTTTATCTTCTAGTTTAAGCTATTACTTCGCTGATTGCTAGTGCTCTAGGTATAATTTTGTACTGGTATATAGCATATCTATATAATCTTTCATTTTTGCTCCAGAAAATTTCTGTTGAACCATTAGGGTTTCTTTCTGTGTTCTCAAGGTGTTTGAGATGCTGAAGGAACAGTCTTTTTATCAACCTAAAGAGGGGACTTACATGAAGCTCCTGGTTCTTCTTGGAAAAGCTGGTCAGCCACAGCGAGCACGCCAGCTATTTGACACAATGCTTGAAGAAGGATTGGAACCAACTCCTGAACTTTACACGGCTTTGCTTGCTGCTTATAGCAGAAGCAATATGTTGGATGAGGCATTTTCAGTTCTTCGCGAAATGGTGGCACTTCCTCGCTGTCAGCCAGATGTGTATACTTATAGTATACTGATTAAGGCCTGTGTTGATGATCACCAATTTGAAATAGTTGAGTCCCTTTATGATCAAATGGCTGAACGACTAATTACTCCTAACACAGTCACCCAAAATATAGTCTTGAGTGGTTATGGAAGGGCCGGTAAATATGAGCAAATGGAGAAACTGCTATCTGAAATGCTTGATAATCCTACATGCAGGCCTGATGTATGGACAATGAATATTATTCTGGGTTTGTTTGGGAACAAGGGTGAGATTGAAATGATGGAGAGATGGTACGAGAAATTCCGTGATTTTGGGATTGAGCCAGAAACACGCACATTTAATATTCTCATCGGTGCTTATGGTAAGGAAAAAATGTATGATAAAATGTCATCTGTGATGGAATACATGCGCAGACTTTCATTTCCTTGGACAACATCAACATACAACAATGTAATTGAGGCTTTTGCAGAGGCAGGTGATGCGAATCATATGGAATACACATTTGATCAGATGCGAGCTGAGCGTATGAAAGCAGATACTAAAACATTCTGCTGTCTCATCAAGGGTTATGCTAATGCAGGAATTTTTCATAAGGTCATCAGCATGGTTCAGTTGGCTGGAAAATTGGAAATACCTGAGAATACCTCATTTTATAATGCTGTTATTTATGCTTGTGCAAAGGCAGAGGATTTGATGGAAATGGAGAGAGTTTTCAAAAGAATGAAAGATAAGCAATGCCAACCAGATTCTGTCACTTATTCTCTTATGGTCGATGCATATAAGAAAGAAGGCATGAATGATAAGATCTGTGATCTGGAGCTAGAAAAACAGGGTGTTTCTAAAGATGATCAAAATTTCAAAGCTGAGACTGTTGAGAATGTAAAAACATGATATCCTACTTCAACTGTCGGCAATTAGATGAAACCATATCAGCTGCAAATCCAAAGTATTCATGATTCTTCTTGGAGAAATGATGTGTTGATTTACATGTCTTTCCTTCCTGGATAGATAGTTAAGCAGTTTTGCCTTCCAATACTCTGTGCTAACTGCTGATTACTGCCAGGCACAGTGTCAAGACATTTTATGTACATACATGTACGTAAGAAGAAGAAGATTCCTATTTGTGGAGCAATGATCTCGTCTTGTTTGTTTCATCTGTTAGCCTTTGAGTACTATGCCATTTGACTTCTGGCTTCCCACTGTGATTACTAAAGCTGAAGGCTGACTTATTTTGTAGCTGTAATTTGGCCATGTCAAACTTAACCCAAGAACAGCACCTCCTCTCTTTCTCCCTCTTTTCAGAGAAAGGAGTAGATTTGTACAATGTGATAGAGAAAAGCAGTAATGAACATGTTATATTGTAGTTCTTTTTGGGCTAACTCTGCTCCTTTTTTCTATTTCTGATATATTTCATTGTTTCTTTCGGGCTACATGTGTGAACTTTTTAACATGTTAATGTCAATCGGCATTGGCTTGGGTATATATAACTAAATGGCCATAGTAGCATTATCTAGTTGGCCATGCGCGATTTTGTTCATTGTCCCTCTACGAAGAGTCAATTGAAAAAGAAGGGCATTGTTTAACTAAAATAATCATGCATTTCACTCTAATTTGTTATAAATAGGTAAACAATAATGCAAGAGAAAGAAAGAAAGAAAGAAAGAAAGAAACATCATGTATAGATATAGCATCATCATCATCATAAGGCAGCAGCTTCAAAATTATGTTTGAGCTCTGCTTCTTAGGCTTCAGCCTTGTCAAATTTAAGGGGCTTAACAATTTCCCACGTGAAGTCGGGCTCATCTCTACCAAAATGCCCATAAGCAGCAGTCTTCAAGAATCTGTTGTTCCCACCTCTCTTAAGATCCAAGTTAATGGCAATCATCCCAGGTCTGAAATCAAAGTTCTCCTTCACAATCTTGAGAATTTCCTTGTCAGGGATCTTCCCTGTCCCGTATGTATCCACAAAGACGGACAAGGGCTCTGGCACCCCAATGGCGTAGGAAACTTGCACAATGCACCTTCTTGCCAGCTCACTGGAAACAATACTCTTAGCTGCTTGCCTCACAATGTAGGCACCGCTCCTATCGACCTTGGTCGGGTCCTTCCCTGAGAAAGCTCCTCCGCCGTGAGCACCCCATCCTCCATACGTGTCAATGATGATCTTACGGCCAGTTAGACCTGCATCGCCATGTGGTCCTCCAATAACAAAGCGGCCTGAAGGATTCAAATGGAAAATTGTCTTCTCATCCAGGTACTTCTCTGGAATCACAGGTTTAATAACATGTTCCTTGAGATCAGCAGCAATCTCATCATTAGTGACCGTCTCATCATGCTGAGTTGAAATAAGGACAGTGTGAACTCTGATGGGAACCATCGCACCGTTGTCATTATAATACTCAACGGTTACTTGGGTTTTACCATCAGGCCTAAGCCAAGGGCAAGTACCATTCTTGCGAACCTCTGTGAGACGGGCTCCAAGCTTGGTGGCAAGAACGTGGCTGAGGGGCATCAGTTCAGGGGTCTCATCAGTGGCATAACCAAACATGTGGCCTTGATCTCCTGCACCAATCTCCTCGGGGCGCTTAGTGAGATGACCGTGGACACCCTGTGCAATATCAGGGCTCTGCTGTTCAATGTTAACAAGGACCTTGCAGTTGTCAGCATCAAGACCAACTCCATCAGATACGAAACCAATTGCACGGCAGGTGTCACGCACAATTTTCTCATAGTCTACTTGTGCCTTGGTGGTGATCTCACCGAAGACCATGACCATGTTGGTCTTGGTGCAGGTCTCGCAAGCAACCTTGCTCTCGGGGTCCTCTGCTAAACAAGCATCGAGAACTGCATCTGAGATCTGGTCACATAGCTTATCAGGGTGTCCCTCGTTGACAGATTCAGATGTGAACAAGAACGTCTCCATTCCCTTCAACCTGCGCTGAAACAAATAACCGTTAATTACCCCTTTAACCGGAAAAATAGGAGCCAAAGTGAAAGAACTAGCAGTAAATGAAACAAAGGGATAAAATGATACAAGAACCAAAGATCAATACTTTAAGCAGATAGCCTAAAAAAGATACAATTTTTTTATTTTTATGCTCAAGAGGGAGGAGAATAGGAAGTAAGCATAACCGGAGGAGAAAGGAACAATAAAACAATTGAAGAACTACCGACGACAGATCTCAAGAAAAACACAGAAAAAGCTTCTAGAGGATTAGGAAGTAGCAAAAATGAAAATTCTGAGTGCCAGAGAAAGAAAACAGTAACAGATCTGCTACCATTGAATCACGTGAGCAAGACAGTGGTAAGCAAGACAGAAACCCCAGTTCATTAGTCAATAGTCAGAGACAAAAGCATATGTACAGCAAATGTAGCATTCATAATTCATAACTCATAACTCATATCTCAGAGCAAGAGCACAAAGGAAGTTATAAGAGAAGGAGCCAAACCAACCTTGTAACAGAGTAACTGAGAGAGAAGTGGGAGAAATGGATGCTGGAAGATTTGGTACAAAAAACTGAGTAGGCGAAGGGTGGCAATAAATAGGGTGAAATGGGGAAGAAAGGCCCTTTACATCAAAATTTGGGCTAGATTCATTCATTCATTCATTCATTATTATTATTAATATTATTCTTAGTAGTAGCAGTAGATACATTTGGGTGGGGCGAAGTTATTGGGAGGCTCTAGATCTACGGCTTAGCATAAAAGATTGTGTGTGTAGGAACCGTATGATGAAATGGCGACCGTAAGATAAGCCAGCGATGGGATGAAGTGAATCTAAGCAAAGCATAGTGCATCAGAGTCGGTGGGAGGGACGCGAAATTTCCCTTCTTCACACGTCATTCCATTCCACCAACCCCGAGGCTGAATCGTGGACGGCTTCCATCTGATGCCATACCTAGAGCTGCTCCATTTTCACCATTCGGCTATATTCCTCCAAACCGCCTCCCAAAGAGGAAAACCTTACTACTCTTTTCTATGGTGGCAAAATATGCACTAATTTTTGAACCGAGGATTCAAACATGTTTGATAAGCAGAGATACAAACCACTTCTTAATTCTTACGTCTGTCTTCATTAAAAGGGAAGGGAAGGGAAGCGCACCCGTGTGTTCTTTTGATTGCTAATACATACTAGCATTCTTTTCTTCTTCAATTTTATTTCCTGAAAAAGACTTTATATTATTTCATTTTCATTTTTGTCTAATTGCTCTGCATATGGATGCAGGATTAGAGCTTCAGTTGTTTGACTGTCAAACTTTGTAGACTGGAGTATTAGTTATATTAGCTTCCGTGGACTATTAAAATCCCAATTCTGAAAATTTTGGAGAATTGCATGTGGTGCTCTTACTTACAAGTTGGAGGCGGGTAAGGTAATAAATTGTATTTGATTTTAGACCCTCTGTTCCCCCCCTCAAGTTTTTGTTTGTTTTACCTACCTCAAATCCTCCTCCCTTTTGGTGATGACAAAGAAAATTATTCTGTAAACTACAATATTCTTCTTCAATACCCGTTAAAACATATTTTCATTTATACATTCCCAAATTCAATAAATCATATTCACATCAATTATATGCTATAGCTTCTGCACTAGGCCGTGTGCAGGTTTGCTGCTAAGGAAGAATATATTCCACTTTGTAGCATATAGTTGAATTCTTTATTGTCCTAAAAAAAAAAAATGAATGGTAAGAAGAAGACGCGTTTTTAGATTGCAGTAGTCATTCCATGGACGGTGACTTCCGCTTCTAGAATGCAGCTGTCTTTCACAAGAAGGCCATTGTTTGATAGATTGAAATAACCAAGTGAGACAAATCTTGGCCAACCACAGAAAGGATTTGATGCGCTGAACCAGTAGTTTGCTGCAAAGTAAAATAAAATTTCTTCTTTTTATTAGTACCGAAGTATATTGAACCAGTTGCGAGCAACTTTGATCTGAGTATATAGGTTGAGAGGAGAAATTTTTTTGATACCTTTAGCATAGTAATTGTTTGAATAAATTTGGTCAATTAGGCGCAATGTGAACTCCGCATATATTTGATGAGTACCAATTGGAAAGTCGGTGGCATCAGCTAAAGCAAGATATAGAGATATATGATTCCCTGTGCCACTGCCTTTCCCCTTGGGATAAATCTGCATTTTCCTGTAGCAACAGCAGCCAGCCAGCAATCCAAATTAACATGCATCTTTACTAGAAAGAAAAAAAAAAACCATGTAATTCGTGTTTCTGAAATTTAATTAGACTTACCACTTGTAGTCACCAGCATTGAATGGCAAGGATTCTTGACAGTCTCCTCCTAGTTTGGAGTAATTCTCCATCTTCAATCTGTGTTTACGAGTTATGGGATCCTTCATCATTAGTAAACTCTCTCCTTTGCTGCTGATAGTTTCCTTGTAGACGTATATTTGAGCTCCAAATATACAGGTGTCGTTCATAAGATATCCATTACAAGGATCGTTAAATGTTTTAAGAGGCAAGAAGCGATCAAAACCTGTATCCAGCTTCATCTTGTGAAAGCGTCTTCCTTTGTTGGCTGTGTGCATTCAAATTAAGCACTCTGTTGTCAGCCAATTAGCTATGCCTTTTATTTCAAATGATACAATTCAAAATTCATTATTAGTTACTATTGTTACTATCCATCCGTAAAAAGTGATGATACCTTCAAGAGTGAAGTAGCTATCCTTGTTCTGATCAAGTAGAAATATTTTGAAGACTGCATGGACCTCGGTGGAACC
The DNA here is from genome assembly GCA_025388415.1 of Cynanchum wilfordii. Taxonomy (NCBI): domain Eukaryota; kingdom Viridiplantae; phylum Streptophyta; class Magnoliopsida; order Gentianales; family Apocynaceae; genus Cynanchum; species Cynanchum wilfordii. The sequence goes on from JAHSUH010001979.1 coordinate 82,628, forward strand.
ACGTTGGCTCAAACTGCTCTCCACCAGCATCAGGTAGAGGGAAATGTGATCCGTGATGCTTTTATCCTTGTTCCCATTTGGGTAAATTATCAACTTCCTGGACGTTGCAGCCAAAGAAGTTAGGCGAGAGCAATACTCTCAAGTGAAGAGAAGAATAAAGGGGAAAAAAAATACCCAGCCTTTATTTCTTTATGTACCATTTGTAGCCTGCAGCTTCAAATTCATTTGTGCTGTACTTTTCTATGTTATTCTTTGCTAGTAGCGAAAGTGATTGCAGTCTAACCGTGTAATGTGCTGGCGGCGATTCAGAAGCTGAAGCTATAATCCCTGCAGGATAAAGAAAAGATTGTATATGCAGCATTCATCTCAAACTCATTTACGGACAAAAAGAAAAGATTCAGGATAAAGTTCTTTCCTTTTCTCTCTCTTATAAAAAGGAAAGCAACTTACCATCTTGGTCACTGATAATGAGATCTGCCATGGCAATCTGTATGACCTGATAAGAGACCAATGCAATCACAAAGCTTAGGGAAAGTGCTTTTTAAAAGGCCAAGAGAGAGAGCATATTTCCAAGAGTTTTAAGGAGGGGTTATCCATTGCTTATGCCACATGGTGGTTTCCCCCAAGTTATAATAAGCATCGGTACTCTGCTTGTTAATCGGACAACTCAAGGCATATACCAAATGCATAATTCATCTACTCCTCCAAACTGAAACAAAAAAAAGGGGAATACCTGGAAGGAGCTAATTTCAGATTCAAGAAAACACTAGTACCATAAAACAAGGATTGCATTATATAAGTTGTGTTAATGCAAGGTACAACTTCACTGTTATTTGCTATCCAAACAACAAACCTACAAAAACCTGATGAGGTTTGGCAAAAGAAGGCTTTTCCACTTAACATGGTATAAAATCTTCCTAATTAGCAAGCCCTTAATTTCAATGTTCTAATACTCTTCATCCAATCAGTTATCTAAACGTATTACAATGAATAATGGCCGCATATAACAAAAGGAGCCATTCTGATGATACAATTAAATCTACTTAACTGCATATTTTCAGATAACCATCTTCTGTTCCAACCAGAAAGAGCCGTGAGTAAGGTAGTATGCTAATGCTTGACAACACAGACAAGTTCTTCGACTCTTGGTCTGCCATATAGAGATACTGAGGTGAAATACGGTGCTTCTCCTCCTGCCATATTACATTAGTGGCTCAGAACCGAATTTTGGACATAAAATGGGGGGCGGAGGGGTGGAAATATTCCGCATACATACCTCATCTCCAGACCTTGCTAAACTAGAAAGCCCAATCCTGTTTCTAGATATTGAGATCACATCCTGACCCCAGACTGCAAACGAAGATATGCCATCACTGTGACCTTTATAAACAGCGAGTTCTGAGGTCCAATTCCTGTATTTTATATCATAATAAATCAAAAGAAAGCCCATGGGGACAAGATGACCGTAAAGACTCTTTAAGGAAATGTAGTTCTTACAAATCAGTACACTTAAATCTATCCAACTCCATTACAAACAAGAAATTTTTTTTTTTTTTTTTTTTCTCTCTCCTGAAACTCAATAATGGCCACAAAACACGAGTAAATCTAAGGATGCAGAGGTAGCATTTCATGTATATTTGGGTAGCATGATTATAGTTGAACAGCCTAAAGTCTCACAATTTTATTACCATAAAGGCTTCTCTTCATCTTTATCTGTAGACTAGTGAGACTAGGCATGGAAGGAGGAACATGCAGAGGGTAACTTTCTCCTTAGTTCTACTTATTTAACAAGCAGACGTTCTTTTACTGCACTCTAGGGTTTCTTCTGTCAGACCCCTGACTTTTACACAGATTTTCTTCCCATTATGTAATTTTAAGGACAGTCTTTCACCTTATTCTTCTTGTTGCAATTAATGTCTTTAACTAAATCTGGAATAGTGATGCTAAAAAACACTCTTTATCTGGAAAAAAAGAAATGCCTCAATCATTTTTGGATCGTTCTTCTAGAAAAGGGGAACTACAAGGCTTCTGCTATAAAGATAACTCAAATGCTAAAGATGGTGTTATTTCTGGGGATAACAATGATAACTTGATTTTCACACATGAAAACACCCAAAGGAGGAGGAAAAATGATCAAGAAGAGATTAATAGAAGATCCTAGGTTGAGAGTAGTTTTTTCAACTGAAATCAACAGTAATATGACATATGAAAATATACCAAAGCTCAATTGGTATAAATATGTCATTCAGACAATGACTAGGTAATTACCTTCTCAAGTCCCAAATCCGAAAAGTCTTGTCCAGAGAACTGGAAACAAGCAAGTGGCCACATGGTGCAGCTACCTGCAACACACAAAAAAACCATGAGAAACAATCTTTGAGCAAGTAAGCATCGATATATATTTTGTCTGGTATACCTTTGTGACATATCCATCATGAGCTTGCCATGATGCTATAATGTTTCCACTCCTTGCATCAAACAATATGCAATTTCCAGAACTTAGACCTGCTGCAATCCAAGATGGAAAAGCATCTCCTCCTTTGGTTTGTCCTCCAGCAGAACCGGATGAGCATATGCAGGAGATCAAAGAAGGAAAAGTGGATTCATTAGATTTGCTCCTCCAAAGATGAAGTTTTTTTCCATGGTTGATATCAAGAAATCTGCACAGAATAAACGGAACAGTTTAAGGGAAAACAATATTCTTTATATACTGGGAAATCAAAATCAGTTTCAGTGAGTAGAATGAGTAATTACCTGAGAGATCCATTTCCTGAACCCACAACAAGCAAATCAAGAAATTGTGAATAATGCATGCAAGTATAGTAGCTTTCGTCAAATGTAGCATTCAATAATCCACTTGTTAATGGGTTGAAATGTAGGGTATTTGTTTCCTCTGTACTAGTCTTGGAAGAAGTGCTTGAAGAGCTAGCAAGATGCAAAGAGTTTGAAGAAGATTCAGAAAATACAGAAATCAGTTTCCCTGTTTGACCATTCCACACATGTACTGTCCCATCACATGATGCAACCCTCCCCGAGGAAGTGAGAACAGAAATGTCATTCACTACCTGAAAATTCATCAGGTTTTAAAGATTCATCAGTAATTATGTTTCAAAAAGAAATGGATAGAAAAAGGAGGGAAAAAGAGAGATGAGAAATGATGAGAAATGATGGAAAAACTGCTGTATACAAATAGAAGTGACACCAGACTTTAATTTAATACCCTTGAAAAACAGAACAGAATTCTCTCTCAGACTTCAAAGTCACCAGCCAGAATCACCATCATTTTGTCTGACTTTGATGATGATTATTAGATGACAATTGGTCTTTCAAAAGAATCATAGGTGCATTGAACTATTTCATTAACTTCTAAGCTTAATTTTAGTTTATTTAATAGAATTGATAACCCCTTAAAATTATAAAAATAATATTTAGAAGTATACATTTGTATGCTCCCCATTACTTTACTTGGGCAGGCACCTTTTTGTGCTTTGCACCTAGGCTATATGAGGGCCCTAAGTGGCTCGTGTATGCGTGTGTGAGAGAGAGAGAGAATTGAATCAGCAGAAACAATAATCAGACATAGTTGTGGGAATCAATGAATCAAACCTCCTCGTGGCCATAATAACCAGAAATGCAGTTTATCCGTGCTAGCTCCCATTTCTGAACAGTTCCTTTGAACCCTGGACCAACCCCTGCAGTAAAAACAGTACTTTCATCTTGACAAACAGACAAAGCTCTCAAAGCTCCATGATGTGCTCGAACAGAGTGGATCACAGATGCTCTAATCTTCCATGGAAGTTCATCCTTTGAACCACCAGCACGACCAAAAATATCAAGACCTCCCAAGCTAGATGCTGGTGTGGGGAACCAATACCAAGGTTCATGTTTCCCAAGATTTGAGTTCACGAGATTCCACTTGTCTGGACTCTGGTTTTGTTTTGGAAACTGTTTGTTCCTTACCAAATTTTTAGCACCTCTATTACCACGTGCTTGTGGTACGGACCAGCCAACTCCATTGAGCAACAGCTTAGCTGGAATATAGTCTGTGGTTGCACTCTTGTTGGATGAAGATTTTCTGGAATTTGTAGTTTCCAAACCACCTTGAGACGATTCCCCTGAGTATTCCAACTGGACATATTTGTATCAGAAAAAACTGGTGTATTATATAGTAAGAGCAAGGAAAAGACAAAATACAAAATTCAAGGTTAATAAAAAGATATGAATATTCACGCATGCAACATGAAGTATGAATATTTGCAGATAGTAAAATCTCCTCCTACATATTGTTGGTTTTGCTGCAAGGTTAAGATTTAGGATTCATCAAAAAAAAAAAAAAAAAAAAAAAATGTAAATAAATCCAAGGCTTCAATAATTTTAGTTCCTGATCTCTAAGGAATGTTTTCTTTGGCAAAATAGAAGATACAATATTGTTTCCCTCTTGATGAAGTGAATGAATTTCCCAAGTATAATTGTCAACTTAAAATACTAAAAAATTTGGAGTCTAATTTTCAGACCCATGATTGCAACCATCACATTATAAACTGGCAAGGGTCACATTATAAACACCATTTTGTAGCTAAGTACATAGTGTTCAGAGAATACAATCAAAATTTTCCTTCCTCTAACACCTCCTCCCAACACCCACAATCAAAAGGGAGAGATATATGCTACAACATAAGCTTTTCTGCTAACAAGATTAGAGTCACCCTACCAAACAAAACTTTTGGTATCTGCATTACCGCTCTAGATATATATTCAAGTATTTGTAATATTGAACCTCTTACACTCGCAGAATTATCAATGCATAAAGAGCCTATTTTAAGTCATGACAAACTACTGATACTTGGAAATTCCCGAACAAACCTATTATAATAAGGAACAAGCTCCTCAGAGCTCCTTATTCTACTTAGCTTTCTGTTGGCTAAAAAATTCGAAATATGAAGTCTTACCTTCCAATTGTATTGGCGTAGGAGAAATTGCTCAAGAAGTAACCAGGTGGCACAGCGCTGGCGAAGCTTCTCTATGCCAAGGAGGGATGCAAATGAAGGATATAAAAGTAAGCTGCACAAAACAGGGTGGCAGCAAATTACTCAAGCTCAAATGAAATTATCTCAGTTTAAAAAAAAGAAAAATTGTTGGCCAATTATTAGAAGAAAGAAACTCACACAAGATCCATGCGGCTTTTGATAGAATACTCCTCATCCGCTTTAATCCCATTTCCCTTTAGGATACCACCCAGAAGAGCAGAGGCAGAGGTTGAGGTGTTTTCCTGAGAGAAAGCAAGCTCATCAAACAAGTCTTTCAACCTTGGCAGGACATACAATTCTGTCAAATCTGGTCCAATCTGTTCGCATGCTGCGATAAGCTTGTTAGCTGCGACCTGGGAGAAAGCAATCAAGATGAGAATACCAGTGAGGCAAGAATACTCAAATTACCAAAATACAGAACAAAGTAGGAAAGCTAGCATGGCTAGTCCAGGAAAGGGAAAAGGCACATTGCAAGAAGGAACAGTTGCTTCACGTGTATAATTGCTTGACAGGGCACACCACCAACTATGCAAAAGTTGTAGCTTGCATATAAAACTCAAGACCAAGAACAAGCCCACCACCAAACCCTCCCCTCTCCAACACGGACACACCATAAAATATTCTTGGAAAGCAGAAGCGCATAAGTAGTTGTTACACACAAAATAACACACACAAATAGATTACCTGAAGCACTGCAAGTCCCATGTTCTTCTGAATAAGAATTTGAGCATATAGATCATTCTGCAAAAGTATAGCAAATACATAAAGTTACTATCATTCTAAAGAGACAAAAGCTAAAAGGACACTAACCTAACTGGAAATGAGATATCATACTTCAATCAGCTCCTTAACAATCATCTCGTTTGATAAAATTGCAACCAGCCCATCTAACATTACCAGACAATTAATCAGTGCTAATGTGCTCCAGCTCTGAACAGAATCAGGCTTGATCGGTGATGAACTGCCAATACAAGACTGTACAACATTTCTTACTAATGGTAGGATCTGTTTAACAATAAAATTCTCCCCAAAGAGACAGGCTGAAATGCAAGAAGCACACAATTTTATAAGCCTAAATAATATAAATTATAGAGGAATTTCTGCAAATTAACTGAGGTTACCAATTCTAACAACTGCGTCAATTCCATCATCACAGAGTCCTTTGCCAAAACATTGAAGGAGAGGTAAAATTGTCTGCGAAAGAATGGAGGGTAAGTAAATATCAGAATAAATGATCCTCCTTATCCTAAATTGAATACCTCTTTCTATTTTCATATGCCCAGTTTCATAAAATATACATTTCTACTAATAACCTTTGTAATATTAGGTATACCACACCTAAGTAACACCACTAACCACATTAACAAGAATAATATGGTAATTTATCAATGGTCAAAGAATACACAATTTTCTATGTACTCCAAAAGGATACTCAATGTTGGATTGAAGAAGTTAGAAAAACTGTCAGTGACACAATAACAGAAAATTCTTTATGTGATTAACCTGATGAACAGTAATAGGCACACCAAGCTCTTCACATGAGCCAATCAACAGTACAGAGGCTGCAGCAGCTGAACTTTTATGAGGAGCAATATACAGATTTGATAAAACTGAAGGATGAATTTTCTCCAGATATGCCTGTTTACCAACCCGGTTCCAGATCTCCACAACAAATGAGCCTTGAAGAAGAGAAATCTTCAAATGTGAACAAACAGTAGCCTGAACAATGTGGGGCCCAAAAATTTGTTTAGGAAGCCAGTGAAAACATGTCACCCTATCAGCCAGTAATTGAAAGAGAGAGTTTAGAACTAGCCTGCAATATTTTCTGAACGACAGGTAGAAGAAGTTTCCTTATTGCCTCTGGGTTCAAACTCTTCAGAAACTCCTTTAGTAATATGTAAGCCCATTCGGCTTCAGCATCTGATAAGGAAATCCTTATAAGTGGTAAGCAATAAGAAGCACAAATTTCAGCTGCAAATGATCCCATTGCCCTTAATGCTCCTTGTAGTGCAAAAGTTGCTGCATGATGAAGACGTGATTCATGTTTTGCAAGAAGTTGAAGTGGAGCAAGAAATAAGTAGGATGACCTGACTGTTGATGGAAAAAATGGAGATTCCAAAAGACACTTGGCAGCAGGTCTCCTAATCATTAGGGAAGGAAAAAGCTTAGTTCATAGCGAAATATGAGAAGAATGAGTTGTTTACTTTAAATTTTATACTCTAAAAAGTAATCTAATCATTTTGATAGATTTAGAATCTAAATAAAGAAAGATTGACCCAAATAGATTTAGAATCATTTTATACTCTTATCCTTCCACTCCAAAGTCTAACAGGAAAAAAAAAAAAAAAAAAAAAAGGAAGAAAGTTTTGTAGCTTATAAAACATTAAAAATGGAGGTTAATACCTCTTCCAGTCCTGAATGCAGGCTTCAACTACTATGTGCATCTCATGAGGAAGCTCCTGCATCAATCTTGGTAAAGTACCAGTCTCCATGTATGCAGCAGATGAAATTGGATCGAAAAGAGGCTTCTTCAAGTGAAGTTCTGCCAGTATGCAGCCAACTGCGAAGATATCCTCCGCAACATTTTTAGAAGAAATATGTGAACCTGACAATCTTTGTTTCCAGAGTAACAATTCTTGATAACCAGTAGTGTCATCATCCACTTCAATGTTCTCAATAAGATATTTGAAATCTATAACTGACCCAACACAACAATCACGTTTCCACTTCTCCAAATTCTCATTTTGAAGCTCTTTTCCAAGAGAGTTATCCTTAGGACAATCACTTGAATGAGAATAATAGAGAGGACTTAAATGCTGAGCATGCTCACAAAATAAAGCTACTTCTTCCAATTCTTTCAAAGAACTCTCACCTGCAAAATCACTCGCTTGGTTTGGTGACCATATGATATTCTCACTTATCTTCCTGGAAGAAAAGTGACGAGAAGGGTGAGGTATTGTGAAGAGTTGGCGGCGTCCTGTTGAACTTGGTCCGATTGGTGCTGCATGGGGTAACATGATATTCTTCGCATCAATAGCAGCCTGTCCAGACATTTTGTACCCAAAGGTGATGTCAATCCAGTGATGAATTAGGGATGACACACGGATGCTTTCTAATGCATTTCTGTGCAATTTAATAAACTCTTCAGGAGTACCAGCCCAAGATGGCACAGCCAAATCGGACATGCCAGGATGTTGAGAGTAAAATACTCTTGGATCACAATAAAATTCAGGAATGCATTCGTCAGGTGTCCACTGGTAAAGTCTTTGCATTGAAGAAGGATATTCATTCGGTTCATAAACCGAACGAACAGCCATCCTCAACACGCTCAAAGGTAACCTTCTTGCTTTGTAGCTGCAGACAGCAAGTTCAGAAAGGCATTCATCTGATACATGATGTGGAATTTCAGATGTAGAATAGGTGAAGTCCAACTGCTCATCTCCTTTTGCCAAGCGCCATTTGCTCTTGCTTAAGTCTCTCCAGCCAACATCACAATTCTCATTAGGTTTCACACTGAAGTCCACAACCCATGGCATGACCGGGTAGAAGGTATAGTCTCCCCACCTTCGTCCTGCTATTTTATTTAAGATAAGAAGATACTCAAAATTACTCAACTCTCCATTATACCAGCGATAAAAACTAGAAGGCCAATCTATAGACTGAGAAAGCTTTAGATCAGCAAAAAGTCCCTGGGAGGAGCAGCACTCAGATGAACAACTTAAACTTGGAAAAGAATTTGATTTCTCAAGTTTTGGTCTCAACTCAGAGCTCACAGTTAACTTATCACCAATATGTAGCCAACACCAGCACAAGTCATTCATCATTATATTGGACGGGATCAAGTTACCATAGGAAATTCCTAAGCTATGCATGTAGGATAAGGCTGAAAGTATCTGGTAGACTAAAAATTTAAGATGCCAATCACATTTTAGGACACCTGGACTATAATGTAGAACATTTTCCAGTGTGTAAGGTATTTTTGGAAGCAAAACATTAATTTGGTTAACTTGTTTCAACATTCCCAAAACAGGAGCTATATTTGGATGCCTTACGCAGCCAGGCAGGTTATTATCATTGAATGAAGGTACCCCAATTAACTTAAGAAAATTTATGCCTTCTCTTCCAGCAGCTTTTCCCTCCACTATGAGCCTGAGTGAGCCTAAAATATTGTCTTCAATAGATCCAGATAAGAAGGATAAAGCAACCTCTTCAAGTAAATCAACAGAAGAATTAGCAATCCTTGCAACAGGAGCCAAGGCAGTGATTGTCCTAAAGCACGAATACCAACCAGAAAAGTTACATATCAAATTTTGAGACCCTAGTAGAGATGTACTTCTCCCACCATTTGAGAAATACTGACTATCAGTTGACATAGTAGCACTGAAAATGTCAGCACTGACCTCTGTTTTCTGATCATGTATAACTGCAGAAACTGGATCATCCATTCTACCGCCTGGATTACCCTCAAAATCATCCAGGCAGAACTCATCTCTGTAATGAGACCGCGAAACAAGTTTTATCAAATCCTATCCAACATCATTTTCACACTCATTTTTTTTTACAAAAGAGATTTCATTTTAAAAATGAGCCAGATGAGCAAGATATGAATAAATCCGTAATACTTTAGCATGGTCATTGTAGTGTATCTAACAATTCAGTGATACTAATCTCTTAAACATAGTAGTCCTCTTCTCCATCATAACACCAAAGAACAATCTATCAAATTTCAAAAAAGAGCTGCTTGGGTTTGATGATAAAAATTAAAAATAACAGTGTCAAGCCAGAAAAAAGTTTAGAAAATCACATCTCTAACAAGTGAAATGAGCTAAGGAAACAATAAACCCATAAGATCAAAATGGTGCAATCAAAACAGAGAAGTGAATGTTGCAGCAGAAATCATACATGTATTTGGTCAAGCAACCATCTTTTTGCCTCGGAATGTACTTTAGTATCAACTGAGGCGACGGTGCATCCCCATTGCAATTGTTTAGCTGCAAAAGAAAACAGAAAAAATAAATAATAAATAAATACGTGCTATGCAGACGAAGAAAGCAAAAACAGAAATTAATAGAAAAAATTCTTAGTCCAGGCTTGGAACAGCAGAATGTATAGAGTACCTGAACGACAGCAGCGCATCCAAAGGGGAGTGGCGAATATGAGATACCATAAACGAAAGTGAGTTTATCAGAGAAATCAGCTGTGATTCTCTTTTCAAGGCACTCGAAGCAAAATTCTTGATTTTCCATTCTAATTCTTATTTGTCTGCAAGTGAAAGAATATGTGTGGATTTCTCCTTATTGGGAGATAAAACTGATGAGCAAACCCATATCAGTTCAAAACCACTCAACGGCAACCTGTCGGAAAATCAAGAAACAAAAAAGCTTCGCGACGTTAGCTCATGAGTTATAAAACTGATGGATCGCGTGGTATTAGCAGCGCTTTTCAGAATTCGTTCCCTTCTCTACGTTTCTTTTTCTTCTTTCCTTTTTTTTTTTTTTTTTTTTCTTTAATAAATAATTTTGTTATCTGCATATCATTATGGTGCCCTCTCAAAAAAAGAAAATCATTAGGGTGCATTTTCTTTTTTTTAATCATTTAAAATTAAAATTATAATTATATTAGTTAAAATTATAATATTTCACTATTTCAATATCTATTTTTTTTTTTTTTTTTGTAAAAATTAAAATACAAAATATTTTTAGAGTGAAAAAAGAGAAATGCCACTTCATGCCTTGGCCAATAATTACACCAAAAAATGAGTAACAAAGAACATGACATGAAAAGGACAGAAAATTGGACTATTAACTCAAGACTGAACAAGGAATGTCGTGTATCCATCCCTTCCCCTTCTTCTTTAATGCCCTGTCTCCATTGAATTTTCTTTCACAGAATTTTATCTTGCCATTTTGTGTTTTTCTGGAGATGATGATATTCGCGTTCTATCTATGGTAGTGGGAGACTGATCTTTCTATCTTTTTGCATCTCATTTTTCTTCTTCTTTTCCTAAAAAGAAAAAAGGGGAGAGATATATATATATGGGAGAAGTTGTTATGATATTTCTGCTTCAAATCTGCCATGTGTGCGTTTTACAGGATATGCTGGGAAGAGAGAAAGAAGAAAGTGGAGGAAGCACTCTGAAACAGATATGTTTTCCTCTTCATTGCAATCAATACACATTGTTCTGTCTACAAAGAATATATATATATAATCCTTAAGTGAAGTGAGTGCATATCTTCCACCATCTCTTTCATTATCCACTCCAAGTAAAACTTACATATTTCATCCGACAGCTCCTCCTAATTTCTTCCACTTTCATGTAAAATCTTGTGGAGCAACTATAGATGAATGGAACCTCTTGATTATTGTTGCTCATAAAACTAAAAGCAAAAGAGACGGGATTCTTCTTGATGTGATCTACATAGTGTTATTTTTTTTTCACAATCTTATCATGCCAAATATAAGTAATAATAAGAAGAGTAATAATGCATGGATTGGGATGAGCTCAAGAACTACACACTCACCTAACTGCCCAATCATCCTCTTATCACGTAAAGCAATTCTAAAAAGAATCTTGCTTTGCTCCTTCCTTCATACCTTCACCAAATCTACATACCAAAGTAAAGTACATAAAAAAATAATAATAATTAAGCAAAATCCAAGCTTTCTTGTCATTTTCAAGTTTGATCTTTATTCATTCATATGTACTTAACAGTATATCCTCCAAAATGGCCATAGTAACGTAGGCTCAAGTAATCATGAAAAAAGTGAAAATCCCATGGAAAACATCACAATTTGCTGAAGCTGATATGAACCCACTCACCCACCCACAAAGTTTTTATTCCCATTTTCTCTAAATTCCATCCTAAACATAAGTTAGTGTAGCTCAAAAGTTTGTTAGGGTGAACCATGTGGTGGTAGAGCACAGTATGGTCACTTTTGCTTTCTTATTTCCACCAAGCTATCGTTTTCAATATCAATGGGAAGTGGAAAGGAAATGGAAAGAGATTAGATCAAAAAATGATTTGAGAGAACCCTTCTTCATTGCTAGGTCCCATAGATAGTGGGCTTTGTCCCTCCACCAAAGAAGAAGAACAAAGAATAAACAGTAGGAAACAAACAAAAAGTAAGTACTCTTCAGGCTTCTGTTATATTTTCATAGGATGTTTTTAAAGTGTAAAATCTAGGTACAACCTTCCATGGTTTCAGTTTATAGAAAGCCTAACACATCTCTTTTTTCTTTTCTTAATCTAGCAGGTAAGGTGAAAAAATGAAAATTATCTTATTCTGGCTTTCTCCCTCATGCACCAGCACTTCCCCGCTGAACACTCCATTATAAATATCATTTCATCCTTGTCTAACTAGCTTTGAGTGAAAACAAAAGCCTACCGGAAGAATATTACCTTAACAAGTTGATCGATGGGTGTTCCACAATCTCCAAGCACCCCTCCTCACCTCTACCCTGAGGAGCTTCAGCTTAAGCTTTACCAGGCTTTTATCTTCTCTATTCCAATCTTGTTCTCCATCATACTCATCCTATTATTTTACTTGTTCTACCTCAAGAGGAGAGCTTCCAGCTATTCATCAGCTACTTTGATCCTTCCAATGACTGTAAATGGAGCCACTTCTTCAACTGCGGTAAGATTCTCTTATTGTCTTCCATCTGTTGCTATATACCAATCACCAGAACAAAGTTATCATCTGGGGACTTACCAATGGGGTTCTTGCACGCATAGTGGGGTAGCATGAGTTATGCTAAAAACCCTTCTGCATAAACTTACATATTTAAACATGTTGTCAACATCATTTTTTAAACTCCTTGCATAAGCCACAAATAGTTATTCACACACACATATATAACAAGTGCAAGAATGAAGTATATGGTCTGCTATGGGTGTTGTCATCAAATATTACCTTTTATTTTAACTGCGAAAATATCTGTGCTATTCTTGTATTCTTTCAAGTGCCAATAACAAATTGTTTCCCTACTTTTAGCATTCAATCATCTTTTCTTCTCCTTCCTCTATTCAAATGCAGTTTTAAATTCTTCTGTTACAAGCAGCAAACAAAGCATGCATAGCTAAATGGTGCACATATGAAACAACATAAACAAAAAGGCAATTGATTTTTTGGATCCTCAATAAATTTATTGCATGATTAAATTTTTTGTATTTTTCCCTAACAGCCTTTGGAAGTGTACTTAAAACTGAAGGGAGAGCAGAGGAATAATCTTTCTACAGTTGTGTTCGATGATGATCTCAAGACAAAGGAGTCACTGTAAGTTCATTCTGTACCCATTGCTACTCTATCCCAATTCCCACATGGTTAGTATTTTTATGTGCACAAAATTACAGCATTAAACTAGCAAGTGAGGCCCCACAACAGATAGACAAAGGAAAAGCACCTTAAAAAAAAGAGTTAAAAGATATTCCTAAAAGCACTAGAGAAATCATGCAACTTTATCTTTAAATTCATTCATTGCAACCTGGAAAATATTAAAGTTTTCTGTGTCTTATATCAACCTTTTGGCTTTTCCTCACAACAGCTTGTTAGAATCTCTGATTATATCCATTCTTTTCACAAAGCATATTTGAAATAAGCATCAATGTAAAGTTGCAAGGGTAATAAACATGCCTATAATGTATATATATTCAATACAGTGAAGGAACAAAAGTTCTCTTCTGTCTTTTCACTTTTAGGAAACAAGATAATAATTAGTTTATGTTCATTATTTAAACCCCAAAAGGGGAGTAAAAGATTTCAAAGATATGCTCTTTCCAAGTTTGATATCTTTACCGTCCTTTTTGGTTGGGTGAAAGGAAGAATATAACAGCCATATTCATTGGAACCTAAAAAATCAAGCAACTAGCTTTACCATTTGTCTTGACAAACAAGGTTCATTGGACTGAATGAATATGATATAGAACTTGGGATAAGGCAGTTTCCTTCTGCCAAAAGAGCAAAGCTTTTAACATTATGCGCAAACAGTTCCAGATCAAGATATTTACCAGTGATCAAAAAATTATTCCTTTCTCTTTTAACTCTAATTTTGAGCCTCATGATCTGGTTTGTCTTTGTCTTGTGCTTTTGGAAACAGATGTTGTGTGTGCCTAGGGGAATTTCAGTTGAAAGAGGAATTGCTCCAAGTAGCAGCATGTAAACACGTGTTTCATATTGATTGTATCCGTCACTGGCTCCGTTCAAATTCAACTTGTCCATTATGTAGATCCTCAATCTTAGCAGGTTATCCACAGCCATCCACATTGCAACTCAGTGTACAGCACCCAAGCCATCACTAATTGTCAGGGAACAGCAGGATCATTCAAATAGAAAAGTCATCAAGGATGGATAAAACTAGTGCTAGAGAGCCCTGCAAAGTAAGCAGCCTTTGTCCAAAATCAGTTCAACAAATAATAATTGCATAGTTTAGATATGGGAGATGTAAATATTTCATGTAAAAGTTATATGAAGTATAATCACTCCATATGAACAAACACTAAGCCACTTCACATATCCTACTCTATCTCAACGTGCTGACTGCACTTATAGCTTTCTCTTTCTCCTAGAATCCTGCCCTAAAAGGTGTTACTTCCACTAGTGTAGGAAATTCAGCGGTCTTTTGCCATGACAAAAAGAAACTAAAAGGTCTTTATCAACCTTGTTGGCTTTTCCTGCACTTTTTAAACCGTGAATAATATAAAACCTTGTTACAAGAGCTGGAAGAAAAATAAACGAAGCCATTTGGAAGTTATGCATCAATTCAATACCTCCTGAACAAGGCGGCCTAAAAATGAAAAAGGATAAAATGACCCACCATGAGAATGTGGTGGACAAACTTCTTGAGCTCCAAATGGACAATTATACCATAAAAATTCCATTTTTCGTTTTATCTTTCACTCTTTCATGGTATGACCATCCATTGAAACTACTCAGGATTTCACCCATTTCCACCACCCATGCAGACCTGCATAATCTTCTCAAGGAACTTTCCCCCCCCCCACCCCCCCCCCCCCCCCCCCCCGAAAAAAAAAAAATAAAAGAGAGAATCTTGATTTTAGAGGGATTGTTCGAAGAAAACTGAAGTAACTAGTAATTTGCCTCTTTTCATAGAATGGTAGAATGGCAATAATACCCTTGTAACTGAACATCTAGAAATGATCAAAACGGCTTTAACTGAGTAGGGGGAGAGAGGGCATGACGCTGGGGAGTACAATGTCGACAACGAGTAGCCAAGCTTACGGAGAGTCATGGTACTGGGACAAGCGGTACACTGAAGATCCAGGGACCTTCGATTGGTACCAGAAGTACCCCGTCTTAGCCCCACTGCTTCGCCACTATATTCCCAGACACTGCCGTGTCCTCATCGTTGGATGTGGTAATTCTGGTATGTTCCGTTAACCTCTCCAAAATCAATTCTTTACCAACTCTTTCCGTTATTAGATGCGGAAATTGAATGTGGTTTTTCTTCCTCTCTTTTCTTAGCACTCGACGTTTCTGTTTGAATTATGATCTTCAGGTTGGATTGAACGCAAAGCAAGCGTAACCCCAGAACTAATTTTTTGTGTAATAACCAAAGGTCCATAATTTGCTTAATTTAATTTTGCAGACTTCAAGAATTAGTTTTGTTCAGCTCATCTTTCATGTATTACCGCAAAATCGTTCCTCTGTTTCCAAAATTTAAGTGCAAAATTAGATATCTTTTAGCTTGCATCCGGGGGTTCATAAGGCTATCCCCATTTTCTCCATCCAGACATCACACTTTGAGATTGCCTTTTCCCCTTCCCTTCTTTTCCTTGAAGCAAGTAGCGGGTGTCGGTACTGTGACTTGTGCTGTACCAGTATCACTGTCAAAATAGCTTCTGTAGGACTTTTGTTTAGCAATCACTGATTTTTCTTTGGTATATAATGTTGTTTTCCATAGAGAGTATGCATCTGGTTTCTGCTTTGCGTGTCCTTTTGTGGGTTGCATAAGGATATTTTAGTTTGATTGGGATTAAGCAGGTTTTAGTAGTCTTTTTTACTTTGGACAATGTATTCCAGTCAAGTTTCCTTATTCTGCTCATCTTTTTTACTTACCAGCTTTTGTTTTCTAGCAAAAATACTATCTTTAGTAACTAGCAAAAATATTTCTACTATTCTCTTATAGTACCCAACCTCTCTCTCCCTGAGCAGGATTTTTTGCTACTGATTTCACTTTCTATTTTTGTTGCAAAGTGCTCATGTTTATGGATTATCCAGAACTGCACTTAAAACTGAAACTTTTAAATATTTGCAGCATTAAGTGAAGGCATGGTCCGTGATGGTTATGAGGATGTCTTCAACATAGATATATCTTCCGTTGTGATTGAATCAATGCAAAAGAAATACTCCAACTGTCCACAAATGAAGTGTAAGCTCTATTAATGTTTGGATGGATATGATGCTCATGTTCTCATCCTACATTTCTCCCAAAATTTTCTACATACACAACATAGATGTTATTTATAATTTTACACTGACACAAATAGAAAAGTAATGTGTATCAGGTAAGTAAAAGTAAGACACAGCTTCAAGCTACAACGTCAGAGGATAGTGCTAAGAATATTATGTGTGGGGGTAATACAGCAGAGTTGTATGTGTTATAACTTCTATATTACAGAATAATTTTAAGATGAATATACTCAGAAATATGATTAAGTTAGATACGGGTCTCCTGTTTAGATTTGTCCCCTAAGAAAGGCAAGTCATACATTGTGGCTCCAAGTGTCCATTATTTGTGCTTGATTTTCGCTCCAAGAGTTGATTAGAGCATAAGCTGAAGTTCTTTACTTCACAATTATCGGACTCCACTATTATATTGTTTACGTTATATTTGACCAGATATGAAGATGGATGTCAGAGAAATGAGTGCCTTTGAATCTGGTTCCTTTGATGCTGTTGTGGATAAAGGTCTGCTTTTTTTTTTTTATCCTTTTTTGTGTCCTTTAAGAATTCATGTTGGATAATTTCAGAATAAAAAGTAGTATAGGCATGTTTTGTTGGAAACATTTCAAGACTGTTGCTTATACATTTTCACAATGGAAATCCAGGAACTTTGGACTCTATCTTGGTGAGTACTTCTGGGGCAATGGGTATTTTAAGTAGAGGTGATTGCTTATTTAAATTCCTGTGTGCAGTGTGGGCAGAATTCAAAAGAAAATGCTGAGAAGATGTTCAAGGAGGTCACCAGGTATATGAGAGCAGACATTTCATGTACACTTGATGCTTTTGCTTTCTTTTCCTTTTTGATTTGTTCACTTATTTAATCAGTTGATGACAAACTATAGGGTCCTCAAGGATAAAGGCGTATACATCCTGGTAATTCATGGCAGAAATCTCTGTTAAGTTCAATTTTTACATCTGGTTCCAGTTGTTAAGATAAGAAAAAAGAGGACAACTGCAGAGTAGAATTGAGTTATTTAATGATGCCGTGCTAAGATATTTAGATTGTGATGTCTTTCCCCTCTAAATCGTTTTCAATATGATGCAGATTACATATGGAGCACCCAGTTATCGAGTACAATTGTTGAGAAACTCATGCACATGGACAATCAAACTACATGTTATAGGTTATAATCCAGTAACTTTCTTTTATATAAGTGCTATTTAGAATATGGTATATCTGGCATGCTTGCATTTTATTTTGGTATGATTGAATTACAAGGTGCATTCTGTATTCAAAGGAACATATGAATATAAATGATACTGCAGTGCAATGAAACTGCTACGGATGGCTTCTTTAAGAATGTTGACTGGTATCGAGAATGATGAAAGATCCGTTGCTGTCTAATTGTTAATTAGTTGTTTTGGATTGATTTCTCCCTCTCATACTATGTATTTGCCATCTACAGACAAACTTACAGAAGAAAGTTCAGACCATCCGGCATGTGATATAACCTCCTCAATTCCACTGGATGAAGATGGAACAACTTCTGCTGCAGCAATTTTGGGAAAGAATCCAGATGTCCATTATATTTATGTGTGTAGTAAGGTCAGTTTTGTTCATTTATCTATATATATATAGTTGCTTCAAACTGATATTGCAGGATCAGGGTCTCAGAGTGCCTAATAACACTTGCTCGTTTAAGCTATTTGGACATCTTTTTCTTTCTTTAAATTTTATTTTTCAGGGGCTAGTAAACTTGGGCGGAAGAATGAGTCACCAGTTGAGAGACAAACACAAACACGAGCGATGAGAGTCATTTAGATGTATTCATATCTGCATCTGAAACTGTAAGCAGCAGACACTATGAACCAAAAGGATCAATGTTATTATTATTTCATTTTTACCTCTCATGTTCCACGCCACAAGTCAAACATGTGGGTCAGGAAAAGATATTAACTTTACAATGCACTACTACTTAGAAACAGCTTAAAAGATACTTTTAGATTTGTTACTTCCTCACGTCTACCAATTCCGGATTTTTAGAATTATAGAAAACATAATGATAAGCGACTCAATTCTTTCTTTATATGTAAGAGCTAGATGTTTGTGTAGATTCTCTCACATTCGTGTTAACATGAGGGTCAAATTTTGGGACCATCATTTAGACCTCTCAATGAAGTATTCAATACAATACTAACTCCTGTGAAATCAAGCTCACAACGGACTTCCATGTCCTAAATACAATTCTTTTTTTTGGTAAGCATGTCCTAAATACAATTCAGACATATATATACAAGATTTTTACACAATTCAATAATACAATTGCGCAACCACTCTACAAGAACTCTGAAATGCACAGCAAAAAGAAGAGACAACTATGTGCAAAGGATGACCATAGTCAAGTGTAAGGGAAAAGGGAGGATGATTATCACCCAAATTCAAACACACTGCAGAAATGCAACCTGCAGGAATAAAAGAACTCCGCCACTGTAAATGAACCTTGAAAAGAAGGGATAATGGAACCTTCCATGTGTAAATGGTAATCCTGATGTTAATTAAATGACCTTTGCCTTCTAGGGATGCTTCGAGTGACGGGCCACCAATTCCATAATCTTTTATCTTGTGAGGTTATCAGTTCTTAGACTGCTCCAGCGTGACAGGGACTTCTCTGAGTGATGCTGCCTCTTGCCATGATCGTTGTCCTTTGGCCTAGACAAGCTCCTCATTTGGTGTCGATTTCGTGGCTCAGTATTCTGTGTCCCTATGAGTTTCTTCACCATATCATCTAGCTCAGCAACCTTTCTCTGTAGATTACTTTTATCCGCCTGAAGTGAGGATAAGAGAATATTATTTTTTTAAAAAAAAAAAAAAAAATAGAGGGTAACAACATAGTACCCATCATGCTTCTTTGAAATTCTGATGACAGTGAAGTAACAAGAGAGGTACGTATTTCCCTAACGGGGGTACAACACAAGGTACCATTTACCTTTAACATCTCATTTTGTGCTGTGAGCATCTGATCTCTTTCCTGTAATTGTTCCAGTGTCATTTGTACAGTGAAATTATCTGCTTCTTTCCTATTCACTTCTAAAATGCATCTGCAGAATCATGGCATCCACAAATAGGCAATGTGTATTAACCAGGATGTCCATAACATTTGTCAGCTCTTTGGTGATTTAATACGCAGTTAAAGTCAACATCTCAAATAAGAGAAAGCAGTAGATTGGTAGGATTAACTGATTCGGACATTCTTTGAGCAAAAAAAAAAATTTAAAAATAATAATTCAGACATTCTGTAATTGCAGTTTAGAGAGCACCAGCATGCATCATGGAGTAATTGTGGACACAACTCATGCAGAAGCAAATGAGAATGCATTGCAATTCTCTTCATAATAGTGTGCATGTATCAACTCAACGCAAATGTCCATCCACTTTTAAATGCATATTTAGACCATAAGTATAATGTCATAATCTTATCTAATAATATATACAAGTGGTGTGTCCAGGTGAGTGAAAGAATGAGGCATGTAAATGTGGAACAGAAGAGATGGCAAAGATGATAAGAACACTATTCGAGGGGCAAAAAAAGTTACATTCTGAATAGCATCACCTACCTTTCTCTTTCCTCGACCAAATTAGTAATTTGACTTTGAAGATTGAGAACTTCTTTCTCCTATAACAGTAAAACATTATATGATATGTAGAATTAGAATATATGTATGTACGTATATCATTCATGAGCACCAAATGTTTTCAGACTTTTGTAACTTGAGAAGAATGGATTCAATTCTAAACCAAATAGAATTCAAGTAAATTTCCAGTTAGTATACCAATGCATTGCATTCCTGTGTCTGACGTTGAGCCTCCTCTACAAATTTTTGAAGCCGATTCTGAGAAATCAATTCCTTGAATAATACCAAGAGGTGACCCAAAAAAATGGATCAGACAATAACAAAAGGAAATTTGTGAAGAGAGCATGGAAAATAGAATCCAAACTTACCGCATAGCTAGTCATGTCTAATTTGACACCGAGTAAATCCCGAATAACATCATGAGTCATGCTTTCAACAGCAGCCAGTCTAGTATTAACTAAACAAATCTGATATAAACAACATCAAGGATGTGAACCTCATGGCACAAACAGAAAAGTACAAATATAGGTTCTTAGCAACTTGGAAATACTGCTTATTTAAACACAAATTCTCTACTATTTACCTCTTTCTGCCTGCTAGATAGCAATGCCTCAAGCTCTTCTATACGAATTTTTGCAATTGATAGTTCCTGGTCTTTCTCCAAATTCATTTGATGAACTAAATTTGAAATACATCTGAATGGGGAGCTTG
Source organism: Cynanchum wilfordii (assembly GCA_025388415.1). Classification (NCBI taxonomy): domain Eukaryota; kingdom Viridiplantae; phylum Streptophyta; class Magnoliopsida; order Gentianales; family Apocynaceae; genus Cynanchum; species Cynanchum wilfordii. The sequence continues at coordinate 103,399 of JAHSUH010001979.1, forward strand.
AACCCCTGACTCTCACTATTTTTTCTGCTTTATCTGAAGTTGTTGCTCCAGGTATTCCATTGGATGAATCAATTGTAACTTCTTGAACCATCGCCTCCAAATTCTTGTACTGCTCGTGATCAAATATAGGGTACCCAATGTAAACACAATGGAAATGAAAGAAAAGTAAGATTGAACAATATGACTATGATCATGATCAGATGAGGTACCACATGTATATGTAATGAAAAGAAAGGAACACCAAGATCAGACAAATGACCATGCCATATACTGAGATAAGGAGACAATTCAAGAAGTGAAAATTGTGGATCCTCTCTAGATAATAATCTAAGATAACTATGACTTTCCAATCTGTTTGTCAGCTGAAGTTAAAAGATCCATGCCATTCCTAAAAGATTTCCTTGATTAACCAAATGCCTTCCCAGACCCTGCAGGAATAAAGGAACACATTTCCAAAAGAAATAGCCATATATTGTCAGATTTTTATCCATATACCTTCTGTTGATACTGTGATGACTGTGCTTCAGCATGCACAATAAGTTCAGAGATATAGCCTCTATATTCTTTGACCTGCAAATAGATGGTCCAAATGAATTAGTATTCAAGACCAAGAAGCAAATATCATCTGATAAGCCAATTTTGTCATCAAGAGTGAACCATCCTAATTATGACTTACCTTCTTCGCTAATCTTGCCTTTTCATCTTCAAGGACTCTTATTTGGTTATGAAACCCTTGAAGTTCCACATATCCTCCATGCAATTGTCTGTAATATAGTCATATACCGCATCTAACAATTTAGAACAAAAAGACAGGAAACAAATGCTCTATGGGAAAGGGATGAAAGACCTGCACACCTTGATAATTGGTTCTCAGATGGTTCTCTACTTGAATTCCTGAAGTCAAATTCGTCACTTATGCTTTCAACCAAATGTAATCTTTCTCTTAGAGCTTGAAGTTCAAGTTCCAATACTTCTCTTGCCATGTGATGTCTTTCCACATCTTCTTCCATCTCATAAACCTTAACATTTAAAAACTCTATTTAATTTCGTTTCTTTGAAAAACTGGTAAATCGGCTACTAAAAATTTTAAGGACAATAATATTGCATCTCCAGAGTGTAAATGTGGCAAGATTGAGGAATTGCATGCTTGGTACTATACCTGACTGTGTTGCTACTTTTACAAACAAAATGATTTCACACATAGAAAAACTAATAGAGGGAATATATCGTTTGTATAGTGGACAAGCACACCTTTTTCTCAAGAACATCAATGGTGTGTTCAAGCTCCTGAACAGAGTGCTCCAAAATTTTTACTTCCTCTTCTTTTTGTTCAGCATACACCTTATTAGCCTCTGACTCCTGCAAAAAGTAAATTTATCACGCATAACATTCTTTACAACCTAAAAAATTAAATATTTTCAAGTTATGGATACCTGGCGGGCCTCTAATGCAATAGCTTCCTTTTCATCAGCCAATGCATTTGCTAAGTCAAGCCTGTCCTGCAGGGAATGAATTTGGTACTGAAGTTCATCTCTCTCTGTGTTCATCCTTTGCATATCATCACTAATATCATTCACTGAAGAAGCTAAACTTTTCTCTACTGAAGAAGCCATACGAAGAATTTCACTTTCCATATCTTTTATGGTCTCTCTCTGTTCTTCTATTCGTTGCTCTGCTTCTGATTTTTGAAGATAAAGATCCTTCAAAAGCATTCTAAAGTCAGTATTTTGTTCAGATAAAATATCTATTGTACCTCTCAGCTCCTCTAGGTCAGATTTTGATATGGATAGAGCAGTCTCAGCCTCAGTCAAGCAAACCTGAAGTGTTCTATTCTGGCTCACCAAATCGTCAAACTGACTTGTTTTGAACTTTAGCTCCTGCTCGGCTTTGTTCAAAGCAGTGGTTAGCCTTTCTATCTCATCCTTAGCATCTTTTTGGCTGCTAGCTGATTCTTGCAACAAGCTAAAGTCAAAAAATAAACCTCTCAATATAACTTCTTTCCGTTGTAATTTTCTCTTGAGTTCAACATTCTGGACTATCAGCTTATCATAGACTGGGCCAGAGTCATCTGCTTCTGATCTTCCGATCACCTCACTATGATAACCTTTTGTTCTACTTTTCATTAAATCAAGCACAGATTCCTCACCAGTATCCTTGTAACCTCTTTGCATATTATTATCAGCTGCCAATGCATCTTTAAGAAAGACATCAAAAGCTGAATGCATATGGAGACTTCTGGATTCAAGATCAAGTTCTTGGAGATAGCAACGGTGTAGCACAAAACAAAGTATTTCATTTTCCATAAGGTTTGAGAAAATATCCTCCATTAACGATCTGAAGCCACAAATGCTATATAGCGTGTCCTTTACCATTACAATAGCATCAGAATAAACTTTGCTACATATATCTTCCATATCTTGTTGCAAAGAACCATTTAGGATAACGGATGAGTTCACAATTTCCATTAGGTCAAAATGAATTTGCTCCTGCCATAGTTCAGTTTCTGTGTCCCTCAAATTAGTTGAGGACTTGAGCTGTTCAATCTCTTCTGCCAAATTCTCTCTCTCTAACAATAACTGCTTCCCTGTTTCTTTCCACATTAAAGTCAACTGTTTTGCATTTTCATTTTCTTCCATTAATGCATTCAACATATGATCAGCTTCCTTCATGGTTGCATGAGCTTTCTCAAATTTGCTAAAGAATCTATCAGCCTGGATAATCTTTTCAACAGCATGAAACTGCAAATCAAAGAATTGGAAACAATAAGATAAATGCAGCAATAGTTTTTTCCTTTTTTCGGGTGAGGGGGTGCAGGCAAAGCTCAATCAAGACATTTAGAAATAAAAACAGATTAAAAAAAAAATTTGTAATAATATAGACTTAAACCTGTTGTATGGATTCCTCTTCTTTTTCCATTTCCTTGTTATTTTGAACCATTTTAATCCTCTCAGGCATTTTTACTAGTTCATCTTTGTTCTTAATCAAGTGTTGCTCATTGTTCATGAGCAATGGTGAATGAGGAACAGAGAGAGCTCTGCAATAGTCATCAGAAGTATTTCCGGTTAACAGAGCAAATAGTTTTGAGATAGCATTGCAAGCTGTTCTTAGTTCCCTCTGCACAGAGAATAGAGTTGCTTCACTAGGATTTGGAATTTTTTCCCAGGCTTGTGACTCTTCAGATTCTTGATAATCAGGACGGGTAGCACCTTCTTCAAGACCTTCCTCAGATGGCTGCTCATCTTTCTTCTTATCTGAATTGTGATAACCAGTTAAAGTTATGCCTGACATTTTTTCTGAACCTATGTTCACAGCTGAAGATTTGGAACTTGAAGTTGAAGTTGAAGATTCGGTACTCCATCCATCAACTTCTTCTAGGCTTTCAGCACTTGCAAGCTCACACACATCCCCGCAAAAGGAGGCCTTCAAGGAATGCAGTTTATTACTTACACAAGCAAGTTCATCTCTCACCTGGTAAAGTATTTTGTTCTGATTTTCTTTGTTAAGAACTTCAAAGGAACAAATCACTGGACTGCTGACTGTATTAATTGGAAGATTTACATAATCTGTCTTCAATTGAGCAAAATTCCCCCTAATATCATGGATTTCATTCTTAAGGTCTAGGATTAGCTTCTTATGTATAGAAAATGCATCACGAATAGCAGATTGGAGGAATGAAAAGTAATCTTCTGCATTCAAGCAAGACAATTTAAATATCATTGTCAACTTCCAGAAGTCCAAAATGAGCCAAATCCATTTCAAAATCTACATTTGCCTCTGACGCATTTGGATTAGTTAACTTGGAACCCGCTTCATTATTGTTACCTGACACTTCCTGGTCAAAACTTTTCAGCTCAAAGGAAGTACTCAGAAGACATTTCTCAGCACTGCTTTTTGCTTCCTCCTTGTACATGAGCTGATTTTCCAAATCTTTAGCCCTAATAAATTTATGCTCTGGGAGAGTAGATACCTGTAGGTTCTCCATTCTCTTTGCACCATCTTCTAGTTGCTGAAATTCTGCTAAAGCAATTGTTACACCCTTCAAGGAATTCAATTTCTGATCCATCTCCAACACTGTTCGTTGAGCATCTTCCAAACTTTTCTTTATCAGAAGTATATTTTCTTCCTTCTCAATACATATTTTGGCAGCCTTCTCAACATGTTCACTGATCCAAACATTAACACAGGGAAATAAACAGGTGATGCTTTCTACCTGGGAAGTGGCATCTTTAAGTGATTTACAACCATCTGTAAGGAAGTTTGTCAGCTCTAAAGTTGCCCTTTCCCATTCAGTAGACAATTGCCTTATCTCTTCATCTTTGGCTGCCACAGTGCTTCGCAAGCTTACATTTTCTTCAGCCATTGAATGCAACTTCTCTTGAAGTTCTGACTGTAGTGTAGTGATCTCTTCCTGCAACTGAAGAATTGTTTTAGCTGTTTCCATCTCTACCTCTTTTTGGACCATTTCAAATTCATGATTGCAAGACATCTTCATGGCATGGTCATCTAGATGTGGACAACCTGACAATCTGTTCATCTTACTTTGCAGGACCCTTTTACTTGTGCTGTCCTCATCCCTTGTTACAAAAGTTAGGTTGTTTTCTTCTGCAGAACTTTCTTGTGATTCAGGCCTACACTTAGTCCCCCTTATTTTCTCATTCTGTAAGATTGCTCTCAACCTATGGTTCTCATTCTGCACATGTTCAAGCTCTTCAATTAAGCGGATTTGTTCTGACTCCATTGCTTCCACAATAGATCTGGAATGCATCAGCTGTTTCTGTATGTCATTAAACTGCAAAACCAGCTCATTCTCCATCATTTGGCAACTTTCACCCAGTAGAACCCCATTCTTTAACTCACTAACAGGCATCACCTCATCTACACGCTCATTCTTGTAAGACATCTCCTTGACCTATACAAGAACACGTTAACCAATAATGTAAATCTATAAAAATTAACTAAACCCAAATATAATGATATACGGTAGCAGTTCTTCTTACTGAGCCATATGAATGTTGGTTCCAGTTCTTGAGTTCCTTATGGACTTGTTCATTTTCCCTACAGCAATAGGACCTGTATGGCATGAAAATGAAAGAGACTTCAGCCCTGCAAGATTTTTTCTGCAGATAAACATACTTGGGTTTGCCATAAACTGCGTTGACCTAGGAAGACATAGATCACTTTATCTATTATGGGCATAATGTATAACTTGGGTGCTCATAGTGTTGTTCCTGGTAGGGAGCTAATCTAAACTATGCTTTATCTGAACTGAGAGAACCATAAAGAACAGAATTCTCTTTTAGTTATAAGATGAACTAAAACAAAATAGATCTCATTCATGTCTATGTTTGAATGGAGATTCTGTAAAAGGAAGTGATAGCCGCTAGTTGATGTGAGCAGTCAAATATTTCCTAGAAATGTGACAAGTCATCACAAACTTCAGAAAAGTAACACAACGTCCCGAAAACAAACCCATGCAATTGAAACTAACTTATTGATTTATATGGCCAGGAATGTTTAGGTGAATGTAAGTCCGTCCCTATGAGCACTTAAGGTGCTATCGCAGCATACCAAGAACAGAGCCTCCAAGGAAGGCAAAACTGAGATATTTTTGGTTATGTTGATTCTGGGACAAAATTGGCAGTATTACTATCAGATTCAAAGTCAATGATTCCAGAAAAGAATTTTAAGGGCAGTTCTAAATGAACTATATATATCAGCTTATTGGCAGTTGACGCGGGAATAAAACTGAATCATTTGCATGAATCAGCACAAATTTCAGGTGTGAGATTTACCTGACTGATTCGGTATTCAAAACTCTTTGTTCCTCGAATTCTTTATCAAAATTATTTTCCTGGAATTACAAATTAAAGAGACTTCACAATCAAAGCTGGATATCAAGTATGCACTAACATCTTTATAGTTCGTCTTGACACTAACCTGACTTTCTTCACTTTTGGAGCCATAAGTAAGCACAGAACTTTCTTCAACATTAAGCAACTTGAGTAACTGGAGATGAAACAGTACATAAAGCAGTTTCATCAGCAAGGCAAGTTTGATTAGGAAAAACAAAGTTCTAAAATTAAAAGATAAATAATAACACAGCAAACCTTATCACGTAAATCTGAAATTTCAGCTAGCAATGTTTCTCTCTCTCCTTGTTCATAAAAATCTTGGACCCTGGAAGAATCAATAATATTGAACTAGGACAAAGGAATACTTTCTAGAAACTAATTCAAGATATAGAGATAATACTTACAATCTAAGCTGATCAAGGATTCTATTTTTCTCCAACCCCAATTGAACCAATTCTGGATTCTTTTGATTTCTTGCTTCTAGCAACTTAATTTCTTCTCTCAGAGCATTATTTTCATCAAGGAGATACTTATCAGTAGAAATAAATCCATCTACAAATAGCTCCAAGCGTTTTATCTTTTCATCACGTAAGCTTAGCATCAGTTTAGTATGTTGAGCATCTTTTTCTAGATGGTGAACCTGCATGATTCACATCACACCATAATACACAAAAGTCTCCTGTTAAATTCAGTCCTAAATTGCGAATAAAATAAGAAGATTCTGGCAGATAACAAATAAATGCTTAGTTAGCATGGAAGATAACCAATAAATACTCAGGTAGCATAGACATACCAAGAGATTCATCTGCTCAATCTCTGCTTCTAATTTCTTATTTTCAAAGCAAGACAGTTTTTCTCTCCTCAAGGCACCAAGAAGGGTACCTTGCATGCACATTAACTGCCATTTAAGATAAAGTTATTGCAATTCCTCATAACCCAAAGTAGTGGAAATTTCAACTAGTACAATTCGGACATTTAATACTCACCTTCCTGCCGCTAGGACTTGTTTTAAGATTGATTTTCTCAGATGAGACAGATCTATCAAGAAAGCCATCTAAACTAGATTCTTCAAAATTTGGTGCAAGATGGGAACATTCTTCTGAACTCCTATGATGTGTCAACAGAAAAGACAACTGGTCCTGTTTAAAAAACTCTCACAGATGAGACTGTCTGGGGGAAAAAAAAATGTGAAAGATGGGAAGCAAAAAATGGAATCACCACCTTCAGTTTTTGAATTTGCTGTTGCAATGCAGTTACATCACCAGAAGCATCTTCATTTATCTTAGCCTATGAAACACAAATAAAGGTATTATTAAAAGTGGTCTAGGTATACTAGTGTGTAATGGAAATGCTGTTGATCTTTAAAAAAACAAAATACATTGTTTTGAATGAGTTTTGCGCGCTGAGCAAACTTCAAGGTGCTCAATGTCTCATTTGCAGAACTGCAAGGCAACAGGTGTACACTTTTAATAGTAAGTTTCATCAAGGATTTCTCTTGGACAATAAAAACGGATACTACTTCTTTGTTTACCAAATAGATGGGCTGACATTTGCAATGATCGTTGTTTTAGAATTACCACCAAGCGAGTCCTGCACCAAGAGGAGGATAAAAATGGCAAACAGTAGTAAATGCCTTGCAATATATATACAACCATGAAACCATCATTGTTTATATTTCTTTTTTATTCCTTGTATTTCTGAATCCTGACCTGGAGAAGAAATGTTAGCCTAGAATCCCTGTATGGTACATGTCTATGTCTCCCATGAGCTAAATCCACCAATGACATGATCACAAGTCTGCAACCAGATGTAGAGAATTATTGAAGATAACAGGATAGAAGGATATCCATTTTAACAGGATAAAAATATTTCTTCAGAACTGGTGTCAGCAAAAGTTTTGAAAGCTAGCTTGATAGCTTTGAATGAAGACATGACCTTTTAGTGCTGAAATAGTACCAAAGAGAAAACATGATGGAATAAACACCAGTACAAAAAATATAGAAGGTGTTGGAACCTAGAAAAGGAATCACAGAACTTTAGATCTTTTGTTCCTAGCTGAAAAGGGTTTAGGATTCTATACCCCAGAGTAGACAAGGATTTGTTTATATTTGCTGCTTCTTTCAAGCGGTCCCCTTCAGCCCCAGAGCTCTTCTGCCTGCTCAACTTAAGGATGTTATTTTGCATTGAAGTTCTGTAAGAAATATTTCCTCTGTACAGGCTATTACCTTTCGGATCCAGCTAGATCTACCAAGTTTAGTCTTCCAAATCTGAGGTGGGTCATTGAATCCTTCTCCCAACAACTCTCAATGATACAGGTGAAAACACTATGAGAACGGCTACTCTCGCTGTTCATATGAGTTGCTGCTATTTTTCTATTTGCATTACCCTGCGTAAATGAAAATATACTGCTTAGCTTCATAACCAATTGAAGGAAACAGACAATTCAACAATGTGAATCACCTGCAGTAAAAGTCTGAGTACATCATCCACTGTTCTGACACTGTACTCAGTAAGATTTTCAACATACACCCCTTTCTTCAAATCCTCTCTAAGCTAAAATTGTAAAATAAAAATTTCAATGAGTAATCAGTAAAAGCAAGTAAATGTGGAAAAAGCAACCAGAAAAGTTACTTTAAGGAAAGAAGTGATTACTTGTAAATTTGTTGATGAAGGCTCGAGAAGGTCCGTTATCTGCTCATTGTATATTTCAAGAAATGAACATTTGCAGCTATATTTAAGTCTCTCATTCCATCTCTTGTCTTCCTCCTAGAAAAAAGAAAGGAAATTTTGCAAGAAAGACAAAAAAAATTAAAATATATATAAAACAGGGTTAGCTAATGAAATTGTAAAAATATAACTCACTTGTTACCTCTCTAATCCTGTTGAACAAATGCTCAAAAATCCGAGGGGTGATACCACATTCCTCATGGAGCTTTCCTTCCAACTGGTTTATCTCACCCATCATCGTATATGTCTTTCCACTACCAGTCTAAAAGAATTGACATGAGATGCCCAAAACAAGACTCGAATATCAACAGAAAAATATCATGTTTTGAAGTAATAAAGGAAGTACCTGCCCATATGCAAAAATGCAGCTATTATATCCGGACATACAATTTTCTACTATAGGCAAACCAGCAACCTCGAAAAGCTTTCCCTGTATGCAAGTTTACCATCCAGGTAGTTATAAACAAATCCATGAAAATGAATGTATGCAAACCATAAATATGCAGCAACATAATTATAGAATAAGCACCTGAGACAGAGTTTCACAGGCTACATGATCAAAGGTAAATCTAGTTTCAGGGTGACCAAGCCACGCCACTGTTTGAGCACTTTCTTGCCTCAAACATCTGCCATACTCTTGTGACACCTTCTCTATATTGTTTAAGGGTCTAATGCGAATCAAAACCTTTATCAAAATAGAAACAAAGGAAGGTTAAAACGGGGAAAATTGAAAATAATAACGCAGCAATAAGTATCAAGTAGGTAAGGTAGATAAAGGCAAAAGAAAGTTAAGAAAACCTGCACATTGTGATCTTTCCAGAAAGAAGGATTCTCAAGGAGCTCGAAATGCGGAACTTCGGTGATTGGTTCATTCCTTGCAATAGAAATTCCCCTGGAAGCCCTAGAAAGGCTTCCTGCTCTACCCCCAACATTTGAAACCCGAGGTACACCCTTTGCTGGGGTGGTTTGTGCTGAAATGGGTTCGGAAAGAGGTTTTCCTGCTCTAGCAGCAACCCTGGGTGTAGTCCCATTTCCTTTGCTCGAAACCAATTGCTGGTTTTCCAATGCTAGTTGAGGAAAATCATGGACTGGGCCATGGATTTGAGAAGGATCTGAAATTGAATTAAGCGGCGTCCTGGAAGGAGGGTGAGGAGTATGGTTCCCTAAATTGCTGGATTCGTTCTCGTTTTCTCCCAAATGACGTGAAATTGGATTGGACCTTGAAAAAGATCGAACTGAGTAATTTTCTCTTGACATGACGACCACCTGCGAGCTCAGACAAAGCTCCAAAGGAAACAATTTATCTTTAGCGATAAGAAATGAACGGAATCAAATCGGAAATGAGCTTGAAAATGTGAGAGAGAGAGAGTGAGAGCTGAGTGGCAATGAGTGGCCACTGATACTGAGAGCAGATTTTGCGCCCGCTCGTTTTTCAAATTCAATTGTTAGTCCGGTAAATTGCATTGATGACCCTAATATTTTCAGTTATTACATTTCTCTTTAAAAAAAACAAACAAAACAAAAACTGTTGTAAAATTACTATAATTATAATATAATAAGAACAATATGAATCAAAATAACAATCAAACTTGTATATTTCTTGTTGTTCCAAAACATACAAAACTACCTTCTATTTATAGGGATAACATATATGTAATATATATACATATACATACAAGTTATGTATATATATATATATATAACTTTCCATTATTCATATGAAGATAGTGGAGTTGGTGGAATCTTTAAAGCAATGGACATTAGAGGTTATGAAGATAGTGGTGGTAGTGAAAGTAGTGGAAGTAGGGACATACAAATATTCATAAAACCTCCCTTTTTTGGATGTCCATTGTACAAGGAATATGCTTCATTAAAACCTTACTAGAGAAAACCCAAGGGGGAAAAAACCCTAGTGAAGGAAAAAGAGTACATCGTTCCTTGTACACTCCCCCCGATCATTACATAATATCTTTCAACCGACGCATTCCAATATTACGAACCAATCTTTCAAATATTGAAGTCGGTAATGCCTTTGTGAACAAGTCTGCCAAATTGTTACTTGAACGGATCCGTTGTACATCAATATCACCATTTTTCTGAAGATCATGCGTGAAGAAGAATTTTGGTGAAATATGCTTTGTACGATCTTGTTTGATATACCCCTCCTGTAATTGAGCTATACATGCAGTATTATCTTCATAAATTATTTTCGGAGATTCTTTGCCCGAAGATAAACCACATGTCTCTCGGATGTGTTGAGACATGGATCTTAACCACACACATTCACGACTTGCTTCATGGATTGCTATAATCCCTGCATGATTTGAAGATGTAGCAGCTAGTGTCTCGTTTTGTAGAACGCCATGAAATAGCAGTTCCTCCACATGTAAAAACATAGCCTGTTTGAGATTTTGCTTTATGTGGATCGGATAAGTAACCAACATCGGCGATAACCAACAAGTTGTGGTTTAGTACTATTGACATATAATAATCCCATATCAATTGTACCTTGGAGGTATCGAAAAACATGTTTAATTCCATTCCAATGTCTTCTAGTTGGACATGAACTAAACCTTGCTAATAAATTAACAGCAAAAGCTATATCAGGTCTTGTATTGTTAGCAAGATAAATTAGTGCACCTATTGCACTAAGATATGGTACTTCAGGACCAAGAACTTCTTCATTATCCTCACAAGGTCGAAAAATGTCCTTTTTCACATCAAGTGATCGAACAACCATTGGGGTACTCAATGGATGTGCTTTGTCCATGTAAAATGTTTTAAGGACTTTTTCAGTATAATTTGATTGATGAACAAAAATTCCACTTTCATCTTTCAAGTGCTCAATGCAAAAGCGAGACAAAATTTTGTTTTTCCGAGATCTTTCATCTCAAATTCTTTCTTCAAAGAATCTATTGCCTTTAAAATTTCTTCAGGAGTTCCAATAATATTTAAATCATCAACATAGACAACAATTATAGCAAATCCTAAATTTTCTTTTTTAATGAATACACATGGACAAATTTGGTTATTTTGATAACCTTCTTTCAATAAATATTCACTAAGACGATTGTACCACATTCTTCCAGATTGTTTTAAACCATACAAAGATCTTTGTAATTTTATTGAATATAACTCTCGAGAATTTGATTTATATGCTTCGGGCATTCTAAATCCTTCAGGGATTTTCATATAGATATCACTATCAAGTGAGCCATATAAATAGGCTGTAACTACATCCATAAGATGCATATCAAGTTTCTCATTAATGGCCGGACTAAGGAGATAACGAAAAGTAATTGCATCCACTACAGGGAGAATAAGTGACCTCATAATCAATTCCCGGTCTTTGAGAAAAACCTTGTGCAACAAGGCGTGCTTTATATCTCACAATTTCATTTTTCTCATTTCTTTTCCGCACAAATACCCATTTATACCCTACAGGTTTGACATTTTCAGGTGTCCGGATTATGGGTCCAAAAACTTCACGTTTTGCAAGTGAGTTTAATTCTTCTTGAATTGCATCTTTCCATTTCAACCAATCTTTTCTAAGTCTACATTCATCAACAGATGTAGGCTCATTATAATCATTTCCATTCATAACAGTTGATGCTACATTATATACAAAAACACTATCGATAGTTATTTCTTCTCGGTTCAATCGTTTCCCCGTTAAGACATAATTTATTGAGATCTCATCATTCTCTATTTTCCCAGTATTTTCAGCTTCTTCGGGTACCGAACCGCTTCCGGATTTCTTTCATTTATTATGTCTCTTGATTCTTCTAGAGTATCAATCTCGGGCTCATTATTAACATTTGCTCCCTTCCTTTTACGAGGATTTTTATCTTTTGAACCAATTGGTCTACCACGTTTCTGACGTGCTATAGACTCATTTGCTATTTCATTTACTGATTTTCCTATTGGGATTTCAATCCGTATAGGAGCATTTTCAGCCGGTATATGTGACTTAGTCACTCTCTTTAGATCGGTAAATGCATCTGGCAGTTGATTTGCTATACTTTGCAAGTGTATTATCTTTTGAACTTCGAGTTCACATTGATTTGTACGAGTATCAAGATGTTGCAAAGTATTCCATGTAATATTTTTACCGCTCTTTTTTTTTTTCTCCCCTAATCCCGGGAACATTGATTCATCAAAATGACAATCGGCAAATCGTCCGTAGAAAAAGATCTCCCGTCATAGGTTCAAGATATTTTATAATAGAAGGAAAATCAAAACCAACATATATTCCCAATCTTCTTTGAGGTCTCATTTTTGTGCGTTGTGGTGCAGCTATAGGAACATATACCGCACATCCAAAAATTCTAAAATGGGAAATATTTGGCTCCCGACCATAAGCCAATTGTAATGGGGAATATTTATGATAACTTGTTGGTCTAACACGTACAAGTCTTCTGTTGCATGCAAAATTGCATGTCCCCCCAGAAAAGCAAGTAGTTTAGTTCTCATAAGTATAGGTCTAGCTATCAATTGAAGTCTTTTAATAAATGACTCAGCTAACCCATTTTGTGTGTGAACATGAGCTACAGGATGTTCAACACTTATACCAATTGATTGACAATAATCATTGAAAGTTCGAGATGAAAATTCACCAAGCATTATCCAGGACGTATTGATTTAATTGTATAATCGGAAATTGTGCTCGTAGTCTAATAATTTGAGCAAGTAATCTCGCAAACGCCAAGTTCGGAGTTGATAATAAACTTACATGAGACCATCTCCTGGATGCGTCTATTAGAACCATAAAATATCGAAATGGTCCACATGAAGGGTGGATTGGTCCACATATATCACCCTGAATCCTTTCTAAAAATCTTTGGAGATTCAATTCCAACTTTAACTGGTGATGACTTAATAATCAATTTTCCTTGAGAACAAGAAAGACAAGAAAATTCTTTTGATTGAAAAATCTTAAGGTTTTTCAATGAGTGCCCATGCGAATTTTCAATAATTTTTCGCATCATACTTGAACCAGGATGGCCTAACCGATCATGCCAAATAGTAAATGTTTTTGAATCAATAAACTTCTGGTTTATTGAATGTATTTCAATTGCATTTATTCTTGTGTAGTACAAGCAGAAGAAAACATATTTAATTTTTCCAATACTATTTTCTTACCCGAAACAATGCTTGTAATATGAAGGTACTCATCATTTCCTTCATTTATAGTCTCCACATGATATCCGTTAAGACGAATATCTTTAAAACTTAACAAATTTCTTTGAGACTTTGATGAGAATAAAGCATTGTTTATATTCAACTTTGTTTCATTGGGTAACATTAGAATTGCTCTTCGGAGCCTTCAATTATTCTTGTACTACCGAAATTGTAGTAACATATGCATCACTCATCTTTAGTGCAATGAAATATTTTTTATTTTGAAGAATAGTATGAGTAGTTGCACTATCAGCAAGACATATATCTTCATCCATATTCTTGATAGAAAATATCACAAAACAATTCTCTCCCGAAGAGCAAACTCGTGCCGATAACGTGTTGTAAAATTACTATAATTATAATATAATAAGAACAATATGAATCAAAATAACAATCAAACTTGTATATTTCTTGTTGTTCTCAAAACATACAAAACTACCTTCTATTTATAGGGATAACATATATGTAACATATATACACATATACATACAAGTTATGTATATATATATATATATAACTTTCCATTATTCATATGAAGATAGTGGAGTTGGTGGAATCTTTAAAGCAATGAACATTAGAGGTTATGAAGATAGTGGTGGTAGTGAAAGTAGTGGAAGTAGGGACATACTAATATTCATAAAATGTGAGCTTGAAAATGTGAGAGAGAGAGAGTGAGAGCTGAGTGGCAATGAGTGGCCACTGATACTGAGAGCAGATTTTGCGCCCGCTCGTTTTTCAAATTCAATTGTTTAGTCCGGTAAATTGCATTGATGACCCTAATATTTTCAGTTATTACATTTCTCTTTAAAAAAAACAAACAAAACAAAAACAAGTTTCCTATAATCCTTCCTTATTTCATGATGTTTGGACAGTTTTTTAGGGCTCTATTTGAACTTTTCTTTTCTTTTATATATATTTAGTGGTATTTTCTAAATATAAAAACGTATAATTGTTGAGAAAAAATAAAATAAAAAATAACTAATCACCCCTTTCTAGATTAGAAAAGTTGAATTCACTCCATCTAAATTTTTAAAACAATCATTGTCTTATTTTTTTTATCTTAAGCATTATCACCTATTTTGACAAGATATATGGTGCTTTTAATTGATCAAAAATTCTGTATAAATAAAACTAGGTACACATTTGATCAATGAATTTGTTATTACCTATATATGCTATTGAAGAATGCAAAGTATATATCATTTGAATCCAATGAACATTGTTTATATATTATATATAAATGTTATAATAGAAAGTAAAAGCTTGCTAGTGAAAGTGGGAAACAAGCATAATCATGGAATTTTACTTTTTTTTCTAGCATTAGTGCAAAACTTTTTCTCTCTCCGTTTGAATTTGAACCAATGGCGTAATAATTCTCATTCGCCCACATGAATGTGAAATCTCTGGAAAAAAATCAAAATTAGTAGTAGAATTTCATTCTGTGTTCAATTCAGACATGACAAGATAATGGGACAAAGACTAGTGAAATTCTCAGAGCAAATTCAAGACTCTGTCTTTATCGTCTCATGATGTATAGTACAAAAGGCTCCCGGCGGCCCATGTCACCAAGAAATACCACCATGGTTGCAAGGATGTCTCTTCGCTCGACGTCAAACTCCCAGCTGCTTAATTATCAACAAATAATTAAGGTTAATGAGGTGCCATTAAACATAAGTAAATCATTTGAGGGGGAAAAAAAAATTTTTTTTTTTTACTTAATTACCGCATTGTCTTGTAGTGTTGGTGCCGCCGCCGGCGGCATTGCAAAGACAGAGCATCCCTTCAGTCTCAACATCAAAACCACAAGTCCCACCAGATTTCACACACCGATCGCATCCGGTGTCGGGGACGCTGAAAGACAACCGAATCCCGTAGAGCCAATCCAAGGGACCCACGCCCTTCAAGTTATCCGTATTATATATGCTGGTGTAATGTGTGCAGTCCAAAATGTTCATGCTCATATACCTAACGGTGTCGTAGCGAGTGAAGCAGCAAGGAGGGGTAGTCGCGTTGGACAAGAGATGAAAGAGTTTAAACGAAGTGCAAGCTCCGTAAAGTTCGTCGCAGGAGTGATCCGAGAAGTTAAAGCAAAGATCTTTGTAATGGTTGAGAACAGGGGAGTCGATGGAGCAATTCATTAGTGCGAAAATGGTGTCGGGTGCAGGTGGGATAATGGCGTTTTGAATGTCGGACATGACGAAGTCGTGGTGAGGTTGGAGTATAGAGCAGGTGGACATGGCTGGATCGAAGACGACCACCGTCTTCTTGTCGTAATCGATGGCTTGAACTTTGTAGTTACCAGACGGGGTTTGAAAGAACAAGTCAGTAACAGAGCAGTTTAACATGTGCCTGTACTGGGGAGCACCGCAACCGTCATCAACACCAAATGGGTATTTAATCGGAATGCTGTTGCAGAAGTCGCGGCACGAGGAAGAAGCTCGTACTAATAGTGATGCTAAAACGAGCAGAATCGTGATCGACGACATTAATTTTTCTTTCTGTTTTTTTGCTTTGGGGGAAAATGGAAGAGACCTCAAAACATAAATTATTTGCTCTAGAGAATGAAGGACAGCTAACCCGCAACTTTACTGGGGTGCTTTTTTGACCGTTTAGGGAACACAGCCTACTGTGTGTGGGATCCCCAATGTTGAAAATTAAGCAAAAAGCTGACTAGTCGACTGCCCATTTCACATTACTACGTACGTATTTCTTTGTTCTCTTGGGATGGATGGGAAAAATATTATAATATTACACAATACCCCCTTGCATTTTCTCAAGAATAACAAGAAAAGTGCCACTAAGTGAGGAGTACTGTGCTTAACTTGTCCTTTTTCTAAAATTTTGTCCGTAGTTACATAATTACTATTATTCTTTTTGGATAAGTATCTGTAGTTACGTTAATTTATAAGGACTGTTTTCTTCTGTTATTACAGAACAAGGAAGTTACACATATCTATATATATATTCGCGCGATGTCATGAACTGAACAGTCCAATTTGTGTACAAAGTATTTGTAGTAGTAGGTGTTTGGATAGATCTCCAACGGTCTAGCTAGATGTGATCAGACGGACACGAATCGGAGGTAATCTTTCTTGGATGGAAGATCGGTAGTAGTGAAACCTTGCTGGAGGGAACATTTGCTTGGCTTCATCGTTGGACACTTTAGGCAAAATCACTGCTTTCTCTCCTGGTTTCCAATTGGCTGGAGTAGCCACTTTGTACTTGGCTGCCTTCTGTAACGAATCCAACACCCTCACCACTTCATCCATGTTTCGCCCCGTTGTTCCAGGATACAGAAAACTCAGCTTTATCTGCCCCACCCCATTCATACATAAATATTAATTAATTAATCAACTAATTATAATTATAATAATATATCTATATATATATATATATATAACCTTCTTGTCAGGACCAACAATATGAAGAGCACGGGAGGGAACATCGTTGCCTGAATCGTCTTTCTCATCAGGATCCACCATATTCAGTTGTTTGATTATTTCTCTCTTTGGATCAGCAGCGATGGGATACGTGACCTTGCGACCATTCTGCACAACCACAAAATAATAATTTTATATATATATATATAATATACCTATTCAAATATAATTTATATATAAATTTTCAAAAATTAATTAATTATGTATACATTATAGGCTTCAATGTCTTTAATCCAGTCCATGTGCGACTGAACATCATCACAAGACAAGCCCAGAAGCTTCACTCCCCGCTCTGCGAACTTGTCAGCATATGCAGCCATGGCTCCCAGCTCAGTTGTGCATACCGGTGTGAAATCTCCTGTATATATATAAACAAGTGCTTATGAACAAAGTGCATGCTCAAAATTATATATTAAAACTTAATCAATTACGTACCAGGGTGAGAAAATATGATGCAGTAGCTATCATCAACATAGTCATGGAGTTTGATCTTTCCCTTGGTGGTATCAACCTCCAGGTTTGGAAGAAGATCTCCAATAGTGAGCCCAGGCATGGTTGATGATTTTTATTAGTTGCAGCAGGAATTAAAGTACAGTGAATGAATCAGAGGGATGAGAAACTCGGATCACATATTATAGGCAATCTAGTTCGTCTAGAAAAACATACGTGGCGTGCATGCAAATGTATGTCACTCTATGCTGCTTACACGTAAGGAGTTACGAACCATTTTCTTTTCTTCAAAAGATGTAACTCTGTATAATATAAAGAAATTATGTATTTGGCACATTAATCCATATGGGGATGTAGCTCAAATGGTAGAGCGCTCGCTTTGCATGCGAGAGGCACGGGGTTCGATCCCCCGCATCTCCATTCTTTTTTTTTTCTTGTTTTTAAAAAAATTATAAAATTTCCCGCCCAATTATGGGTTGCTTGTGTTTTGATCTCCTTCGTTCTTTTCTTTCTTTAGCCAGTAGGGTTCTGCCGCGGCGCTACAATGGATCAAATTGCTCTTCTCCTCAGCCAAACTCTTAGTCCCGATGCAAACGTCGTCCGAGCGGCCACCGATTCTCTCGAGGCTCTTTCTACTATTCTCGATTTCTCTTTCTGCCTCCTCTCCCTAGCTGCCGGTAAAAATGAGCTCTTCCCATATTTTAGATTCCAAAACTGTTTGTTTTTTTTTAAGTTGTTTGAAGTTCAATTTTGCATCTTTTTTCGAATGTAGATGGTGAAAACCAAGGTCTAAAAGTAGCGGCTGCTACATATTTGAAGAACTTCACCAGGCGAAACATAGACAAAGATGATGCTGGAAGTTCCATGGTTGGTAAACGTTTCAAAGACGCTTTACTGGGTGCTTTGCTAAAAGCCGATCCTCCAGTTCTTAAGCTCTTGATTGAAACTGTAAGTAATGTTGGCTTGATTATTAGACTTACTTTGTTGTTGTGTATAGTTTTATGGAGAAGTTGAGTTTCCCTTTTTTTTTTTTTTTGATGAATTGAGAAGTTGAGTTTGCTAACTTTCCAGTTCAGAGCAATCGTTGCTGTTGAGTTTGTTAAGAAAAATTCATGGCCCGAACTTGTTCCTCATCTGCGGACGGTGATTAGGGGCAGTGATTTGATAGATGGCAGTGGGAATTCTGAATGGAAAACTGTTAATGCGCTTAATGTTCTTCATTCACTCATAAGACCATTTCAGGTACCGGAGCATGCATTACTGTTCATATCATCCTTTTTACTTTTTCGAGTTTGGAAACATGCTACATTCTGAAAATGATTCTAGAATAGTAATTCAAGAATAACTAGAATATAGTATAAAAAATGGTAAAGATTTGGTTTGAACCTTATATGTCCTCCAATTCAATTAGAAGCAATATGCGGTCCTATTTATCTTGAATGGCCATTTTTAAAAATAGAAAACCCAAGAATGCATTTGGAACATGTTTGTAAAAAGAAGAGATTTTTCACGATATTAAATCCTTTATTTTTTTGTTTGTTAAGAAAAACTCTTTCTACGTGCTACTGCTGAAAGTAATTCAGCAATGATTGTAAAAATGTCTTGCAAGGACTGGAATGGATCAAATTAATTCATGGCTTATTTATCTATTTATTTTTTTCATTTTGCAGTACTTTTTGAACCCAACAGTTGTTAAGGAGCCAGTTCCTGTGCAGTTGGAGCTAATTGCTCAAGAGCTTCTGGTTCCTTTACTTGCATTCTTTCATCATATTGTCAAAAAGGTTACATCTTCATGCTTCATCCTGATTAATCTAATTTTGGGAGCCAAATTTTTGCAATAGTTCATACACATTGACAATTAACTTTACTTTCATGGTGTGAAAGAAAGGCAGTAAATGCTCCAGCAACATGGGAACTGGAGACCGAGAAGATCATTCTCATCATATGCAAGTGTATTTATTTTGCGGTGAGTATACTTTTATGACAGTAGGTCATATTGTACGAAAGTTAGTAGGCAGGGTTCTCCACTTATATGTAGATACTACTTGGAATGTTAGTTCTATTTTGACACTGAGTATATATCTCTACCAGCAACTTTATCAGCTGCAGCTATGTAACTTTCAAATTACAGTGAGGCTTCATGGTTGTCTGTGTCCTACCATTGATAAATGTTTGTTACAAGGATGATAAAATATGTTAGTTTCCTGCTTGTGTAGAAAGCATATAAATTAAAGTGCAAGTGTGATTAATGTTTATATTCAATGGACATGCAATGTATCTCCCATCTTTTGTTGTTACACTAGAAAAATCATGTCAAGTCCTAGCCATTAAAAGAACTGCTACCCTCTGAACATGACATCTGCTAGTTTCAACTAGAAAAGAAGACCTTACCAAACAAGTATGATAATTAGAAAGAGTCCTTTTGGTCCTTCGCTGTTAAGAAGTGTGGGACCTTGGACTCTTGAACAGTATACAGCCACTAGTGGTATATTTCAATGAAATAATTTTAATTATACTCTGTTGAAATCTGTTCCACATGGATAGGATTGTTCCCAAAAGTTAGAGAAGCCATTTCTCTAAGTGAACTAAATCCAATCTTATCCCTGTGCAAATTTCTGTTATTAATTAGTATTTTGGTTCAAATTGGTTAAAATGTTATTTATTCTGCAGGTGAGATCACATATGCCATCTGCTTTGGCTCCCTCACTTCCTTCTCTTTGTGATGATCTATTTGGGGTACTGAATTCTCTAAATTTTGATGTTGGAGCAACTTCCACAGATGGTCAGCTTCTGAGACTAAAGTCAGGGAAGAGAAGTTTGCTAATCTTTTGTGCCTTAGTCACCCGGCATCGGAAGTTTTCTGACAAGTAATAGAATAAAAAATGCAATTCATTAATTGCAGCAGAATATGATATACATTGACTGTTCCCTTATCTATTTTCTCCTTTTGCAGACTAATGCCAAATATAGTTGGCTGTGTTTCAAAAATAGTCAAGCATAGTACAGCTTTAAGTGTAAGTGCTGTGTTTTTAATGGAAAACATAGTGAAATAAGGAATGTTGATAACCGAGTAACAGATTAACTTTTCATCTGTATCTTTTTCTTCTACTTAAAAATCTTTGTTTGTTGTTCTTCCTCTTCTTTCAAAACAATGGGATAAGTGGCTCTTATCTCACCCACCACGCCTTTGCCAGTTTGCACAATCTCAACATCTATCACATGATTTGTCCTCTTCAGCCCTGTTTCTTCATGTTGTGAGCACAATTTCTCTTCTGCAGATGGTGGATTTTTTGTCAGAGAGGATTATTTCCTTATCATTTGATGTTATATCTCGGGTTCTAGAGACGGGTCCAGTAAGTTTGGTTTTTCTTATGTTCATCCATTGACTTTTTGTTATGATGGTTATTCTGTTGGTTCAATTTCATGAGCTGTTATTGTTATTTTGGGATTTGTAAATTTAATTTGTATCTGAATATGTGAACTTTCCTAATGTCTTGTCATTTTAAAACAGGGATGGAGACTGGTATCACCTTACTTTTCTAATTTGCTAGAGACTGCTATTTTCCCAGCTCTAGCTATGAATGAGAAGGTGAGATCCTTCAATTGTTTACTCAACCAATGATCACTTTGACATCAAAATTTGTAACGAGAGTTATTTCTATCATAGCATACCGAACATTACTTTAACAGTTTCCCTGTATGTCTGAACACCGTTCCTCTTTCTCAAACTATATCCCTCCCTTATTTTTCTGCAATATGTTCCTGGAAAAAGATATGTTCACTCCCATTATAAGATATTCAAGTATTTAATGCTGTATCAGGATATGGTGGAGTGGGAAGAAGACCCAGATGAGTACTTAAGGAAAAACCTTACAACTGAACTTGTATGTAAGGAGATATACTTTGTTGTTCATCCTAGGAATTTTGCCAATATTACATTCTAATTTTGCTATCAATTGTGCTTCAGGAAGAAATCTCGGGATGGAGAGAGGATTTGTTTACAGCAAGAAAAAGTGCTTTGAACTTACTTGGGGTTATAGTAATATCCAAGGTACATATCCCAATATGTAATGTTACTTGCTTCTTCAATCGAGAGAGTGATTGCTAACTTTTCATCATTCACAGGGGCCTCCAAGTACAACATCTTCGGTTTCATCTAAGCGCAAGAAAGGTGAAAAGAATAGAAGAAAAGATTGTAGGTCAATGGGAGAGCTATTAGTACTTCCATTCTTGTCAAAGTTTCCTATTCCCACTAATGCCAGTATACCGACTGTAAATGAGTAAGTAGAACATACATCTCTTGTTTTTGGGTTTGATAAACTTTTACCGTTGCAGAATGTTATTTATCTTTTTAATTGTGGAGATTTATTTAACGCATTATATGAGTGACTATCTCATGAAAATTGGATAACAGAAACAAGAAAAGGTTACATAAAACTGGGTTAGTGCTGTCAGGTCCTATAATGTTTTGCCTTTCGGGTAACTGAAACATATAGGCCTGTCCTGAGTTTCACATTCTGCTTTGAACTTATTTGTCAGTTTATATGCTCTTAGTTTCTTTTGAAAAAAATTTCATCTAATTTTCATTATTTACATATTATATTTTTCTCAAAATATGACAGATATTATGGTGTATTGATGGCATATAGCAGCCTTATCGAAGTAAGAATATCTTACTCTGTAAATTTGAAAGCCTAATTTGTATTGTGTTTAGATATCAAGATTTTAACCCCCGTTTTGCATGCTTAGTTTGTAAAGGAGCAGGCTTCAGGATTCACAGCCACTCTCATTCAGAACCGCTTGTTGCCTTTGTATAGAGCACCATATTTTCAGCCTTATTTGGTAGCTTCAGCAAATTGGGTCCTTGGGGAGCTTGCTTCTTGTATCCCTGAAGTAAGAATATTCTCAAGATTTTTTCTCTAGCTGATTCCTTGCAAGAGGCTTTTTGTTTGATTCATACATTTCTTCTTCAGGAGTTGTGTGCAGATGTCTATTCCTCCTTGATGAAAGCATTATCAATGCCAGCTATGGAACATGTTTCATGTTATCCTGTGCGGATGTCAGCAGCAGGCGCAATTGCTCAACTTGTGGAAGTAAGTTGGTTTGCAAAAGCTAAGTTCAGTTCCAACTGTATATTCTGGTAAAACAAGGTGTTGATTGCAACTTTTGGCAGAATGAATACATGCCACCAGAATGGCTACCCCTTCTCCAACTCGTTGTGGGTAGGGTCAGTGATGAAGAGGAATCTGCACTAATGTTTCAGTTGCTTGGTAAGTTGGTGGAGGCTGGAAATGAAAATGTAGCACCTCATATTCCACTTATTGTTTCTTCATTAGTTGAAACAATTTCAAAATGCATACCTCCAAAACCAGAGCCTTGGCCTCAGGTTTGTGCTATTCTGTAACATATTTTTTTATGATATTTATCATTTTTTTTTTTTATTCGGCAAGTAAATCTCCTGAAAGCTGCTTTAAATAATTTTACTTCCCCATGTCTGTTTGAGAAGTTTGGTTGTTTATATGGTCCAAGAAGAAGGGATTCAATTGATTTCAGTGTCTGATTTCCGTTGCCTAAAATCTTCTCATTCTCTATAGAGAGAGGTGAGGTGACTGGAAGGAATTTATATGAAGTATCACAGTAAGCTTGATTTCCTAATTGAATCTGTACTACCTATTATTATTTAGAAAAGATAGACTATGAAATGGATAGATGTTGTGCCGCAGGATCCTTCTTGAATCTGTATTGCCTATAACTATTTAGAAAAGGCAGATTATGAAATGGATGAGTATCAAATATGTATATAACACAAAGGCATTCAAATGAATATACGGGTGTTTGCTCGGTGCTTCTCAAGCTTAAACTTATGTTGCAAATGATAGATGGTCGAAAGTGGCTTTGCAACATTAGCTGTGATGGTTCAGTGCTGGGAAGCAGTTTCAAAAGAAAGCAAACTCAATGAATTCAGTGAAACTCAGGCATCTTGTCAGAAATCTATAAAAGAATCATTTTCAGATCTCTTGCAGTGTGCTTGGCTAAGCCAGCCACATGAAATGGTTAGTTCTACGTATAGTTATTTCAGTCATTTGGAAAATTCAACGATGTTCAATTTGTTTTGCCATGTCTAAGGAACTCTACTTGTCATTTTATCTGTTTCATATTCATAATTATGGCATGCTATTAGTTTGATGCTGTCATTTAATCTTCATAATTAGGACAATGATGCTGTTATTTCTGCACCCTTTCCATCATCCGTGGATGATTCCTCTGCATTGCTCAGATTTATTCTGCAAGATATTGAAACCAATGAGATCCAAAGGCTGAGAGTCTC
Organism: Cynanchum wilfordii; assembly: GCA_025388415.1. Taxonomy (NCBI): domain Eukaryota; kingdom Viridiplantae; phylum Streptophyta; class Magnoliopsida; order Gentianales; family Apocynaceae; genus Cynanchum; species Cynanchum wilfordii. The sequence goes on from JAHSUH010001979.1 coordinate 127,377, forward strand.
AGAACTGTTGCTGGTTTGGTCGGATCTAATTGCTGATTGGCAAGCATGGGAAGAAGCAGAGGATCTATCAATATTCAGTTGCATCAGGGAAGCCATTAGTCTGAACAATAAATATACCCTAAAGAATTTCTTTGTGGGAGAAATGCCATCCCCTCCAGCTCCACCTGTTCCTCGACGTTCCATTATTGAAGGAATTGGTTCTTTTGTAACAGAAGCATTTTCCCAATACCCATCTGCAGTCTGGAGGGCATCTTCATCTGTCCACATGCTATTACATGTTTCCTGTCCTACATATGAAGTTACAGAATTCAAACAGTCATTAGTTTTCGCCTTTAGTGAGGCGGTGTTTACACGGTTTAAGGAAATCAGAAGCAAGCCTTCTTCTCTCTGGAAACCTTTGTTGCTTGCATTATCCTCGTGTTATTTATGTTTTCCAGACATAGTTGAGAAAACTTTACTGAAAATTGAACATGATGGCTTCACTCTCTTTGCATCTGCACTGTCATTCATCTTGACGAACAAGTTTGAATATAATCTGTCAGCTAGTTCTGAGAACAAATTGGCTGGTTCGTACTTATATCTTTCCTCTCAGCAGTTTAATATTGAACATTTACTACCATAGGTTACTGATCTTTAGATTTTTCTGTTCTAAAATTTTTGTTGTAAATGGAGTTTATTTTAAGTAGGTAAGAATGCTCACATGAGAAATACTAAGGTTTATTTCACTGAAGACATGTGAGTGACTTGGTGTCCTTAAAGATAATATCAAGTGTCTTTGCAGTCAAAGGGTCAATGTAATTGCAAAACTAAAGGCAAGAAGCGTATTTCCTATTTGGACAACCACTATTTTCATGCTTCTATCCGTCTTTAATTTTTGGCAGAAGGTGTCTCTGCATATTATTCTCTTTCATACGTTTCTTGTTTCAAAGGGTCTATTTATTTCAATAAAATTTTTTTTTTTTTTTTTTTTGTAAACTTATATATGACTTAACTTGTTAGCAAAGTTCCTTTTATTGATGTTCCAGTGAAAACCTGCAGTTTTGGCACTTGCAAAAATGGTTGAGCAGCTGCAAAGGAATGGAAAGCAAGAGTTTGCTCTTCTGAAGGACTGCCTAACTTCACTTATGGAGGCAGTTTTGAAATTAATAGATATGCAAAGAGAAGAGGAGGAAGCACAGGAAGAAAGTGAAGATGGGTTTTCTGGTGATGATGACACTGAAGATGATGATGATGATGAGGTCTGACAATAATATTCTTTACCTTATCTATCCATGAGCTTTTAGTAATGCAGTTACTTGCCACCTCATTTAGGGTTGAGCTATAAGAAAAATGTAATCCTCACCAATGCACGAGTTCAATCTGTATAGTATGATGGAGTTTGTTGTTTTGGCATTGCCTCAGGATTCAGAGGAAGATGAGCATGAAGAAACTGAAGAAGAATTCATGGAAAGGTGTGCTGAAACGGCCAGTGCATTGGATAATGGGGTCCTTGTGGAAGAAGGGGACATAGATGATCAAGATCAGGAAATTGAACTAGGTATGCAAGTCCATGCTCTTCTACGTTCTTTCTTCTGTTTTACCAAGTTGGAATTGTGTGGTATATGTCAACAAATAGAATGTCTTATACTATCTGGAAACTAATTTAGATGAGAAATGGGTCAACCTTTTGATGTTTCTTTGATTGGTTAAAAATTAAAGCATTCTCTGAGGCATAACTGTATTGCAATTACTTCTGTATACGTATGTTATGTAGCAGATGCTTTTTGAAGATGAAGATGTGGTTGTCCCGCCACTTGATCCATTCCATCTGCTATTAAATCTTTAATTGTGTGAAGATAATTGATAATTGTTGTTCTTGGGTTTAGTTTCAAGTTCTCCGAAACAGCATGGAATAGTTTTTAGATGGTTAGGATTTCCAGTTGAGTTCTTTCATCACCCTAATGGTTGAGGATTTTTATCTGTACCATTAGTCTGTAGAGTAATTATTTCGTTTCTAATGGTTGTTCCATGATAAATCTTACTTTCTAGTTGAAAGTAATTCTAAACATTGAGAATTTCTTTTGATATCTTGATAATGTTAGGTGTTCTTGAAGAGATTGATGTGCAAAGGACGGTACTTTCACTGATAGAGAAATACCATAACATATTTCAACAAGGAGGTCCTCCACCAGAGATTGTCTCAGGCTTCTTGAATGCCTTCCCTGAATGCAGTAAATACTTTCAATAATTTGGACCTCTGTGATTCTTTCTTTTGTGTGTGTGTTTTTTTCTTTCTATTTGACAGAATTATGCCAGTGTGGTAGCATATTTTCTTTGGACAATTAATTTTTAACAACCATGTTGAGTTTTGAAAAGTTTGAGGGAGTATATATGTATATTTATTTATATATTTTTGGTCTAAATTGAGTTTAATCAGAGGGTAGAATGCTTCTCTGTGGATTGAAACAAAGTGTACAATTGGGAAGAAGATTCATTGATGTATGAAATTTATTGATACTTATAAATATGCAAAACCTTTTCTTTACTTTTTCTCCCTCTTTGATTTTTTTAAAGCTGCTTCATCCATTTGTGATATTCAGATTCACTTCCTCAATTGTAAAGTTACATATTTTTGTGAGAAACCAATAAAATGAATAGCTTGACTGTGATTGGTTTTTCTTTTTGGTAGGTGTGGGTACCTCATACACGAGTCCTGACTCTACCCTCCCTCCAAATCTTCAATTGTAATAATAATAATAATAATAATAAAACGAAAGCAAAAAGACAGATCCGCTTTCATGTTTGTTTGGTTAAGAATATATTTATATTAATTACTTCTTGATTTGTTATATTTTAGGAAATAAAATATTGGAATAATCATAAAATATTGATTGGCCCGTTAATAGTTTATCCAAAACTGCCAGTCCAGGTTCTACTCAGACAAGCTCCGCAAAGAGGGAAGAAAGAAAAAGGTTGATGTGGATAAGGATAGGATTTAGGATTGATTGGTCTTTTGGTAGTAGTAAATACAGAATCGCTGCTGACGGCCAGATGTAAACCGGTCCATTCCGTCCGGCATTTAAGGTTTGTCGTTAAAACTATTCCTCAAAAGAAGCGAATCCTTTGGTAGCAATCGCTTTCTTCGTCCAACGAATTAATTAATATTAATTAAGTTACATTAGTTATCCAGTGGGAAAGGATCGACCTTTTCAGTCTATATCACAATACACCCCACACCCCTTTGTCTTTTTCTTTTGTACTGGGTTTTGTTCCTCCTGACTTCAGAGTATCAAAATATACAGCAACTGATTGAGAAAAGGGTGGGTTGCGGTGTTGGTTGCCCCATAACAAGTCTTTATTAGAAGAAGAAGAAGAAGAAGAAGATCAAGTCCACGTTTTCCCGGTAAGGTTTTATTAACTGCACAAAAGGGAGAAAAAAAAAAAAAAGTTTTCTCCTTTTTTGCGTGATTACCTGTGTTATTTTCTCCTGCATTACTCCTGGGTGGAAAGGATATATTTTTTAGACTTCTCTGCCAGTGCGAGTGCGATCCCTTTCAATGGAAACAATTATTGAGTTCCTTTAGCTTTAATACTCAAAATCAGTGATGGATAACCCCAATTTGTTTATGTGTACGAGTTGAATTTCTGAAACGCATGGCCTGTAATTACCTTTGTTTGGGTCCACTTCAAAATTAAAAAATACGAAAAAGAAGAAGAAGAAGAAGAAAAGGAAACCGACAAAAGAGAGAATCTTTAAAGTAGAGTCCTCAGTTAGAAGTCAATAACAATGATGCAAAAGGTCAATTTTGTACCACTGATTGATTACTAAAGGGATTTTCTTTTTTTTTTTTTTTTTTGGACTCAAAAGTTCTTTTGGCACTGCCAAGATTCTTGAAGGGATCAGAAATTCAAAATGGTTGAAGGCGGAATTCATAAAGCTGATAAGACTGAACTCACCGAATGCTGGAGGACTGCATGGCAGACGCCTTACATCATGAAGCTGGCTTTATCAGCCGGAATCAGTGGCCTCCTCTTTGGTTATGATACAGGTAAAATCAATACTCAACCCTTTCGTCTTACCCGTTAATGAAAGTTTTTGCTGATGAATTTCATCACTCACTTCCTCCTGATTTATTATTGTATTTACAAAAATTTTCAACTGTGTTTCTTTTGTATCGCTCGTGGAAGCTGTTTCCTTTTTTCGCCTGAAGGATTTATAATTATTGGTGTAGGTGTCATTTCTGGTGCACTTCTTTATATTCGAGATGATTTCAAGTCTGTTGACCAGAAAACATGGCTACAGGTACCTACACACACTCACTCTCACGCTCTCTGTGCTATTTGCTCCTGTGTTGTTTTCAAAACTAGTTTCTCCACTGCTTTAACTCAGTATGTACTTTTGTTGGTGAACCTATAGGAGACCATTGTGAGCATGGCTGTTGCAGGAGCCATCTTTGGAGCTGCTGCTGGTGGATGGATCAATGACAGATTTGGGCGAAAAATTTCAATCTTGATTGCTGATGTACTTTTCTTTGTTGGTGCTATAGTTATGGCTGTTGCTCCAGTTCCTTCGGTGATCATTCTTGGAAGAATTTTTGTCGGCTTAGGAGTTGGAATGGCTTCCATGACTGCGCCGCTTTACATTTCTGAAGCTTCACCTCATAGAATCAGAGGTGCACTTGTGAGCACAAATGGACTATTAATCACTGGAGGCCAGTTTCTTTCATACCTTATCAATCTGGCCTTTACCCATGTAAGGATTTCTATTTTTTGGCTATGCTTGCTTGTTGAAATACATTTTTGTTATTGAAGGTGATGGGATTAAAAATGTCTAAACAACTTTCAGGCAAAGGGAACCTGGCGTTGGATGCTTGGTGTTGCAGGAATTCCTGCTGCAGTTCAACTTGTTTTAATGTTGTTTCTTCCTGAGTCTCCAAGGTGGCTTTACAGAAAGGTGTTCATCTAGAAACATTATTTAGTTCTTATGGAGGAGATTTAGCATCTCTACGTGGTTGTTGTAACAGGTTTTTTTTTTTTTTTTTTTTTCATTTTCTTTTGCTTAATCAGGGAAAAGTTGACGAGGCTAGGTCCATCTTAGAGAAAATTTACCCTGCTCAGGAAGTTGATGAGCAAATGGAGGCCTTGAGGTTATCGGTTGAGGAGGAGAAATCTTTAGATGGTTCAAACGGGGATGGAAATATATTTTCAAAAGTAAAGGAAGCCTGGGGCAATCCTATTGTTCGAAGGGGCTTATGTGCTGGTATAACTGTCCAGGTGGCTCAGCAATTTGTTGGTATCAATACAGTCATGTATTACAGTCCAACCATAATCCAGTTTGCTGGATTTGCTTCAAACAAGACTGCTTTGGCCCTTTCCCTGGTCACTTCTGGACTCAATGCTCTTGGCACAATTGTTAGTATGGCTTTCATTGACAGATACGGGAGGAGGAGACTCATGATCGTTTCAATGATTGGGATCATAGTTTGCCTGGTGGTTCTATCTATTGTGTTTTTCCAAGCTTCTGCTAATTCTCCAGGGATCAGCAGCATTGAGTCCACCCATTTTGGTACCAATTCGACATGTTTGAGTTATGTGCAAGCCCGTGATCCTTCATCCTGGGATTGCACAAGATGTTTGCAAAAAGCCACACACTGCGCTTTCTGTTCAAATGGAGCAAATCGGGTAAGCACATCAGGCATTCACCTCTTGCCTTCCTTATTTCATTAGCACAAAGATGCTCCTATACATAGCATGATTGCAGTTTACTAATTCTGTGTGTTTAATTTCTGGGATTTAGTTCTCTGCTGGTGCATGCTTGATGAAAAATGATGACACGAAAGCCACATGCCGGGGAGAGCACAGGACCTGGTACACACAAGGTTGTCCAAGCAAAGTTGGATTCTTGGCAGTTGTCCTGTTGGGATTGTATATCATAGTGTATGCACCAGGGATAGGAACAGTCCCTTGGATTGTCAATTCGGAAATTTATCCGTTGAGATTCAGAGGCATCGGTGGAGGGATTGCAGCAGTAGCTAACTGGAGCTCCAATCTCATAGTCAGTGAGACTTTCCTAACGCTGACTGAGCATCTAGGTTCAGCAGGAACATTCCTTCTGTTTGCTGGGTTTTCGCTGATTGGTCTGGTGTTTATATTCATGCTCGTACCAGAAACAAAAGGACTGCCATTTGAGGAGGTGGAGAAGCTGTTGGCAAAAGGATATTCTCCATTTAAGAAAAAAAACAAAAGCGCAAGTAGCAAGGAAGAGGTTTCTACTTAAAAAGCCTTAGAACTAGCTGCAAATCTATCAGAAAAAAAAGAAAAAAGAAACATAAAACCATTTGTATGAAGTTTAACAATGAGAAATGGCAAGTATATTCTAGTATAAAAGTATTACCAAAACATTATATGAATCCTCGTCCAATTTATTTCTCCAGTGCAATTGTTGAGTAAGGTACAATTATAAGTGTAACTACAACATTCAACTAGACAATTAATTAACTATAACCAATTGTAATCTAAGGAAGCAACCTTGATTGGAATCGAAAACCAGGAAACAGCGTCCAAGGTTTCTACTTTTTTTTCTCTGTTGGCAAATGTGCAGTGTCCACTCCAGCAATATTAGATTGAATTCTTGGCAGGTCTTACTGCTAACCTTTGACAACCAATAGTATTCACAATCATTTATGGCCAAACAAAAATCTAACATTTCCCAGAGCGGTCTCATCACTCAGGCCAAGGCTTTCAGCTCCAACCAGTATGTCCCAACAAAACTGACAGCATTTTCTACTACTTTCCCAAAGTCCCTTGTACTAGTATTAGAGAAATCAAGCAGAGGAGAGAGAATGGATCTGAATGCTAGCATAAAACAGGCTTTTTCCTCAGTTGTCCAAAAACAAAAGAGCATTTTTTTTGTCCTTTCCTTGACCTGTTAAAAGCTGTTTTTGGATAAGCACATAGCTTGCAGATACTTTTCAAAACAGCTTTGACTAGTGATTCTGTTTTAAAACAATAATGCTCCATTAATTTTTAAAATCAGTTTTCTGCAGCTTTAAAACAAGGCTCTAACAATCAAGAAAAGACAAGAACTTGGAAAAAGAGGTCTTGAATTGCATGAAGAACCAGAAAAGACCTTCAGAACAAGAACCAGAGAAAATGCCCTAAAACAGCTGTTCATAATTTTGAGCTTAACTTATTGATGGTGCAACATTGTTAGAGATCAAATGCAGTCTGCATTTGTACAAATAAATAATCATGAAAAACCTCAAATCAGGCTTGATTATTAGGTCAGAAATCACCAATCTTCCTAAATAATTCAAAAGCACGTCCACTGGATTAAATCAATTGAAAAGGAATGACTTCAGTAAATTGACTGAGATCTGAAACAAAAGCATACTCAACTGAGCGCTAGACAGCACAGTAATGTCAGATGCAAAGCTGCAGCAGTTGATGATTATCCTATGAAAAAAAAAAAGAAAAAAAAAATCATATTTTGGATCATACCTCTACATGCGAGTAAAGATACAGTACCCCGTCGGGAAAATAGAGCTACACAGCAACAGTTTCTCTTGACACCAAACACTGCCTGACATCATTTTTGCGCGAGTGATCCATCCGAAATTCCCCGAATTAAGAACAATCAATCCGTTACCCAAAACCCATGTAACCCAATTGCACTTCTCCCAAGAAAGTCAAAAAAGGAAACTTTTTCCTTTTTTTCTCAAACAAACAGTAAAATACCTCAAGAATCGGGAAAGAAAAAACAAACACATCTTGCTGGTCACATTTAACCACAGATAAAAGAGTTCAGAGACGGAAAATGGAAGGACCACTGCACGCAAAAATGATGAGAGGTAGCTGATTGGAACTGCGAGACATTCATAGTTCAGCTGCAACGTCTTCAAGAAGAAAAGGAAAGAGGCGGCGGCAGTTATGGAGGAGACTGCCAAACCCTATAGAGAGTGCTGGTCTTTAGACAATTATCTTTATAACACTAGCTGCCAACTACCCACTTCTCACCACTTCCGAACTTCACCCTTTTTTTTGGTCATGAACTTTACCTTTATATATAATTTTTTTTTTCCCTGCTAAATTTTGGAGAGAAACCCATATTCTTTTACTTTTCAAATTAAAAAATGAAAAATTAAAAAAAAAAAAAAGAATATTTAAAATTTAGCTTCTTCAAAACAAGGAAAAGTGAAACTACAGAAATATTCTCTTGATCCCCAATGGGACTTCCAACAATATCAGTCTTTTCTTTTCTTTTCCCTTTTCCACATCAAGAAATTGGAAAGAATAGCTTATCAATGAATACAAAACCTTTTGAGAAGGGAATTAACTCAAAAGTATAGCAGCTCTTCATCTAAGCCATCAAATTATAATCTCATGGAAACTTAATATAGCATGAGAATGACTTCCTTCCACCATCATCACATTTTCATTCATTGTTCATTTGGATTGAGAAAATCCGTAGTCAAAAGCAGTCCATAGTGTTCCCATTGTTTAAGTTTCCTTGATAGACAATCTCTCTGATCACAAGAGCACAAGTGTGAGAGATGTATTAAGTAACAATCAGTTCATACTTGAGAGTGAAGATGAGAACATACTTATCAGTTCGTAAGTAACGATCATTGTCACTCCATAGAAAGACATGTTTAAGAATCGAGGTCCAAATCCTCTATAGAATCCTCTCCACCCATCTTCTTCAAAAAGTGTCTTTGTAGTCTTCATGACTGAAGGTCTACCAACGCCGTATTCATCAATAACCTTTGAATGATGTGATGCCAACAAACTTCAATGTGAATTTGATGAAAACGAAAGGAAAATTTAGTACAGATTAAAATACCTGAAGTCTAGTCTTCACAGTATCGATGGGAGTAGTAAGAATTGATGAACAAGCACCAGCAACCATTCCTGCTGATGCCTGGACTGCAACCATCTCTATGTGAGATGGTTTCTTTTCCATATCATCTCCATAACCCAGGCTTCTACAGTATGCAAGTGTTGTTCAGAATTAGACAATTCCTCAAGCCAAATAACCGATCACAAAAGATAATAAAATAACTACCTCCACATCATGTGCTGTGCTGCACCATAGGCTCCCCACCAAAGTGCTGATGCAGGGGATTGAGTCAGAGCTGTTAATCCAAACCCTCTGTACAACCCGCGGATTCCTTCAGCCCTAATTACTTTACGAACAGCATCAAATGGACCATTACAGTACATAGTCCCTGGAAGTCCTTGAACCATTAGTCTCTGGCAAATCTGAAATATAATGCAGTACCAAGGAGGTATATGTGAAAATCATGCAAAGTACAAAGCTGTAAGAAAGAAGCAGATTAGTGAGTATATAATATCACACTAATTTCACATTCCAGATACTAAAAGAATGATTGTTTTAATGTTATTTCGTAACTAAAGTATAAAAATCAGCCAATACTATGATGACATTGGTTACCAAAATGAGCATTTCATTTAGCTTAGATAAACAACATGTTAATGTCAATAAGCTTCTGCTTCCTTTTAACATTTTCAAGAAAGGAATAAAGGGAGATGGAACAACAAAAGTATGGAATAATTCTCAGATGCCCTGAAGTGCCATCAATTCTTTCTCTTATTCTGTAATTAACACATGAATGCACATTAGAATGAAGAATAGAAATAATACACGCACCACATCTAGAGGCACAAAGTATACACATGAGAATAGATTTGAAAACATTCCAGCAACTGCATTTGAAACTCCAACGCGAGTGGCTTCAGCCATATTGAAGTGTTCAGTATATTTGAGCATCATATCTTTTGATACTTCAAGTGAAGTCAAAGCCAAAACTCTGCCTGGCAATGAACCAACAGCAGATGTTCCAAATCCTCTAAAAATGCCAGGTATACCATCAGCCTTAAGTATATGCCTGAAGACAGACATTCCATTCCCATTAGAGAAACCAGAACCAGCTACTTGCATCCTTGTTTTAACAACTGCAGTTGGATGTATCAAAGCCGATTGAGCAGTGAATAGAATAGCGCCATTAATATGGAATCTTGTCTTGTCCAACCTAAAGTCAATGCATAATTAATCCTCAAAAAAAAAAAAAAAAAAAAGGATGAACACATGAAAAATACAACAACCGCCTAAATTTTCTCCAATTACCTAAAGCACGATCGGTAAAAGGATGAAACTTGCAACTAGAACCCGAACGTGAACAGAGATCAAAGATCAAGAGTATAACAGAATAAACTCCACTCCAGATGAAAATATCAAGCAAATGTGAATTTTAACATCAAAGAAACAATTTTTTTTTTTCGCCAAAAACAAAGAGGAAAAAGCCAAACAAAGAAAGAAAGAGGAGAAAAAAGAATTCTTGAAATTCAAATACCACACTCAAATCAACCCAGTACAAAGAGGGGCAGCCTAGTAACTCAGTGACATCAAACTCACTAAAAAGAAAACATATATAATAAAATAAGCACAAGAATCGACTGTTGGAAAAGAAACCTGTCCCAGTTGATGTCGGTGTCAGCAAGAGCAGCCAGTTCTGTTGTGGCGGCAGCTTCAGTATCAATAGCCATTGTTATGATCAGGACCGAACACCGACTACAGCTCCAAAGTATATGATTTCAGCAAGAGAAAAGAAAAAAGCAACAACATTACATTAACATGTATGTATAATATTTGCAGTTGGAACTACAAACGCCAAGCAGAGTGGAGAAAGGAGGGAAAAGTCTCTCAGAATGAGCAATTTGCAGAAAGTTCCAGAGGCAAAACGGACATCGTTCTGACTCTAATTTTTTATTTTGCGGTTTTTTTTTTTTTTTTCCGAACTTTTGAAATGGGTCCAACAATAACCCATAGTTAGCCCATTTAATATGTAAGAACCGTTTTGGTTGGGCCGTATTTACTATTATTACTAATTATTTATTAGTATTATTTGAAACCTTATTAAATTTCAAACGGCTTCTCCAATTTTACTCAAAATTCTATAAAAGGAAATAAATACTCTCTCATTTAACCATTGGTTGTTCGTTACCCTTAACCTGTACCAGAGTGCAGGATATAAAATACCTTTAACAACTGAACCCTAACATTAACAAATCACAAATAAAATCAGCCCTTTACTCTCAAAATTCACCCGCTCAAGCTTTGGATCGTCCATCCATCATCTTTCCCTGCAATCTGCTCAGCCAGATTGAACTTCCGCGATTCGGAGGTGTTGCTGAGCTGAATTCAAAGATTGGTTTTCTTTCCTTTTTCATCGATAGGTTTGCTGTTTTCTCTGTCAGCTATGATGCTAGATTTATAAGGATTTTGTTTCTCTGCGTTTCGCTTCGTGCTTTTTAAGGATTTTGTTAAGCCTTACTATTCTTTTTTCCGTAACCTTGAATTGCGCATTTTGTTGGCTGTCTAAATATCAGACTTATTTATTTTTGTCCGATTGTTATTGAGTAATGAACGCACTTCACATTCTATGTAAATCTGTCGATATTGTTATAGTATTTTTTAATTCATTCAATTTGTGCTATTTATGTTTCTTTTTTTTCCTTTTTTCTGCCCAGTTTATGTTGGCGCTTAATGTTGTTCCCGATAGAATCTATTTGTCTGTCTCCTTGCCTGTGCGTCTCTCTATGAGTGGGTGTGTGTGTTTTTTTTCCTTTTCTTTCTTCAGAATTTGTTGGTCATTTAATATGATTTTCATTTTTCTCTTCTGGGTTATTATTTTGTTATGTAAATGAAGGGTACAATTGATTTCCATAATTATATGTTTCTTTGGAGCTCAATGGTGTTCGATTTAGTGGTATGGGAATTGCATTCCAAGATTAAGTTGGCTTCTCATATGTGGTTGTCATTGAATGAGATTACCATTTTTTGCCCAATTGTTATACATTTTTCTTTCATCTCTCGAGATCATTTACTCATCTTCTTATGTTGGTGTGTTTCGGTCGGTAGTTATTGTACATGGCCACTGCTGAGGCAGCACCTTCTTCAGGAGGGCCCCGTTATGCTCCAGATGATCCTACTCTTCCGCAACCTTGGAAGGGATTGATTGATGGTAACACGGGTCTTCTGTACTACTGGAATCCTGAAACTAATGTCACCCAGTATGAAAAACCAGCTGGTTTGCCACCTCCATTGCCACCTGGTCCACCTCCTGCAGCTTCAACCCCTACCTTGGCTCCAATTCCTGGAGCTAGAACTGCACAATCAACTGATGTTCAGAGTCAACAAAGCCAGCAGCAGCATGTGCAACAATTGAATTCATCTTTGCAGCAGGAACCACAGACTACTTTGCAGGCTGCACAACAGCATAGCTCACAAATAACACCTAGTAGTCAGCAGCAGAGTTCATTCTATGGGCCTGCCATGCAACAGCAGGGGCAGATGACAACGCAGCCTCTTAGACCACAGATGATGCAGTATATTGGTCAGCAAATGCCGTCCCAATCTCATGTACAATTGCAGTCTGGGTCACAACTTCCACAGCAGATGCCACAACAATTCGACCAACAAAATCAAATGTACCAAAGTGGCCCCATAGGGAATGCACAGACTTACCCGTTTCCCCACCAAAAAACTCAGTACATTCCATATCAGCCAAGCATAACTCCGCAAGGGCAGCAAAATTCTGGGCAGCATACTCCTCAAATCATGCAAGGCCAACAATATCCCCATCAACAAGATCAGAAGCCAGGATTTCAACAGCGGGAGGATGCTGAACCCCAGAAGGGAAAACAAGTTGCATTCTCACCAGCACCAGCACAGCAAAATACTTCCTCCATTCAAAATGTCCCTGCAGTAAGCAATTCCATTCAGTCACCTCATTTGATTGGTCAACCTAATCTGGCCACACAATATGGTGGTTCTTCTGCCAACCAGCAGCAGCAGCAGCAGCCTCCTTTCCTACATCAGATGCCGCAGAGTGGGACAGATCCAGTCCACCCACAACAGTTCCCTAGGTTTCAAAATCAATCAGTGCCAGGATCAATGCACCCTCAACAGCCAAAAACACCACCTTTTAGACCAAATATGGGCTATGAAGAAAGTTCACATGGAAGGTCTGGAAATGACTACTATTATAACTCTAGTAAGGATAGCCCTGTTATGGCTCCTCAGCATCCCAAGCTTGCAGCAATACCATTACCTAGAAATCATCAGGTGCGTTTCCTGAGGTGTTACTTTTTTATTGTTGCTTGCCTCGTGTTGAATAATCATTTGGTTATATTGCTGTTTTTCTTCAGTTTATCAATCTGTAGTTGACTGATCATAAGCATGTCCTAGTCTATGGTAATTTTGAGAATTAAATATTTATATTCACCATTGACTTCTATATGTTTATTGATATGCTATATCTTATCAGGAGATGAGGAGAGGTGATATTCCCCCTCAAAGTGTCATCCCAAATCTTCCTGGGGGACTGAACCCTACTGCTAGGCCACCACCTTTTCATGAGATGTATACTCATACAACAAGTGGTCCACCATTTCCAAACAATACTTTAATGAGGCCTCCTCCAGCTATGGTAGGACCTCCAGATGCTAATCCCAATCATCTCTCACCTACTGAACTTTATCGGAAAACTCATGAGGTTACTGCAACGGTATGTATTCCATTGTCTTTAAGTATTTTGGAGATTAGTTATGTTCTGGTGAAATATCATTTATAAGTGTTCCTTGCTTTGGATGATTGGGCTTAGAAATGTTTCTTAATTTTTTATTCTTAACATCTAGATAAGGATATAGGTTACATCATTCTCTTGATCATCAATTTCATTTTACCATTGACATCTAGGTAAAGGTTGGGTAAAGGCTTATGATATTTGCAAATTGTTATTGATTTTTTATTCCTAGTTTATTTGGATGGAAGATTTTCCTTAACTGCTGGATTGTTACAGTATTAGTTTCATTGATTTTTCTTGGGTGTAAGCATTGCCTTACCTTCTGGATTGCAACCTTTTTGAGTTTTTTTTGTGAATCCAGTACTTTATAAGATGAAACTGAATTTTCTTGTTGCTGGGTTTTGTATTGATTGCTCAGGGTGACAATGTTCCTGCTCCATTCATGACATTTGAGGGCACTGGGTTTCCTCCAGAAATACTCAGGGAGGTAAGTACTTAGCAGAATTTGACTTTCCCCAGCCGTAGGTGAAACTTTAGATCCATCTTGCATGAGTTTAAGCTTTTGCTTTTTGTCAAACTTTATAATTCAAGCTTATTAGTTCTCACTTGTCGCAGGTGCGATATCTGCTCCACAGGAGGAGCACATGTCGTACGCTGCAGTGCCTATGCTCTTACTTACGCACCAACTATACTGATTTTGTGAGGCTGCAAAATGGACTGTCGGAGCCTTCCGTGGCAGTTTCTTGAAGGGTGGTTGCCCCTTCATTCATATCAAAATATTATATGTGACTGGGAATTCTAGCTTATTGGCTCGGTCTCTTCTGTTTTAATTGCTCCCTTTTGTTGCCTCAAGTTGCTTCAGTAAGCAACCACATACCCATGGGTTTCTTTTGATAGTCCTTTTTCTTCTTTTTAATTTTTTAGAAGTTCTTTAGGTGTTTGTTTCTTCTGGTTATTATATTCTACATTTTAAAAAGCATGCTTCGGTTTTTCAGCCGTTTCTTTTCATGGGTTTCATTACATATTTATTCTTGTTGCAGTTGCATCTTGCGGGCTTTTCATCTCCAACACCTATCCAGGCACAGACTTGGCCAATTGCTTTACAGAGCAGGGACATAGTTGCCATTGCCAAGACAGGTTCTGGGAAAACATTGGGCTACCTCATCCCTGCATTCATTCACTTAAGACGTCTAAGAAACAATCCACAAAATGGTCCATCAGTATTGGTTTTAGCTCCAACCAGGGAGCTAGCCACACAAATACAAGATGAAGCCATCAAGTTTGGCCGATCTTCTAGGGTCATCTGCACGGTGTGTAGAACTATTTCCTATGGGCCTTCTTGATTATTTTACTTTTTGTTTGGATAAGGATGTAGTTTTATTTCTTTTATTATTTTCCAGTGCCTGTATGGTGGTGCTTCCAAAGGCCTCCAGTTGAAGGAGTTGGAAAGAGGTGCAGATATTGTTGTAGCGACTCCTGGTCGGTTGAATGACATCCTTGATATGAAGAGGATTGACTTCCAACAGGTTTCACTCCTTGTGCTTGATGAGGCTGATCGAATGCTTGACATGGGTTTTGAACCTCAGATTCGAAAGATTGTGAATGAAATTCCTCCACGGAGGCAAACACTCATGTACACCGCAACTTGGCCTAAAGAGGTTAGAAAAATAGCAGGCGATCTTCTGGTTAATCCTGTTCAAGTTAACATTGGCAGTGTTGATGAGCTTGCTGCAAATAAGTCTATTACGCAGGTAATGCATCGAGAAAAATAGTTTATCAAAGAGTTAAGTATCTTGCCTTTTGTATTTATGTCACATTGTGTGACAAATGTTTATGTTGCAGTATGTTGAAGTAGTCCCTCAAATGGAGAAGCAAAGACGCTTAGAACAAATTCTCAGATCCCAAGAACGGGGTTCCAAAGTTATTATATTTTGCTCAACCAAAAAAATGTGTGACCAGCTTACACGCAGTATTGGACGCAATTTTGGGGCTGCTGCAATTCATGGTGACAAGAATCAGGGTGAGAGGGATTGGGTTCTAAATCAATTTCGGAATGGAAAAACCCCAATTCTGGTAGCCACTGATGTTGCTGCACGAGGGCTGGATATCAGAGATATAAGGTTTCTAGAGTCATATATGCACTCATTATTTGATAATTCTTTTCAAACATGAAAAATGTTAAATATATGTGGATGGATAACATAAAAAGCATGGTCTGTTGCAGTCAAAACTTTTCTGGTGTTGCTTCCCATCATCATATAATTTCACTTCTAATGTTGTGTTCCTCTGTGTTGCAGGGTTGTTATTAATTATGATTTTCCAACTGGAATTGAGGATTATGTCCATCGCATTGGAAGAACTGGGAGAGCAGGTGCAACTGGTATCGCGTACACCTTCTTGTCAGATCAGGATTGGAAATTTGCAGCAGATCTGGTTAAGGTTCTGGAGGGTGCTAACCAGATTGTGCCTGTGGAAGTGAGAGAAATGGCTCTACGTGGTGCACCCAATTACAGTGCAGCCAATTACAACAAAGATCGTGGTGGTATAGGCCGTTTTGATTATGCTGATGGTGATGGAGGACGTTGGGATTCTGGTGGCCGCGGAGGGATGAGGGATGGTGGGTTTGGAGGTCGTCGGGGGATGAGGGATGGTGGCTTTGTTGGTCGTGGTGGGGTGAGGGATGGTGGTTTTAGTGGTCGTGGAGGGATGAGGGATGGTGGATTTGGAAACCGAGGTGGCTTTGGTGGCCGTGGAGGGATGAGGGACAGTAACTTTGGTGGCCGAGGAGGAAGGGATGGTGGGTTTGGTGGTGGACGTGGTGGATGGGACCGAAATGATCATTATAACATGGATGGGCGAGGGCGTGGCAGAGGCCGCGGCAGGGGACAGCTTGATAGTAGGAGAGAAGTTGGAGATAGGAATAGAGGTCGAAGCTATAGCCGAAGTCCTGATAGGGCACGTAACTGGGGTTATAGCAGAAGTAGAAGCAGAAGCAGGAGTTACAGCCGTAGTCGTAGCAGGAGTAGAAGCTGGTCCCGCAGCTATAGCCCTAGGGGCAGCCGTAGCAGCAGCCGCAGTCGCAGTCGTAGTCGCAGCTTTGAGAGATATGAGAGGCGGCCACCACGCAAAACAAAGTTTGATCAGATGGAACCTGATATGCCCAGTTCTGTGCTTCCTCCTGAGTCATGCATGCTAGCCTCTGGATTTTCTGGGGCAGAACCTATTAATCAGGCATCATCAGTTGCAGACGCAACTACTAGTGTCCTTGATGTTAGATCTGATCCAAATAATCTGGCAGCTGAACCCTAAGGATTGTGGCTTCCTTATGGTAGTAATTTCTTTAGAGGTTCATGTGACTAATATCTGAAGAGAAGGCTGGGTTGTCAGATGAAGGATGTAAGCTGGTTTCTGGAAGGGCGATGATTTCAATGTGGTTATTATTTGTTTGACAATTGAGGTAAAAAAAAAAAAATTTTAATAAAGAGGAAGAAAATGAAAAGAAGAGGTCATCTACGAGAGAATGGGAGATAAGAGTGATGTTTGTGTTTTGGGATGTTGATTTGGATGAGCACAGAATCTGATGGGTTAGGATCACCATTCATGTAGTTTTAGCTTCTTTTCAATTAATCTGAGGTAGGGTAGCTGGATGGTTCAAAATTTATTTATACACCTTATATTTCTACTACTGTACTTATTCTGAATCTTGTGGTGATTAAACTGACTGCCCGGGAGCAGGAAATGGCTGTTTTGATTTTTATGGTTGTTTCCCAAGTAGTCATTTTCAGGAGTGTTGTGGTAGTTGGTCATTGTCAGTCAGGTTCCTCTAGCAACTTATGGAAGCGTAAGGGAAGTAGTGATATGTATGATATAAACGTAGGTAGTTTCGTTGACACTCAAAAAGAGTTTGTTTTTGTTAAGTTAGTTCATCCCAATTGGGATTGGATATAATCTAGGCACGTAGACAGGAACTATGTCTGCGATGATGAGGCATGGTGAACCTTTTTGATAATAATAATAATAATAACAATAATAAGAGACGCATACTTTGGGACTTCGTGTGCGGTATCCGAGCCTTACCGGCTGCCATAGAGAACTTTTTTTAGTGTGAGTGAGCATTTTTCTTTTTCTCAACTTTTGGTAAGGTATTCTTCCCAAGCTTTACCTTTTCTAAACGAAAAGAACCAAATTCCAACTCTGGGACTTTGGCACTTTTAGCTAATAAGGGGTGGAATGTATAAGATCCAAAGTTTACCTACCTACCTACCTACCACAAGAACCTTCCATTGTTAGAAAATTCTTAGTAGTTTTGGGTTGTTCTGTGGGGCGAATTGTTGGACCAATTTGTTTATGTGCCTTCAATTTTGGACAATGCTGTCTATTTACCATTTCTTTCCTTTCCCCCAAAAGTATACCTATACACGAAAATTCCAACATTGAAATGGACCAATTCCATTTTTCATTTTATTACAATTTGTCCTTCATACTAAACCATTCAAATCTAGAATTTCAGTATTATCTATATCAATTATAGAAGAAGAAGAAAGAAGAAAGATAAAATCTCCATCTATCATGTTCTGGCTGGCATTTATTTTATTTTTATATTATTATATATTGTTATAGAGAAGATCCCGATAAGATTAGCAAACACATGCGTTCACAAAGAAATTTCATCGGGCTCCTCAAGAAAAACTAGATAAACAAAGAAACTTCTATTCAACAGATAACAGAGAAAATATGTATATATATATATATAGATATTCCACGTAGGCAGAGGAGCTGACTTACTAGATGCTTCGTGGACATCACGAAGCAACCAGAAGAACGACATCGTATCAGTCGGATCCCCAAATTCCGTCTCCGTGTAATTCGCTGGCATTGTCCGAACGCAGGGGCTTTCCCGTCATTTCACATCACATGCCTCCTCCGCTCCCTGTATAGTGTAGTCCACTTCTATCTCTGCCAGCGAATCTTTCTCTCTTCCCATTTTTCTTTTCGTCTGTTCATTTCTTTTCTTTCTTCTTCTTCTTCTTTTTCCTTTTCATTTTTTTTTTTTTCAATTTTTTCCGCCTAATCTTCCTTCCCTTTCTTTGCGGTTCTCTTTCTCCCTTTCGTTAGGGTTTTCAAGAAATTATCTCAACAGCGTCTACTTTTGAATTTCTATTTTGAGGTTTTTCGTTCTTACTGATAAATCTCATCGGAAAAAAAAAAAAATGCGTGGAAAAATCTTTTCTTCTGTTCAGAATCTCGCAAGTTTAGCTCTCCAACAACTCTTCCAGTCAACTATGGCTTGAATCACCTCTCTTTTGTCATCTTTCCTCTTTCTGTTTCTCGGTATATATTCTTATCCTTTTCCATCTTTATTTTTCTTCTTCTTTATTTTTATTATTATCGTTGTTTTGTAGTTTTTCTCCCCTTCTCCTTGGGTTTTTTCGTTTCCCTCCTCAAGTATTTGGAGGTATAGTTTCATGTAATGCTTTAAAACCTTTGTTTGCATTGATTTATTTATAGGTTTTATTGCTCGAAACTGCTATGTGTGTTATTAGCTTAGGCTTAAGGAAGAATATTTTTCTTTTTGGAGGGGCTGTTTACGTACTGCTATTGTTCTAGACAAGGATGATTTTGAAAAAAAAAAAAAAAATTCCTTTATTTTATTCTATATTTTTGGGTTCCTAACGCGGTTCTTGTTTCTGGGGTTCTCTTTGGATGGATACAGTTTTGTGGATTTACAACAGTATAATTTAGGTTTTCAGCTCCCCCTCCTGTCTATATTCTGTAAATTTTACGGGGAAAAAAAAGAAGCTTTTATACAAACGAAGAAGAAAATATAATAAAGGTATTGAATTTGTTTATTTGTTTTTCATTTCAACTGGTTTTGGATATTCATTTTGAGGCATTCTTCATAGAAACTATGACCTAAATAGATGTGGAACCAGCTAATCATTTTCTCAAATCCTGGAATTTTGTTCTTCCATAAGTTTTGGCGGAGCCCTTTTTTTCTATTCCTGGAAAAAAACTCTAGTGGCAGTTTAGGATTGTGTTGCCCTAGTGGAGTGGTATAAGAGACTTTTTCAGATTGTTTTGGACCCCTTTGTGAAGGTCTTCCCTCTGCTCATGCTAAATTATTGTTTGTTTTCACCCCTTTGTGGTTGCAGTCTTTTAATGGAAGTAAATTATGTTCCTGAACAAGGACATACTGATGATTTTGTGGTAATTCTGTTTGTCATTGTTTGCTATCACGTTTTTGGAAGACCACAAAATCTGCTCTTTTGTTTTCATGCATCATCTTCAAGAGTTTTGCAGAATGTTTTATGTATAAATTTGGGTTTTTAACTGACCAAAAAGTAATCTTTTTCTCAGATTCAAGGACCTCCTTCAAACAAGGAACTCACAGGTATTGACCTAGTTGAAGCCATGTTCAGCGAAGGAGCCCCAGAATTCATTGTTGACCAGGGCATGTACTATCCTACTGCCACCAATTATGGATACTTCTGTACAGGTAATTGAACTTTCTTATCCTAGGTTTTACATTATATTGTAATCCTGGCCTTTCATATACTCAAATCATAACTTCATTTGCTTAGGATTTGAATCACCTGGCGATTGGGATGACCCCCACAGGGTTTTTGGTCGGGATGGTCATGATGTCCAATATGTGGTGAGTTTTTGTGTTAAGATTTTAATTTACCTATAACATTGACTCCTGTTTATTTGATTCTTGACTCTGGCATTTTTCTCTCAGGGTGCCCAAACTGAAAATTCCCCATTTGTATATTATACACCTAGCTATGGATATGCACAGTCTCCATATAACCCATACAATCCTTACATTCCAGGCGCTATAATTGGAATTGATAGCCCATTTCTCGGGGCACAACAGTACTACACCTTCCCATCTTATGAGAACCCTTCGCCATCATCTGCATATCTTCCTATGGCTGTTCAGTCTAGGTCAGAAATTATTGCAAATAATACAACAGATCCCTTCATTGATACTACTGCATCTACTGCTAATAGAGCTGATGGACCAGGTCTGAAACATCACCTGTCTTCAGCTTCTCCTGCCTTTCCCTCAACTGTTAAGGGTCCTACTTCTAGCAGGACTAGTACATCTTCCAGGATGACTGAAGGAAATCAAGGTGGTGCTGGATCTATTAAGCGGTCTTTGGTACAAGGAAATGTTACCCCTGGGGGATTTTCTAACCCTTCGTCACTGATTCTCCAGGTAAGATCCATCTCTACTTATTACCAGGTTACTTTTTTTAAAAAATACTTTGAGCTTGTAAGGTGCTGCATGTTCTATTTAGGATTTTTGAAGCAATGGAAATGAGGATCTTTTATATTAATTGTTTTTTCTCTTTTTCCCTTCCCCAAGCTTAATTATTTTCTTTTTCTTTCTTTTCCTTTATACTTTGAACTCATTTTGCACCCTCGTCTGAGATAAAAATGCCTGTCTTTTTGCAGAATGGAGGTGCTCCGGGAATGGAAAATGTTTCGCATGGGAAGGCTTTGTCTAGCCGGGGTCACTTAAAAGTTGAGCTCCCTCAAAATGGTGGGTTTTCTGGATTTCGACCAAGCAACCATGTGCAGACAACTGCAGATAAATTTCAACAAAAGATGCATTATGGGAGAGTCCTAAATGAAACTAAAGTAAATTCTGACGCTCCAACTGAACAGAATCAAGTTTCTAAAATTGACAAGTCAAAAGTTCAATTTTCTGTTAAAGCATATACAACAAGGGCTGGAGTTGTTGATGGCCAGGGAAATATAACCATCTACCTTGATCAATATAACAAGGATGGTTTTCCAGTTGACTATTTGAATGCCAAGTTCTTTGTTATTAAATCGTACAGTGAAGATGATGTGCATAAGAGTATTAAGTACAATGTTTGGTCATCTACACCTAATGGGAACAAGAAGTTAAACATTGCTTATGAAGATGCCCGAAGATTAGCTAATGGGGATTCAGATAGCTGCCCTATCTTCCTCTTCTTTTCTGTAAGCCACATTTTGCAGCTATTTTCCTCTGTAGTTTATGTGTTGATATCATCCATCCTTTTACTTTTCTGTAAAGAGTTCTTTCTGAATGAGTGCAGTCTTTCTCCTCAACCTTCCTGATAATTCTTTAATTCATTGAAATGAAGGTTAATGCAAGTGGTCAGTTCTGTGGTGTTGCCGAGATGACTGGCCCTGTTGATTTTCACAAGGATATGGATTTCTGGCAGCAAGATAAATGGAACGGTAGCTTCCCTGTGAAATGGCATATAATAAAGGATGTGCCAAACCCCAACTTCAGGCACATCATATTAGAGAACAATGATAACAAGCCAGTGACTAACAGCAGGGACACACAAGAGGTTTGTTGGCATATTGACCTTATCTTTAGTAGGGCATTGCATTTCTTTTACCTGGCCTCTTCTTGTTGTGTTTTCTGTGCTAGTGGAAAATTTCTTCTAGTCTAGTGCATTTGGACTTTATTTTGCTTTTATTGAACTTGAACTTATCCATTGAAAGGAAAGTGCAAAGGGCTTTTAGATGACTCAAGATAATATTTACAGTCAGAAACCACCCAAGAATTCCCAAAATTTATCTTGTAATTCAGTGACTAGAATACTTGTCATGCATGTTGGCTCATAGGTTTTCATCTTTCGCACAGCCTTCTATTCCTTAGTGATTCTTTTCCTTTTTATTCGGATGTATCAAATCTCATGATCTGCTAGAGCTGACAAGATTTTGATTGATATGTGGTTTTATTTGCTTGTCTTACGAGTGATTCTTTTATTTTCAGATACGCTATAAAAAAGGGATAGAGATGCTGAGAATATTTAAGGGCTATTCATCAAAGACATCTTTACTTGATGACTTCATGTACTATGAGAATCGTCAGAAAATGCTACAGGAGGAGAAAGCAAGGCTGCTTGTCAATAACTATGATAATCCCTTCCTGGTTCCTGTTCTAGATCCTCCACGCAAGCTTAGTACTATGGTTAGCATATCGGCTAAAGAAGATGATAAAGTTATAAAGAAGAAGGATTCAGATGGTTCTGATAAGAATGAAGCTGCTCCTGGTGAAACAACCGGCTTAGATGGTAATACTAGTAGTAATCTGACTAGGAGGGCTGAACATAACAATTCGATTCTCTCAAATGGGGAAGCAAGCATTAAGGAGGCATTGAAGATTGGTTCGCTGACTATCACCACCAAGCAGTCATCTTCTGTAACAGAGCCTCAGGAGGCTGGTGGGACTAGAGTTTCTGCATCAAATACCGGAACAAGTGAAGTTTTGACAGTTGGAACCATGCCTGTTAATGTAAATGGATTTGCAGAAACTTCAGGTTTTCTGACAGTTGGAACAATCCCACTTGATCCGAGAGCTTTCAAGTAGGATCAAATGAATGGATGGTGTAAGCAATATGAGGATTACTAGTAAGGTGGAAGATGGGCTGTATCATACATATATTCAGATATGACATTTGTTCAAGGTGGAAGGAGAGGATGGCATTGAGAGAAAAGGTAGGGAGAATCAATTATATGATGCTGGAGGTGTAGGTGTAGGCTGCTTCTACTTCTCATTTATATTTAGTCACTCTGGATCTGACAAAGGTGGTGTTGATTTAACCATGAAGAAAATACAAATGTTTTGTTTTTGGAGATTCTGAGTGTTGTTTGCTTGCAATATTTTACAAGTGTGATCCAATCAAATTGAATTTGAGGAAAGGTTACTGCACAGTTCAAGGATGGTGAAGTGGCATGTCTGCATCAGCTTGGCTTTTCCTGACCAAAATATCCTACTAGTTTCTTTAAGCCTTTACCCTCCCAAAAAAAAAAAAAAAAAAAAAAAAGAAACAAAATTTAGAAGAATAGGATAAATGTTACAGTAATAGCATAATATATATATAAAGGGGTTAAAAAAAAAAAAAAAAAAACCCGTTGCGTTATAACCTTTGTACGACTCTCTTCTTACAACTTGCAACTAACTGTTCTTTAACTTTTCATATTCGGGTTTCTCCCTCCAGAAAGCAGCTAATATCTAAGTAATGTATCTAATTTCCTCTTAAGATAATAATATTGTCTGTAAATTAAGGATTCAATTAAAAAATTTACATGTTTTTAAATATAAAATACACAAAGAACACACACATATATATTATTGGGAAAAAAAATTAGCGCTAATTCTGTCCAAATCCTCTGCAGTCTAGTCAAGGCGAAATTTAGAAGGGTGAAATTAAAAATTTTGGATTTTTATAGGGATCAAACTAAAATACTCCCTTCTCACCTTCTCCACTTCACTGTTAAATAATTCAACCCAACTATCTCCATTTTGTAGCTCCCTCTCTCTCTCGTTTTCAGAGCTCTCGGCGGTGGTGGATGGTCTCTTCAACTTCCGCGAGGACACGCGTTTCTGATCACTCTGGTTTAAGTTTATTCAGTTCTTTCTTTCTTGCATAAATTGAATTTGCATTGATCTTCTGCTCGAAGCTTTTCCCCTTCTCGACTGTGTCTGTGTACTCCATCTGATTTTTTTTTTTTTTTTTTTTTTTTTCCCGGTGATAGCTTGTCGATCGTAGTCATTCTTATGGCTTCTTTGTGGATTTCGGTTTCAATTTTTGCATTTTTGAACGCATGCACGCATTTCTAATATATATTACGCTTGTTGAGTTAATTTGAATTTATTTTCCGGTTAATGAAACCTGCAAATGTGTGTATAAATTTACCATCTTTCTGGATTTTTTCTCTCATCGTATAATTTACCACGCCGTGTACTGTTAACATATGTCAATTTGCTAGAATGATATGGAGTCATACCAATTGCAGTTGTTGAGCTTTGTAGTTTTATGTGCTCGTGTTCACTCTGTTTCTTGAACGTAGTTTTCGCGATGACAAATTACTCCGATGGTGAAAACCCTGCAAAGCAATTTGGGGCTGGAATTGTGCCAAAAGTTGAGATTCCAGATTATGACTTGCCTTCTGAAATTATATATTCCAAGAATCCAGAGGTTTGTCAATGCTAAATTATGCTTTTAATATTTGTATAGTAGGGGTCTTGAATTATGCAACTGTTGTATGGCATGCAGTAGTTCTTAATCAGGTAAGAAGTGAACTGAAAAAAAAAGTGTACTTCTATCTCCCTCCAATTTAGTTAGCACTCTTCTATTTAGGCAGCTAGATATCATTCTTTCTTTTAAGCTCTTTTTATCCCCCATCATTTTGAAGGATCAAGAAAGTCTGCTACTTTTGGTTGCTGAGTTGTGAAGAATGTTGGCATTATGTATATGTAGGAAAATGTTGCTAGTTCGTCCAGCAGCAATTTGAGATCATCCTTCATTGGGATGGGATTTTCACCGTCACTTGTTGACAAGGCAATCGAAAAAAATGGTATAGTTAAACAAGTCTTGCTTCTCTTTTTTGCTCCTGGTAATATGAATTAGCTATCAATATAATCATCATATTTGAAGTGAATGTTGGAACCTAAAGTTCTATTTTTAATTTGGAAACCTGCTCTTAACACTACTATATTTGGATTTATCTGATTTAGGTGAAGATAATGCAGATTTGTTGCTGGAGACTCTTTTTGCATATGCTGTAAGGGAGCTCTGGCTCTGGCTTATTGGGATTTTTGTTCAATGCATTTGGAATGTGTTTGTTTCCTTGCCTGATTTTCACAAATTTTCCCTGTCGCCACATTTGATTTTTTAATATTTCAGCTTCTGCTGTATTCATATATTTGGGTTGTTTACCTACTTTGAAACTCAACAGGCTCCACAAGAATCAAAATCTTCTGATTCTCTGGATAGCTTACTTGGTGATGTTGACAGAAATTACAGTCATCCCAAACATGTTACTTCACCCTTGAAAGAGGTAACTGAAATAATTAAGTCTTTGAATTAGCTTCCAATTTTTTTTGTTATATTCCCAATGCTTGGTTAATTCTTCTGTGTGAAAACTTGATGCTTGGCTTATTGTTGTTGTTAACCGCGTCTATTGTTATTATGGTGTTGATGGATATTTATTTATTAAAAGTACCAGCATTCCAGTTCATTCCCTAAATTATTTCAATGATGTGACTGTGAAGCAATGCTGCAATTCAGACCACCTATGTTGCACTTGCATCAAATTCTTCAAATAGTTTACTGTCTTTGTTGCTTCTGACCATAATATACTGTACTGTTCTATTGTGACTGGCAACTAAGTTGTTCCCTACTAAATTGCGACATGCAGTAAATCATCAAGTTCATGATGATTGCATTAGCTTTGCCTTTTCCGTTCATGTGCTTTAACACTTCTTGATAAATGATGAAATGCAAAAACATACTAGTATGCATGCTAAGTTATAGTTACTTGAATCTCCTCAGGAACCGGATGCATATGATGCAGTGAAGGATAAAAAAGCATCCTTACTCAGAATGAGTTTTTCTGTTGATGAAGTGGAATTTGCATTTGATAAGCTTGGTATGTTAAAATTTCTACCATAAAATTTCAAAAGAAGGATTTTTCTTTGTACTTCTTTCACGTGACTTATCTTCTTTCTCTGATATTCTATTGGCATCTTCAACCTCCTCTGAGGTCTGAATTTGAACCGCTTGCTTTGAGTTGGTAAAATGAACTGTCTTAAACAATAGGGCTATTCAAAGAGTCCTTAGCAAAGTAATATCAAGGCTTTCATTGAGATGCCCACCCGAAGGAAGGACATAGCTTTAGCCCTCACCCTCTAATATGGTTTCTGTTTTTGTGTTTCACTTCGTGTGATTCCTATTAATATTTTTGTTCTATCAACAGTCTTAGCAATTATTTTTCAATGCTTTAAAAGAGTTTGCACTCTAATTTTTCCAGCCTTAAAATTTTTGTCCATCTTTCTTTATGTGTGTCTGTTTGATTGTTATTCTTCTGCTTTTAAAACTTGACCATGTGCTGCATTTATGTTTACCTTTTGTATCTCAGCGTTGCTATAACAGATGGCATGCAAGTGAGACATTCTTTATTTATTATTTTTTAAATTTATTTTCCTTCTGAGAAGGAGTACTGCTAATGTTAATCGTTCTCTCTATCTTGGATTATAGGTGAAGATGCTCCGATCAGTGAACTAGTGGATTTTATCTTTGCAGCACGTATAGCTGATAATGCTAATTATCCAATTCCTAGAGGAGCAGCAGGGAACCAGGTATTTTTGTTCCCACAGCATTATTTTTTATTTTGACTAGTTAGATTCTGAAGTTATTTATAAATTACTTATTCCATCAAGAACATTTCAGCATCATCGCAGCTTTGACTATTCTTATGCAATGAATTTTTATCTTCAGGTTCTAATCACTAGTTCAGTTAAAATTTGGGGTCCCTATGTGGTCATTTTAAAACTGTCCTATTTCTTAGGGGACATTTTTTTGGGGTCTAAATGGAACATACATTAACAGTAATAAAATTAATTTTCAAAGCTCTGGGTATTCCTGCTGTCTCCATCAGATCCCAACTGGTTCACTTCTAAGACATGTTCACAGAGGTGTACGCTTCCCACTCTGACACCTACAATATGGGGCTCTTTGAAAACTAATTAATGTGCCCTTAATAGTGTACACATTGAATCAAGATTTTCATATGCTATCCTTGGTTCTGTTCACTGCCAACTGGCTAAACTTTTCCTGCATACATGTATTTGTGCAATTTTCATAGTCTTCATTCTACACCCTGTCATCACATATTCTGGCTCTGGCCCTGTTCACCATCAGTTAGTTAAAACTGTCCTGCATACATGATTGTGCACTTTTCATAATCTTTATTCTTCTACCAGTTTGTGAGGAATATATATGTTTTATGGCACATCTTTTACATTTGTTGAACTGAGCAACTTGTCAGGATACTAGCACTGAAGCCATGTTTGGGACCATGGAGAAGACACTTATATTGATTGAGATGGGCTTTACTGAGAAGGAAGTTTCATCAGCTATTGAAAAGTGTGGTGAGTGCTTGTTAAATTGCATTCTTTGATATTTTCTGGTTTATTTTCATTATTTTCTACTGTATGCTTTTAATGTAATTAGATCTGAGTGGATTTTAGCTGTTACAGAAGCTGTTGGATTTTGTAGACTATTATCCTATGCTTTCACCATTTGTGGGATTTATGGCCTTTATTATTCCATCTTTGAGTAGTGATATCTTGTACTTAAGCTAACAACACTTTTGTAGTCTATTGAATTTTTAATTTCCTTTTCCTGAAAAAGATCAACATATTTCAAATTTTTCCCTTTATAGTTTGTATCACTGGAACTATAGTATCCCAAGTCTTCACAGCATTTTCTTAAGAGGAAGTCAGATTCAGTTTTCCTTACTTCTGACCAATTGGACCTGTTTGATTGGGAATGTTGGGTAAGAACTTTATCCATTTAAGGCAAAGAGAATATGGAAGAAAGAACCATGGAAATTGTAACTCTCCCCTAGTCTCTTATTTTCAAATCTTAGATCTTTCTTGTTGTCTGCATGAGCACAAAAGTCATGCATTTATACATAAGAAGATAATTAAGAGACAGAATATCTTTTGGTGTGTTAAATCGAGCTAAATTGTCACTTACCCTAAAAAATAGACATGATAGTGAGGAGTTAAATTTATCATCTTAACACACTCCTTCTCACATGTCATGTGGATTGACAACAAATTTTCTTAACAAGGCCCAATACATGCACAATAATCAACAAATTTTCTTGCTGATTCTTCCACTTCTCCTATTTCCTTGCAATCCCATTGGTTACAATTAGCTTCTCTAATTCCATCATTTTACTACAAATAGCCCTCACTATAATCTTTCTTCCTCAGGTTCAAAAGTTCCAATCTCCGAGCTTGCTGCGTTTATTATTGCAGAGCAAGATGGTGATACATACATAACGAGCAAGGTATATTTCTAATAACTTAATTGGAAATTTTCATGCGTGTGAGAAACTGAGTGAGAGAAATTTGAATTTGCTTAATGCTGCCGAAGCTTATTAAATATGTCAAATTCTCCCTTCTCAATTTTATTCACGGGGGATACATGCAATATATGCTACAGGAAGACCATTAATTATTAATTTCTCTAACAATGGCTAATCTTTTTGAGATCAGATAGTGTGGAATGTCATGTCCATTTGACCTTCTTGAATAACCTTGGGTGATTGAATAGTTGGTCTTCATTCAATTTTAGCCATATTTGTTCAATTCTTTTGGAGAAGTTTTTTAAACGAACTGCACCATTGAATAACCTGGGGTAATTGAGTGGTTCTGGTCTTAATTGAGTTTTTTTTGCTGTATTTGTCCAATTCATCTGGCTAAGTTTTTAAAACAAACTGCACCATTGAACTTCTCATGTTTATGCAAATATTTTACTGAAGATTGCAATATTTTGTTGTTCTTATGCAGTATTTTTCAGCCTCTTCTCGAATGCATAATTCAACATTAGGAGATTACTGTTCAATTGATCCGTCTGTTGTAAAAACTGAGTCTTGTTTTGATGGGATTGAGTTCCTGGAAAAGCTTAAAGGGAAAAGGCCAAAAGAGCAATATATTGATGACCATACCTCATTCAAAAGACCAAAGCAGGAATTTGACACAGACTCAAGTAGTTCTCTTAATCCAATACTGTTAGAAGCAAGACTCAGAAACTCTGCATCTTTCCCCAATCCTTTGAAGCCAGTCTCAAAGAGAAAGGTGGGTCGTAAGGCCGATGATACTAGTGGCATTGTTAACATACCGATGCCCAACTCATGCAGGGCTCATGATAAGATTGTGGCTAGCTCTCCTTATTTCCTTTATGGGAATGTTACAGGGTTACCACGTAACTCTTGGAACAAAATCTCACAATATCTGTATGCAATTCAGCCAGAATTTGTCAATACTCAGTCGTATTCAGCCTTGTGTCGGCAGGAAGGTTATATCCATAACCTTCCCGTTGAAAATAGGTTTTCCTTACTTCCAAAGCCACCAATGACTATTCAAGAAGCAACAAATGCCAGAAAATGGTGGCCTTCATGGGATACAAGGAAGCATTTGAGTTTTATAGATACTGAAACTTTAGGGGCATCTGAGGTGAGCCAGAGACTTGGACGAACCTTATATAATTCAAAAGGGAATCTGTCAGTTAAAGAGCAGGAAGACATTCTCGACCAGTGTAAGATGTATAATCTGGTGTGGATTGGCCAGTATGAATTGGCTCCCATAGGGTCAGCACACATGGAGCGGATTCTTGGTTGTCCTGTGGATCATACTCGAGCTCCGGGGTTTAGCCTGACGGAGAGACTGCTAGCACTTAAACATTGTTTTCAGATAGACACATTGGCTTATTATCTATCAGGGTTAAAGTCGCGCTTCCCTGAAGGATTGACGGTTTTGTCCATCAATAGTGGAATTGGTGGGGTTGAGATTGCTCTATACAGGCTTGGAATTCAGTTGAAAGTAGTAGTTTCTGTGGAGCCGTCTGAAACAATGAGAAGAATTGTCAAGCAGTGGTGGGAAACTTCTGGTGTAAGTGGAGAGTTGGTGCAGTTTGAAAATATTCGGAGTAACAAGCTTGATGCCATGATTCGCAATTACGGGGGGTTTGATCTTGTTGTCTGTCAGGATTCCTTCACTGGCTCTAGTGTTCCTATGGATTTTGATTTCCAGACCTTATGTGAATTTACTCGCATTTTGGTTCGTGTAAGGCACATGATCAAGAAAAAGAGATGATTTTTCTTTATTGTTAATGCTTACAATTTCCCTGTACTGTAATGTGTACTTAAAACCCTAACAATCTTCTCGAGTTATATCATGGGCATAATGGAACATACGCCATGTGATGGCTACCTTGGTTTATGAAAGAAGAAAGAATGTATCACCAGTTACATTTTTACATGAAAGAAAAAATGCAAAAAGGCGTTTGATTTGTAATTTTCACCTGTCAATGATAGCTACCTTAAACTATTTTTTTTAAAAAAAATTGCTTTTGGAAATATGTGGCTAAAATCTGATATCAATATTATTATTTTTTTTTTGGATAGATAGATATCAATATTATTTTACACACGTATAGTAGATACATGCCATAAGTAATTACGTTTGGACATTAAAATAAAACGTAAAGGTAGATAACATATATTTGGGCTTTCTCATTCCCACCCTGTCGACTTCAAGACTTTACGGGCCTAGTGGCTCCAATTTTTTGACCCAAACTGAACTGCAAAAAAATTTAATGGGAAGAAAAGAGAAAGAAGACCACCAAACCAGGTAGTCTGCTGTATTTGGGAGCTGGAGGAAGAATAGATTGCTTCAAAATTTCAGGTACGTAGCAGTTTCTTGATTTTTCAGCTCTTTTACCGAAAGAGGTTTTGATTTATTTCTGTACGCTGTTAGAAAGGATTTTTTTTTTGGTCATTTGTGCGTAGGGGGATTAGTCTTAAAGTTCTGGTCTTTGGATGTTTTTGGTTTTGATTCAGTTGTCTCAATTTTATGTTGTTCAATACACGATTTCCCTCTCACTCACCCCTTTTGGTTTTTTGCTTTTGCTGGAATCTGGAAAATGGGTTCTTGGAAATTCACTTAATTTAGCCGTTTTTTTTACTTGTAGGGACGATATTATTTTGAAGAAATAGTGAACTGCTGGAATCCAGTTCAAAGAAAAATGCCATCTTTACAGACAGCACTGCCACCTGAGCTTGCCAATAATGCTATTCGTGTTAGTATCAAAATACCTCTTCTTGAGCTGCTTATGGCTCTGCTATGTGTTTTTGTATATGCCTTTTCTTTTCCTCTATATTTCATAGATGTAGCTTCTGCAGTTAAATTCAAGGTCGAGTTCTGATGGTTTTTGAATTTAGTTCTAGAGTTCTAATATTTTCTCTTTTCTTTTTTAGCTTTATCGTGAATGCCTGCGACGAGCTAAATATGTTGGTCACAAGGTAAAGTTATGTTTATTTGGTTTTACTTTTGTTGGGTATTCCTCATACTCTTTCTTGCTTTTCCTAGTCATTTCATAATCAAAGTCTCTTCTTTTATTATTATGGCATTCTGTTCTGATCATATTCTGTTTCTTGTGCTGTTCTGCTGTTAATTTCAATTCTAGACTCCCATTTCTGACATCTAAAACATGAACAGTAATTCATCTGGTTTCCCATGATTAAACTAAAAGCAGTTTGTATACTCTGTTTGAAGAATAGCATATGGATGGCTTTTCTGCTGTATATAGAAAACAGATAATCTCATTTCTGTAGTAAATTAATCTGCAGCAATACAACACAGAGCTTATTGTCAACATGGTCAGAGTTCAGTTTAAGAAACATATGCACGAGACAGATCCAGAAAAGATTCAGAAATACAAAGATGAGTGAGTACCATTAAATATGTAGTCTCATTTCTTTTCAAGTGTCTGTGTGTGCATAATTCACATGCTTCTTTTAACCAAACTATTTTCCAGTGCATTTGAAGCTACTTTCTTTCTCAGTTCTTTGTTCTTGTGGCCAAAGAACATAAATGAGTGAGAATACAAACATAGTAGATTAATTTTACATTAGATTAGTTTTCCTGGCCTCTCTCCCCTCCTTCATCTCAAACAAAGAAACGAAGAACGAGGAGGGAGGGGGCAATATAACAAAAATTAAACTCTCCTCTCCATTACAAGCATATTGTTTGCCTGGTTGAAATACTTATTTAAACTGATTTAACTAAACCTTTTTCTTGTTCTTAAAATATTAGAACCAAAATTCTGCAGTTTGATTCATGACTTATTTGATGGTTAGATTACACATTTGGAAACAGAGTGAGTGTCAATTTTTTAATACTTTGGGCTACAGTTTTGTTGCTCACCTACTTAATATTTAGCCTTCCTATGCACATAAACTAGGTTGATACTATTTATAGTTTCATCTTTGCAACCTTTCTCCAAGCATTAAATGAAAGGATAGAGATTGGTTGATTGGTTGGCAGTTTTGTATTAATTTCCTCTATTTTCTTTCTGCTTAGTTTTAGTTGACTAAAAGTTGAGACTTTAAATACCTCTTCTTGAGCACTTACTCTCTTTAGCAAAAAAGTGAAACATAAAAAATGAAGCCTTATTAACCCATTAATTATCTTCAAAATGTTCTTGACAGCTCATTCTCTAACTAAATCAAGTTCAATTTTCCTGAAATGCTTGTGGGTTTTGGATTTGCAGTGCTGCCAGGGGTCTCATAAACCACATGCTACTTGAATCTGAGAAGATTACTGGCCGTAAATTCAGTAAAAGCTCTTGATGCTGATGCTGTGTAATTTTGCTGCTTTTTTTGTACCTTGCCGTGATAGTTGAGCCATTTCTTGAAATGAAATAATAATAATTGGGAATTATTCAGTGTGTTTGTTTAAGAGGAAGTCAGATTCAGTTTTTACTTCTGACCTTTTGAAAACTTCACCCATTTAAGGCAAAATAGGATAAAGAAGAGAGAACTTTTGTGTTGTTGGTGTGATTGATGGAATAAATAAGCATAGTATTATTGATCACAATGTTTTGTGAGAATAGTTTCCCCGTGATAGATTCAAATAAATGAGATGCTCCATTTCTTTTTCCATTATTAGAGATAATGGATCTTAGAGGGAGTAATGATAATAATATGATAAAAGATTGAAAACACCCCAATCCATTATTCTGTGTATGCTAAAATGACATAAATTAGGGCAATAAAATGGTCCCCTTAGAGACTTAACAAGAAGTCTCCATGTTCTCATCACACAATATGGGAACTAAACCCCCCAAAGGGATGGAATCAAAGCCAACAAAGAAGCATGCTAATTAATGAGCAATGACTTGGCCTAGCAACCTATAGTGTACAGAGTATATCATATATATATCTAATCTGAATCTATCTATATATATATATATGTAGTTTTAGTAGGCATGATTTATTGCAGAAACTGAAGATATGGAACTCTCCGCTAGCACCCATATCTTGAACTCTCCGCTACAGTAGCAGGCAATCCATCCAGTAAACAATCAATAGGAGGTATGGTTAAGGTTTCCTGAATACCATATGCATTCCAACAGAAAGGATCATCCACCAGTTCCCCTTCAAAGGGTAACAGCTCTACTTCAGACATTGTTATGTTTGTGCAGGCAACAGAATCACTGCAGGCAAAGTGAATTGGAGGGCTCTTAACATCGTAAGTGCCCTTTATGTTCCTGAAAATCACGTCTGTCACATAAACAGCTGAAGTTTCATTCCTGCAGGCTTTTGACAAGCAGTAGTATTGGTCTACTATTATGCAATTCCTAACATTGTCCATTTGAATATTCTCAAATGAAATCCCTGTAACCGACCCTGTCCCTCCCTGCCATGTTTTTATCCTTACTCCATTGTCAGAGTCCTTTATGATGACATTCCGCACAGTTATGTTCGACACACATGCCTGAGAATTGTGCACCCCTAGGCTCCCTATGCTGCAAAGTTAACACAGAATGAAAGTCAGCTATTTCTGCCTTGTCCTTTACTGTCAACAAAAACACACACACACACACACCTGATGCCATGGCTAGGTCCACAAGTGACAGCTTCTATATCAACATCTGAGCAACCAGGTCCGATTGAAATACAATCGTCACCTGGAATTCAAGAAATAGTTAGTAGTGAGAACAGATGCAAATTGAAGGGCTTTTATTTTCTTTTAGTAATCAAATTATTGAAACAGAAAGGCATATTTTTACCATTTCCTATAACTGAGTTGTAGATTCCAACTAGTTTCGTGTTCTCGATGTGGATTCCATCAGTGTTGGGGCTAAGCTTGGGAGAAGAAATGGACAACCGGTCAATGATCACTCCTTCACAGCCATCAAATTTCATGTGAAACTTTGGACTGTTCTGAATTCTAAGACCTCGGACCACCAAATTGCTGCTCATGAAGAACCTTATTAACTGCAAAATCACAATCCAGCTCATCAGCAATGTACATATAGGTTTGAAGCTGATGGAATGTATTATATTCTTGACGAATTATACTCACCGCTGGGCTGTCACATGGTCCAGGTAACGTTGACCCATGGGGACCCTGAAAAGGACATTTCACATTTTCCATTGAAGGTTAAGCAAGTTATGCTGCTGTTTCTTTATGAATGGAGTAAAATTGTTTGTAGCAGGGAAGAGGTGAAGTTTTAGTAAGTACCATATGAGGTTTGCAGGGGAGCGTCCACCATTCTTGACCATTCCCTTCAATGATTCCAGTTCCAGTAAGAGTCATGTCATCAAGACGATAAAATACAAGCCACTGCTGCTTACTATCAGCTTTTGGCCAGCAATCTGGTCCGTTTGGTGCCGTTAAAACCCCATCAACCTTATATAAATAAAGATCACAACTTTTTAGTTTCTTTTGCATGAAAGTTTCAGATATCTGTTATAACTCTACTTGATTCCAAAACAAAAAGAAAAAGGAAATGTTCTTACTTGGAAGACGAGCCCTGGTTGGCAAGGCCCTGAAAATATTGTTGAGTAAATCAAGAATTGATAGCCTGAAGGCACCAAAAGAACTCCTGATTCAACTTGACAAGCTGCTTTCCAAGCAGCCCTGAAAGCAGCAGTATCATCCGTGTTACCATCACCAATTGCCCCATATGATGTGACATCAAAAATGCATCCACTGCTTGTATTCCCAGGATCAGGGGAAGCAGGGGTACTCGGGTCGGAAGCCACCGGAGGAGGATTATCCGGGGAGTCGGAACCAGTGTCCTCAGGACTAGGAGCATAAGCAGGTGGCCCTGAACTTGGACTTTTACTCTTGTGCTTCTTGCTAGTATGATGCCTACCTTCTACATTGCTCCAGGATTGAAAGGACAAGATCACAATGATCCACAAGAACAATAACTGGCGTTGAGAATCCATTCACTTGGTTTCTTTTCAAGAATGTGTCTTTTTGATAGAAGGGGCACTACAGAACTGGCTGAACAATATTCATGTAGGAGATCACAGACATTCCAACTTTCAATGTCAAAAAACAAGTAGAATGGGAGAAAGAATTGAAGCAGAGAATTGAGAGGGAAGGAGGGAGTTAATTAGCAGTTGTAATGAGTTGCAGTGTGGCAAGAAGCATATGAAGTAGAGGCCACAATTTATACCAAAAAGTACCTGAGACAAGGTGTCATGTGCAATACATTTGACACGTGTTGTACAAAGGTTGATTCATAAATCATTGTCATTAATTTACAGAACTCCTCAAAAAAGAGATCAAGAAAAGGAGAGAGAAGGGAAGGAAATGAATAAAAAATATTAATAATGGCGTCCATGGATGGCATTGTTGACAGAAGCCAGAGATCTTGTTTGTTCTTTAGTGCATTAATTTCTTTCTCCAGAAAATTTAAATAAAATAAAAATAAAAATTGTTCCTAACCTTGTTAAAGGTACAGTCTCAAAATTTCTTTTCCCATTGGACATACATTTTCAACAAACATGAATGGTTGTGTTTTGTCATATGTTTTCAGTTTTTTCTTTCTTTCTTTCTCTCCCCCGTACTAATAAGTTGGCAAGTCCTGTGACTGTGTGCTGCTGGTTTGAGGTCACAATGTTCTTAAAATCTGTGCCTCACTCCACTCCCATCCCATAATTAATTACTCCTCACAAATCAGTTTCTTCTTTCTGCTTGATTCATCATTTTTTTTCCCTCATATATATATATATATATATATATATATAAGTCTTAATTAGTTTTTCTGCCATTTTCCTTATAGTAAAAGAACCAAAAAAGTTTTTTTAAAAAAATATGTTATTTGTTCCATTTACTGATCCCATCTGAGCTTTGCCGACTATATTACATAATTGATCATTTTGACCAAATCACAGACAGACAAACACAGAGACAAGATTTCTTGATGATGGAGCTAGCAATAATAATAATAAAATCCTAGATACAACTGATATTATATATATACATATACAAAGACAGACAGAGAGAGAGAAAGAAATGAAAAAAATTAGATGTAAATGTTGTTGATTTGTTAATGTTTTTGAAGGATAAGTACCGTCAAACTAAAGTTGGGATTTTGATGGCATTAATGTAGGTAGGATCTGTAGAATTAATGTATGGATTTGGCAGATGTGGTGACAAAAATTCCGATTAAAAATTATAAGAAAAAAGAAGAAAGGAAACAGATGTAATGTTGTGAATATAATATATATATATATATTTTTGATGTAAAAGGCATAGTTGTTCCCGTGACTCTATCTTGTTTTCTTGTAGCTTGTGGCCATGGAAGCCGGAAGCACGTAGCATGTCCAGACAATAGAATTAACCCATTCACGGGATCCTCTATACTTCTCTCTCTCTCTCTCTCTCTCTCTCTCTCTCTCTCTCTCTCTCTCTATATATATATATATATATATATATATATATATATATATTATAATATTCCATTATGGACATAACTTTATTAATTATGCATCTCTCTCACTCTTGCCTACTTACTTCTTCTTTTCAAGACTTGATGAGAAAAACATATTCTATACAATTCATTAATTGGATCTATTCTTTCACATTTTTTTTTTTTTATATATATATATATATAGTTATAAAGGGTATCATTTCCTTAATTAAGTACATGCAAACTCTTACTTTACTTCAATATATAAAAAGATGTTATTAAGAAGGTAGGTAGGTGGTGCAATGTGTGAGTGAGTATTATTTATTAGTTGAGATCCTATCCTAATTTGTAATCTTTTTTATTTATTTATTATTTTTTAAACTTATTGATTCACTGATTTTTAATCGAATTTTTTTATTTTTTTTAATTTTTACGAGTGTTACATAAAATAAAATAAAATGTTCACAAGAGTAATTCAATACTAGAGAGAGTGATGTGATTAGATTAAGGATAAAGTGAAAGAATGTGAGGAGAGAGATGCAAAGGTTGTCTTAATTTGTCACGGGAACTCTCTTTTTTTTTTTTTCTTTTCCCTTTTCTTAATTATTATTTTTCTTTTAAGAATATTAATTAGAAATTATAGCTTAATTTAAATTTATAATTAATAAGTTATTACTTTAATTATTATTATTTTTTTCTTTCAAAAAAAAGAAAGGAAAATAAATGTTGGGAAGAAGGGCCTTTTGACAGCACAAGCGCAGGCCCTCCCGGCCCCTTCGTGAGTATACATTAGCGGTTTAATTTAATCTTAAAAAAAAAAAATAAATAAAAATTGGGCTCTTTTTTCCTTCTTCTTCTTTTTTTGGGGGTCTCAAGCTAAAGTGAATTGGTACATGATGCATGTGCACAATTCCCCCCACCATTTTTATTTTGATGTTTACTCAAAATTATAATCTTCGAGTTACTTAACATAATGAGTGTTAAACTCTCGATTCGTGTAACATTTATAATACAATTTTTTAGGGTGATAAATCAAGAGTTGTGTTTACTTAGATTTTAGCTTAATCCTAATGTGAGTGAGTATAACCAAATATATTTTCTTTAACCCGGTAGCTTGGGGGAGTTGGTAAACGGACTTTTAATGTTTCCTCCAGGGCGGACGATCGAGGTTTCGAATTCCCCGAGTGGTTAGCGTCATGTTAAAAGCTTTGGACCGGACCCTAACCCTCGAGTAAGAGTTGAACTCTGCGAGCGCAGGCGCAGCGAGTCGGATTAGTCTCATCGAAAAGGTGGGACACCGGACTCCCCAAGTGCATACAAAAAATAATATATATATATATATATATATATATATATATATAAAGTTATTACTTCAACTAATTCAAATTCACATTCCACTAATAAATCTAACTCTTTCTCGTAAAAAAAAAAAATTCAATATTAACTTTTATATTACAATCATTGGAGTATAGCCAAATATTATTACAAGAGATAATAGCAAAAATAAAAGGTATAACACAACAACAACAAATGTTAAAATGGATTAAGAAACTGAATTTGAATAATTCTCAAAGTTGGGCCTCACAACTACTTTATTAAAGTTTGGTTTGGGCCATTATCTAACTTTGGACTTTGAATGCCTGTAACCTGTCCTTTTGTACATAATCAACTATATTAAAAGACAAAACTACCCTTCAATTCATTTTCTTCTCTCTTTCAGATCATCACAATTTTTTTTTTTTTTCTTCTTCCATGCGTAAACAATATTTTTTTCTTTTTTGATTTATAATCATCCAAAATAAATAATCAAAAAATATAAAGACAAGATATATAATATATTTTCTTCTCGAATCTTTCAGATCATCATCATTTTCTTTTTTTTCCTTCTTCCATGCAAATTAAACAAAAAAAAAAAAAATATATATATATATATATAGGGCACTGGGATGTGAGGGAGACCTGAATCTGGATCCGGACTTTCCTTTCTTCTTCCACGATTTTCACCTCTTATTTCCACTTTTATTTCCACATTTTATTTCCTCTTATTTCCACATCATTTGGAAATGACACGCTATTACCACCATTCTCGCCTACGAAATCTTCAATATCTTCAATATATATTTAAATATATAATTAAATTTAATTAAATATATAAATAAAATTTCAATGATGCAAATTAAACACAAAAAAAAAAAAAAATCATTAATATATGATAAGTTCGAGGAAAGAAAAAAATAAAAAATAAAAAAAATATATGGCACCTGGGATGTGAGGAGACCCAGACCCTGAATCTTGATGGATCCGGACTATCCGGTCCCAGACGGCAGCAATCTTTTTTTTTTTTTTATTATTTTTTTCCAAACATTTGGAAATGACCGCTATTCCACCATTCTTGCCTACGTACCCTTCTCTCTTCTGTTTCTGGTTTTTTTTTTTTTTCTTCTTAATCTATATTTTTTTCTCCGATCTCTATTTCCAAATTCAATCCTTGCTCTGTTCTTCATTTTTAATTCAAAGAATCACAGTCTCCGTTTTTCTTTAATGGCCGTTGAGAACGGCGATCATTTATTTTCAGGGCCATCATCGAGGAGTTCTCTTACAGAAATCGCTTAGACGGATCATCTCTGATACATCACCATGTTTGAAGCACATGTACGCAATTCCTTCTTCCTTTCCCACCTTTTCTTTTTCTACTGTACGAACTAACTTACTGGACTTTTCTATGTGAGCTTTGAATGTTTTAGAATGGACAATTATCACTACTCATTTCGCCTGGGTTTAATTGAATTGGAAAAAAAAAAAAACAAAAGAACATATTTTGGAATTGTTGTTGATTCTTTTTCCATTGTTTATTACGTGCCCTCTGTTTTATTTCACTCTTCTTGGTTTATTTATGGAGGAAAAAAAAAGAGAGAAGAAGACAGTTGTACTTGTTCAAATGAGTTAAAGTACCTCATTCCTAGTTGAATGAGTTGGGTCTTAGCATTGATGAGGCACAACGATATACAGAGTGAGGATACCCATGTAATGCCAATTACTGCAGTAAAAGGAAGATTGTTGGTAAATGCTACTCCTCCTCATGTCTGAGGAGGCTAGATATTTTATTGGTGAAGTGAAGATTTTCAGACTTATAATATCACAGGAAGATTCTCAGAGTAACGAAAAATACTTTACATGCCTTGGACCCTGTTCACAGTATACATTTTTGTCAACTATGTTGTACTTGAAGTCGGATAATCTTTGGGTTTCATTCTTGTCACTTCCTATAAATTGAGGCTCTTAATAATCAAGAGTTGGGAGAATATGCTGATCCTTCCTTGTGCTGTTTGACATACCATGTCCTGGCCCTCCCCTTATCCCTTAACATATATATTTGAATATGCTTTAATTCTTGAATCATTTATCAGCGATATTATAATCTGAGTTATCTTTGACACGTATTCTTCTGTTTGACCCTTGCTCTTTATGCCAAATAGATGCTGACTAAATTGCTTGTAGGTTTTGCATTTGCTTCGGAAGTATTTGGGTGAATATGTTCATGGTTTGTCAGCAGAGGCCTTGAGGATAAGTGTCTGGCAAGGTAATTCTAGTTTTGAGACATTTTTCTGTTGGGGTTTTATGATCCAGTTTTAGGTCTTGCAGCTTCTTAGATGTCTCCTACTTGTGTTGATGTAAATAAAACCCCAGAAAAGAAATATGAAGTGCTTGGATTTCTTTGTTTCAATAAATCATCCTATTTTTATATTCAAAGCAACTTCTGTATGATAGGAAGAGGTAACACAAAACAAATTATAATGGCATAATGTTGAAAAGAGATAATGATACTACTAGTTTTAACATATTATAACTACAGATAGAGTAGAAGAACTCATATACCTGGCACTAGTCATTCACTGAATTGAGTTAAAATATGTTGAAGAAGAATTAGTAGTAGCTTCCTTTGTTGGGAATCTATGATAGAATTTTCTTATTTGTTTTTCCTCGCTATTCCATGTGCATTTTTTCTGTGCTAGAATCTGAATATAGAAAAGAATGTTGAGCATTTAGATATGTGGATGTTTTGGGCAAATACTACTTAGCCAAAGAAAAATACGATAGGAGATTATATTAATCTTTTCATAAACTGAAATGGTTCACATTCTTTTACATGCTCTTGTATGTACTTTCTGCAAAGGTTCTTTATGCTTTAAGATTCATGTAATCCTTTTATCTTTTTCTCCTTTATGTGTGTGTATTTGCCTTCCATGTTTGCATTCTTCTTCACAATAGTTTTTGTTCAACATTAAATAGCGCTTAAGTGCTGATTTCTTATTGATATTACCCTTTTTTCAACAGGTGATGTAGTTCTCAAAGATCTTAAACTAAAGGCTGAGGCCCTGAACTCGCTGAAACTTCCTGTCAGGGTCAAGGCTGGTTTTGTTGGATCAATAACTTTAAAGGTACTTATGATCAGGTTTTGTTGTATGACTATTGGTTGTCAGATGAATCTTCATTGTTGTGCTAATCATGGTTATCTAATCCTTGTTATGTGGTCACATTTTGTGTTTTTAGATGTATTATTTTGGTATTAAAAATTCCGTTTTCTTGCTTTTTATGTCCAGTTTCTTGCAACCATGAAAGCAAATGAGTTTGTAAAGTTCTTTTACTTAGGATAACTGGCATGTAGTTTTTATAGTTTCAATATTTTCTAGCAAGTTTTGTATCAGCCATCTACAGAATAGGATTTGAAGCAGAAATTTAGCTTCTTGAGCTCCTTTGATATCAATTTTGAATGAGTTGATTGTTATTTTATTTATTTATTTTTCTTTTTGTCTTTTTAGCTTCCTTATGAAAATTATCAAGTGAATTGCTTAAACAGGTTCCTTGGA
Organism: Cynanchum wilfordii; assembly: GCA_025388415.1. NCBI lineage: Eukaryota > Viridiplantae > Streptophyta > Magnoliopsida > Gentianales > Apocynaceae > Cynanchum > Cynanchum wilfordii. Next base: position 169,134 of record JAHSUH010001979.1, read on the forward strand.
AAAGTCTTGGCAAAGAGCCTGTCATTGTGCTTATTGATCGAGTTTTTGTTCTGGCTCATCCTGTTGCTGATGGAAGGTCTTTTAAGGTATAAAGTGGTTTATTTAGCTAGAATGGAAGATGAATACTTGCCATTCTTGAATAATAGTTGCGCTGTATTTTGGGATTTTCTTACACTTTTTTTTTCTTTTTTCTTTTCAAGGAGGAGGACCGTGAGAAGCTTTTTCAGGCCAAGCTCCAGCAAATTGAGGTCAAGTTCTGGGATTTGATGTTTCATTTATTTTTAATTTTTACATCTTTACATGTGTAGATATTTTTTCTTTTTAAAATTTTTTGAAACCTTTCTTTGTCTAATATATAGTATGAATTATTCTGTATGTTTGAAGCATCAAATTTCAATTTCCTCCTTACTTTTGACTCTTCTTTTTCTTCTTTCTTTCTGAGCTCTATTTTTGGTTGCTTTAAACTTTTAAAAGTATCTGATGATTGTCTACTTCACAGCAGCAAAACTTATTAAAAATTCAGTTCCTTATTTGACATAAAAGATAAGACTAGGCAAATGAATGTGCACTGCTAATTATAATTTAGAATTTTAATAAATGATGGCCAAAAGGGTAGCCTTCTTGTGCTTATTCTCTGTTTTTGCCTTGCCAACTTGGAAGAATCTAAAATTTCATATAATCTTTTATCTTATTTGAGGATCCAAAGGTTACTCATTGTAGGAGGTGCTAACTATACATATTTTAACCATTTCAAGTGGTTTTTTATTTTCATTCTCAAGGCTTTGAAATTTGTTGAAATTTTAATTCTTATGTTATGGTTGATTAGTATACTGACTATAGTCTTATGTACATAAAGAGTCATTAGCATCTTCCATTCAACTTTAATATAAAGCTTAAATTATTCATTAGAATTACAATTTCACAGGGTTTCAAGTTTGTATTATTCTGACCAAGAAAACAAAGGAGTTTGTGACATAGATTAATCATGGTAAAAACTGATTTTTTTTCAGGTGCATAAGCTTTACCTCATGTGGGTACTTTAGGTGTTATTGAGACATGTATGGTAAAACCACAAAAATGAATTCCTCAAATTGTTATATTTCTCATAAAAATGATATCTGTTATTACATAGGAACAAGACCTTTGGAAGTTAGTACATACCTAAGAAATGATTATCTATTACTAGGATTGAAAGTTAGATCTCCAGATTTTGCAATAATGTTGATTCTTCAGAAATTCATTCCATTCTAAATTAGTTAAACTTTACTTTGCAATACATCTGATTGTATGAATGTGTTTATTCATGTAGGAAGCAGAATCGGCAACTCTTGAAGCATTATCAAGATCAAAATCAGGAAGTGTATGATCCTGACCTCTAGATCTTTCCTCAGATTGAGTTGCAATTCTTTCTCAATTAACTTTTTCTTCCCTATAAGTATCTAATCTACTATAATTCATCTGAAGTCTGGTAATATTTATTGTCTCCTTGTATGTGGTTCTTGAGATTTTTGAAACTTGTAAGTTTGAGTTGTGCTGTTGTTTCTGTTCAATTAATCTTACATTTCAACCCCCCAATGCTTGTGTCATGTTTAGGAACGATTCATATTCTTCTTCTATGTTGATGTCTCTCATGGTTCTTAATGATTGTAGTTCTCTTAAGCTTGATATTTGGGTTCATCTTCTTTTGAAATGCTTCTTGATCTTATTCTGATCTTTCCTTCCCAGTTATTGGAATTGGTAGATGAGGTGTGAAGGGTGCATGTTACCATTTTTAAACTGTGAAATAAGCAGTAGAATATTGGATAAACATGTTACTATTGGATAAGGGCATATATGGATACAATGTATTAGTATTTTAATTTTAATCTAGTAAGTTTATAGGTTGATACATCTAAAGTTTCATGTGCCTTAGTCTTCAAGAGAAGGAGATTTCCTTGGATTCCTTTTATAATATTCTATTTGGCTAAAAATGCAAGTAATGACAGATAACGATTTACTCTCATATTGAGAGTAAACTTATGAGACAAACTATAGGAAGAATGACTCTAATTTTAGGGAGAAACTACATTCTGTCAGGTTTCGAAGTGGTTTGTTTCTCTTAACCTTCTGTCCTAGGAACACTTGGCAATATAAAGCTGTTCAGATTTGCTAATTCAGATGATGTCTTCATGTGTTTCTTCTTTTGCAGTCATCTGCCGGCAGTTCTTGGTTAGGTTCACTCATTTCTACTATTATAGGGAATCTCAAGATCTCCATTAGCAATGTTCATTTCCGATATGAAGATTCAGCCAGGTATTTTTATGTGACTTACAGACTCTTTCTGCGTTTATTTTTATTTATTTTTTAAAGTTTTGGTGCTTCATTCTTTATAAATAAGAAGGGAAAAAGAAAAGCACTGATTTTTAATTATTCATTCAGCAATCCAGGGCATCCATTTTCTTGTGGTGTTACTCTTGCAAAACTTGCTGCTGTGACAATGGACGAAGTAGGGAATGAAACGTTTGACACAAGTGGTGCTTTGGATAAATTACGTAAGGTTAGCATCATTCCTTGTATATGTTTGTTTGCTTTTACTAGTAACTTCTGGTCGCACATAAGGAGTAGTCATCTGACAATCAATTTTTTCTTGCTTTTGATATGGCTTGATGTGGATTTTCAGAGTCTCACAATAAAGTGTAGTCAATAGTGAAATAATATTTTCTCACTTCTTATATGCCTTGATAAGAATGTCCATAAAAATAACTAAGCATGCTATTTGCACTTTTCTCTTTCTGGTGATTGATCTATTGAAATCATGATTTTTATGTATAGATAAAAATAAAAGGGAGGGGTGGAGTGTCTGATGGATTTAATAGTTATGCTTAGGAATTTTGGATGTGTATTTGCCCTTTGTTCTCAGCTTTAAAATTTGCTTTAGACTATTTCTGATTTGGTCTTGTTCTTGAAGGTCTGTGACAAGGACTAAAACATTATTTTTTTCCCTTAGAAAACGAACATGTCTGATGATCTGACAGAAAGTTAGCATGATAATGGATATTCATATATCTCCTGGCTATTATATTTATGCTACTCTTGTATTAACTGATGCATTTAGATTGACTACTGGAATAAAAATGACTTGTTTTTGACTAGTTTCGGGAAGATATTTTCTTGGGCCTTAGGAACTATGTATTGAATACCAGCATTTCCTAATCTCTACCTGTTTTATATTTCATGTCAGACATTATATGTTCTTTTACTATGATACTGATGTTTGATATTAGTTTTGTTGTTTCACAATTGATCTGAATTTACCATTAAATTACTGCTTCCTTGCATTACACTCAACAGTGGCCCTGCATTAACATAAAATTGATGTGCTACTTGCACTTTCACATGGTAAAACTAGATAAGTAGATTCGCAGCTTCTGGAACTGTCATTCAGAATTATGACTTCTATCACTCTGTTGATGTTATTAATATGAACTTAGTACTGTGTCTGTTTCAATTAGCAAGAACCAATCTGGCCTGCTAGAATGACTCTGAAATTGATCCATTTCTTGTACCTTGAAATTTTGTCATGTTTTTAATAAAAAAAGTGGTCTTCAATCATTGACCTTTTTTATTCCTGCTTCTTATCTCTGAAACAACATATTATCCCCCCAGTCTGCAATTATGAAGAGTTGTTCTGATTGTTTGCATTCTTCAGTCTGTGCAACTTGAAAGGCTAGCCATGTATCATGATTGCAACTCTGATCCTTGGAAGTTGGAGAAGAGATGGGAGGATCTTAGTCCCAAAGAATGGATTGAGGTATGTCAAACTTCTGAACCTTACAATCAATGTTTATCTTGTGTTTCCTTCAGGCTGAATGCACTTTCAGACACAGTGTTATTGGGTGCTAAGCTACTTCTTATCAAGGATATCTAGACCATCAATTAGAATCTTGCCGCATACTCTCTCTTTTTGTACTATCTTTGAATATTTATCCTTGTTTCAATAGATCTTCGAAGATGGTATTAGTGAACATTCAAACAGTGACAAGATGGTGTCAGTTTGGGCTCAACACCGGAACTACTTAGTATCACCAATTAATGGTGTCCTGAAGTATCACCGTCTGGGAAATCAAGAGAGGAATGATCCAAATGAACCTTTTGAGAAGGCTTCTCTTGTTGTTACCAATGTTTCTTTGGCGATATCAGAGGTACTACGCTTATCTTTCGGCTGGCAAAAAAATCAGAACCCAGAATATAAGAGGAAAATATTCAACATTCTATTTAAGAGAAAATAATAGGAGATATGGATGACAAAGTTATTTAAGTTCTTCATTTTTTAACTAACTCTGGCCCATGTAAAATATTATTTTTTGCTGCTATGTTCTGCTCTCATTCTGAAAGTTTCTTTCACAGCCGTGAACTATTGAATAATTGGAGAATCTTTAAATACTCTCTAAAAGAAAACCGTGACAAGGGACCTGGATGGGAAGTTTATTTGAGTTCTGCTTTTGTTAAATAACTTTCCTCATGTGCCTCCATTACATGCCTGAATGTTTCCTAATTTATTATCTCACAAATAATAAAAGTTTGTTGAATTGAACATCTGTCATTGTGAAATTTTTTTTGCATATATTTAATTTGGTGCTAATACCATGACAACTTGCTTCTTGATCTAGGAGTTCCAATTTGCATTTCACTTCATTCTCCTTTCTGGACCCACCTTCCCCCCCTTTTTATTTCCTAATATCAAAGTGGACTAATATTACTATTTGCTATTATTCTCTTGTTTGAAATGATTGATTTTTTTTTTTTTTTTTTTGCTATAGGCCCAATATCATGATTGGATAAGGCTTATGGAGGTCATTTCAAGATATAAAATATATGTTGAAATATCTCATTTGAGGCCGATGGTGCCAGTTTCAGAAGCTCCTAGTTTGTGGTGGCGTTATGCAGCTCAGGGAGGACTTCAACAGAAGAAAATGTAGTATATCTATAAACCAAAAAATATGTAATTTTGTATGCCAGTCAATGAGTTAAATGTAACTGAAGTCATGGTTTTTTTCTGTCTATCTTTACAGTATATTTATTTATTTTTGGTTGATATTTGAAAATTTATTTTCAGTTACCGACTTTCCTGGGACCAGATCAAGTATGTTTGCCGTCTTCGCCGTCGATATGTACAGATATATGCTAATTTGTTGCAACAGTTGTCAAATACAGACAACCCAGAAATTAGAGACATTGAGAAAGATCTTGATCCCAAAGTCATTCTTCTATGGAGGTATTTGCATTATCTGTTGTTTACCTCTCCCTTTTGTCCTTTTTCTTTTAATTTGTCAGGGATTCTGTTCAGGGGAAGGATTTTAGTACCTGTTTATCTGTCTAAAGCTTTGTGTTGACCTGATTTGCCTGAGCTGAGGAAGATGTTGATTTTTTCCTTGAAACACAAGTGTCTTTTTGCTCTCTTTCCTGTCTGCTTCTTATGCGGAAAATGAATAGATGCGTTAGTTGCACTTCCATATGAAAATTACATGCAAGGTTTTCTCAAATGTCAGGCGTCTTTAAGACATTTATGGTTGTTGTACTGAAGAATTGTTTATGTTTTATAATATGATAGAAGGAATTTCTTGAGAGAGGAGAGAAAAAAGGGTGGTTTGATGTTGATGATTCCTCTGGAAAGTAACTATAGATTACACTAGAGCCACTTTCTATGTTTGCTTGCACATACTTCAATGTTATGGAAGAGTATGTTTCTAAAGTGGAGAAAGAGACCAAATTCTGACCCAATGTAAGTCTGAAGACATTGATTCTTAAAAACCTAATATTTCGTTCTTACCATGCCACCTAAACTTTCAAAATGAGCATGTAGACAGGTTATTCTTTTGCTTCCATTTGCTAGAACCACCATTTTAAATGCACACAATATGCTTAGGAATCTTGGTTGACCCAATTTTTACCCTTGATACTTGGCAAGTCATCTGAAAACTTGTAGTCTCTATTGAGCTTGGAGGATGAGATGCTCAGGATTTCCTCTTGTTTTGCTTTTCACCAATACTGTTTATGACAGAACAAACATTTTTATACATTTTGGTTCTGGGCTACTGATAATTTACATTTTTCTTGAGTGCCTACAGAAATTTTGAGGTTAACATTCCAGTAGAGTAGTATCTTCAAAGTGCACTCCATTAAAATTGTACTTACATGACAAATAGGGTTCCGCTCAGATGGCTATTCAGGACGGAGAATGCAAAAACTTAGCTTTTCAATCAGAACACAACATCATGGCATGATTGTAGAGGGTTAGGGTAGAGGTTTTGTGTGCTTAGCTAAAAACAGGTTGACATATTTAACTTTAATGTGTGTTGAGTTGAACTTGCTTAACGACATTTTTTTTTTTTTTTTTTTAAAACATATAATTAATATCAATATTTAATTATTATTATTTTTTTATCACATCATTTTTAATCATTTCAATTGATTTATTATAAGGTTTTATTTTATTTTATATGATTTATTTATTTTTTTGTTAGAGGATTTATTATCTTGTAAGTTAAATAGGTAAATTAGTCGGTTAAATAGCTCTACTTTCAGGTTCGTGGGTTATCTAGTTGGCACAATAATAAATGTGTGTTTTTCGGGTTGATAATTGGACATGTTGGGTTCAAATGGCAAGTGTAAATCATTATGTTGACACAACAACCCAAACCTGACCTAATAACCACACCTACTTTTTCAACTTTCGCTATCCACTTTAGTTTGTTTCCATGCCTTGTTTGATTACTTTCCTTTATACTGGTTGATTCAATGTATTAGTTGGATGTTCTAGCATTTATGTATGTTAAATCGAGTTAAATTACTATTTGCTCTAAAAGTTTAAGCTTATAGAGAGGTTACATTTATCCTCTTAACACACCCCCTCATGAGTGGACCGATCACAAATTTTTATAATAAGGCCCAGCATGTGCATAATAATCAATATGTGGAGGGTTCTAAGTTTGACTCCTTGCCAAGTTCAACAATTGCATCATGTGAATCTTTTCAATTTAGCCGAGGTTGCAAATTTTTAGCCAAAGATAAATGTTGGTTTGACATGTCTAGAGTCTACTTTATCTTTTTATGAGCTGGATTATTAACCTGTATCTCAGTTTTGATGCTTTTCTTGATTACTATTGTTCTATTTTTTCTTTCTTCTCAAACCATTTCATGTAATTGAAGTGAATATTCCTGACTTTGTCCTTGTTGCAATCTATTTTTGTTCATAGTCCCAAGGAACATGAGAAATTGGTTTACGATTTCCAAAAATTGGATGTTTACTAATTTATTAATTTTTTTCTTTTACCTGAGAATTTGACTTAGTTTTGAGGTTTTTTGTATTTGAATGTTTAAATGTCTAATTCTTCATACTTTGGGGATGTTTTATTTTCACTTATCATTGGACACACTAAGTACTGTGGTTGATGTTTCAAGTTTATTTGCAGTATTCCAAGTATAGTACCATCTATTTTAAGTTCTATTTTCTCTGTGTGTCCTCTAGGTTACTTGCCCATGCCAGAGTTGAATCTGTGAAATCAAAGGAAGCAGCAGAAAGTAATATGCTCAGGAAGAGAAGCTGGTTTTCTTTTAAATGGTTCGTTGTCTGTCATTTTCATTGATTAATTTCTTCCAAATTTATTGACTGTATGATATATTATGGAAGTCTGTTCTTTCATAACAGAGCTGCTTTGCTTTTCTGATTTTTTAAATTCTCGCCTTGACAAAAATCTTCTTTTAGTTTTAAATGTCTAGTGTGTGATTACTTCTTCTCATCTTAGGAGAACTGGTCCACAAGATGCTTCTGTAGACGATTCATCTCATGGTATGCAGTTAGAGGAGGAAAAATTGACAAAAGAAGAATGGCAGGCAATTAATAAGCTATTAAGCTGTCAATCAGATGAAGATTTGTCATTGTATTCTGGAAAAGAATCACAGAATATGATACGATATTTGGTGGATGTATCTATAAGTACGGCTGCTGCCAGGATCATTAATATTGATCAGACTGAAATTGCTTGTGGTAGATTTGAGAATCTCAATGTCTCTACTAAGTTTAGAAATCGAAGCACCCAGTGTGATGTGACATTGAAACTCTATGGATTATCTGCTCCTGAAGGTTCTCTTGCTCAGGTATGTGGTAAAGCTATTTGACAATTAGCACGGTGCAGTTCATGCTAATGATGGTCAAATACATGTCAGATATTTCTATAAAAGGCATTAGCACCCTATGTATTTTCTGCTATTGAAGTCACTTAGAAAACAAATTACAGATTTTACTTTGGTTTGATCTGAGAGTTGAAAAGTGGTGCCCAAAAATATATAATTTTGGTGGGGGTGGGGAGGGGGAATTTTGCCTGTTCAACCTGTTGAGGTTGGAATTTTTTTTTTTTTTTTTTTTTGTTATTTTTGTTTATTGAAAGGAAAATTCTTGCTGTGGTTATTGAACAAGACTTCAGGCATTCGACCTGTTTTGATCATATTAAGTGATTACAGTATAATCATTGCAAATTTTTTTACATTTCAGAGTGTTTGCAGTGAGCAGAAGGTGAATGCATTAGCAGCAAGCTTTATTTACTTGCCAACTGGGGAAAATCTAGACTGGAAGCTTTCCGCAACAATTTCTCCCTGCCATGTCACGGTACATTGGAGTAAATTTTTTGGCTTCATTAAGCACCATATCACATGTGAATCTCTTTTAATTGAGGACCACTCTTTTTTCTTTAAACCCAGTCCTTTTTCTCTTTCCTTTTCTTTCATCCCCCAAAAATCATGTAAAAGATTACTACTATAAATGTCCTAAAGTACCTGTCACTATCTTCAATGAAGTATCTATTGGTTTATTCTGAATTTACCCTTACTTTAAACCATTGTCTTATTATATATAGTTACTTGTGCAATAATGTCAATGTTTTAACGTTTTATTGACTTAGTCGTGCAATTACTTCGTGATCATATAAATCTACCTAAACTTCGATTTTATTTATTTATTTATTTTTTCTGTATCAGTCTGTTGTATTTTATTCTATCTCTAATCATTTTTCCCATTTCTCTCGTCAGTGTTCGAAAAATACTCTTTCCCTTGTCTTAGTTCTTGAAAACCAAGAGACTGATAAAGATACTTTTACAGATTTTCACTGAAAGTTATGAGCGGTTTCTGAACTTTGTAAAGAGAAGTAATGCAGTGAGCCCCTCAGTTGCCCTGGAAACTGCAACTGTACTGCAGGTAATCCATAAGGAAAAATTGTACATGGGTCAGGGATGGGTTAGTTTAACTTTCAGATATTAAAAATAAATAAATTCATTGGTTTTCATGTGACAGCATAAGATTGAGAAAGTGACTCGTAGAGCTCAAGAGCAATTCCAAATGGTACTGGAAGAGCAAAGCAGGTTGGTCCCTTTGCACATATGCTCTTGCAATGTTGGTTTTTCTTTGTTATTGAATGAACAATTTGCAAAATTTTCTGCTTTCAAGTTTACATTGGTGATGATTGTTTGCTCTGGAATATAGTTAGTTATAAATAGAACTTTCATAATTGTGGCTTACATGCTCTATAGCAGCCGATAGGTGGTGTAAATGTTCCATAAATTCCTGTAATTTGTTGGTAGTGAAGCCTTTGAGCTTGAGCTGGTGGAATAAGGTGCTGTTTTCCTTGCACCTTTCTTCTAATTGTTCTTATTGAATTCATGAAATGACTTACATGTGTAAGCAATTGATGAGGATGTACCAATGATAGACTATTATGGTAGAAAGTTGTTGTATTTTATTGGATGCTTCTTGGATTTAGAACATATGGAAGACATTTTTGAGTCCTACATGGCCTCAAAATATGGAAGTTCATATGAAACTTCAAAATGATGAACTTAGGTGTTAACTAGATGTAATTTGCTGCAGTTGATTAGTTGTTGTTCATGATGTGAAATGTACCCTTGAAATATTGTTAGCAGTTGTTGGTGCTTGTGCTTAATTTGTTTAAAACATGATTTCTTAAGGAGGTAGCCTGCCACTTTTTTATGAGTATTTGTTTGTCTCAGATTCGCTCTTGATATTGATCTTGATGCTCCGAAAGTGCGAATCCCGATAAGAACATGTGCTTCTTCTAAGTGTGATAGCCATCTTGTTTTGGATTTTGGTCATTTTACATTGCATACTAAGGTATGTAGGTTTTCTCCAATTATCATTTTGCTTCATAATCATTATATTCTAACTTCTTTGCTCATTTACAGGATGGTGATCAGTCCCAAGACCAGGGTCAAAGTCTTTATTCTCGTTTTTTAATTTCTGGGAGGGATATTGCTGCTTTCTTTGTAGATTGTGGATTTGACAGCCAGAATTGCACCTTGGCATGCCAATCTTCCATCTCTATGAGTTTGGAAGATGTTGATAATTATTCTTTCCTTATTGATAGGTGTGGGATGGCTATAATTGTTGATCAGGTAAACCTGTTATCGAAATTTAAAAAAAAAAAAAAAAATTTAAACTACTAATGATGGAGATCTATGTGCCAAGTCCTAAACTATTCCTCTGTCTAACTATCATACCAGCACATTTATGTTTTTGCTGTGTTATTTAATTATTTGTTTGTTTATTATTATGAAGATCAAGTTGCGCCATCCAAGCCATCCATCTACCCGCATCTTCATTCAGATGCCAACCCTTGGCATCCATTTCTCACCAACCAGATACTATAGACTGATGGAACTGTTGAATACATTCTGTGGAACAATGCCTACCTCTGAGTCTGCTACTGAAAGCTCACTTGCATATTTTGGCCCATGGAATCCCCCAGATCTTGCGACTGAGGCTCGTGTACTTGTTTGGAGGGTATTTCCTTGCCAGAGAATTTGATCAACACTTGCTATTCTTTTTCTTATCTTACTTTTCTGGCTATGTTGATTTGGCATCAGGGGATCGGCTATTCTGTTGCTGCATGGCAACCATGTTTTATTGTGTTATCTGGCTTATATCTCTATGTGCTGGAGTCTGAGACATCTCATGCTTATCAACGATGCTCAAGGTTAATGTTTCAGTTTCCTTAACATTTTTTTTTTCTCTTTTCCAGTTTCCACCTATACTACTTTTCAAGGCTAAACTTTCCGCTGCAGTTCTTTGAAATTTTTTATTTTTTTTAACTGTCGTTTCAAAGTTACCATATCTTGCATGGATGTTATCACCACTACCATACAAAGGCCCGAGTGAAAGTTTCTTGGAATTTTTTGGTTGTTTTCTTGAATTATGAGTTTAATAAATTCTTTTTATCTACTTTGGAATCTGTGATTTAAAATGTTTTAATTAAACTCCTCCTTAATCTTGGGATGTTGATTCACAGATCGATTACTCTTACGCCTCTGTACAAGTTTGTTTCTGTTTTTATTTGAGGAACTTTTCTCAATTTTTGATTTGATCAATATTTACTTTCGTTGTTACTTATCATCTGTCGGCTTGGTACAGAATGGCTGGCAAACAAGTTTTTGAAGTTCCTCCTACCAATGTTGGTGGTTCACCTTCTTGTGTTGCTGTGTGTGTCAGAGGTGTGGACGCCCAGAAAGTAGGTGTTCCTTGTTTCAGTTGATGATGCATTATTCACTGGTTCTGTAGCAAGATATATTACTTGTTCTCGTTACCAGTACTTCAAATATCTATTATTTCGTGATGTTTTGCGTATTTTGAATGAGGATATGGAAAAGAGTTAAGGAGGTCATAATATTTAAATTGTCTCGATAACTAAAAATTTTTAGCTTTTCTTAAAGATGGTTAGTCTGACATAGAAACAACATCAAAGCACCCCAGAGTGCACCTTAGAAAAAAGGGCATTCAGGATATCCATTTTCTGCTTCAAATGTAAAAGTATTTTTAGCATGATAATGTTTTCCCATATTCCATATTAATCCCTTGCTATAACAACTTATTCAGCTTTTCTCTTTCTACTTTCCCCTCTACTATTACATTGGATGCATAGGCAAGCTGAAACTTGCTCAGTTTTGTTTTATTTTGATGTGACTGAAGTGTGTGCTTTCTAATAATTTTTTCCCATCTGTATGTAAATAATTCATTATGATAATGTTGCGGTTCACTGTGTTCTTATAGATTTTGGTTATGATAATTACTGATGTTTTGCAATGAATTGTAGAGCAACGTTCTAGTTTCAAAAATATTTTGAATGAAGAAACCCACGGCCTAGGATATCACTATTAATCCTTGACTCTGGTGTCCTATTTTGTATGGTGAAAGTTATTTGCGTTGCTTTTTTTGTACTTCCATTACTCTTAGATTTATGATTTCATTTCATTTTTTCCCCTTTTGCTGCAAGCTTAACGTTGTGCCTTCAATTTTAATTTCATTTATATGTTTCTCAATGACTATGCATTGTCATGTAATGAGCATTTTGATATGTTCCTTTGTTATTCAGAAATTTTGTTGCTCCAAGAACTGCATGAATCTTTCTTTTTGTTAATTAACTGCTGCCTTATGAGCTTTAATCTGATTTGATGTGTCCCATTTGCTGTCTGCTATTGAATTATTGCTTGTCAACTAATTGAGTTGCTGTTCCAATAGGCTCTGGAATCCTTTAGCAGTCTGATAATTGAATTTCGAGATCAGGAGGAGAAGACCACTTGGTTAAGAGGACTTGTGCAGGCCACATATCAAGCTTCTGTATGATCAAGATTTAAAATTTATCTGTCTTAGACGTACTTGATTTCCTCTATATTGCTATCTTTTTGTGATCTATTTTCCCATACTTCTGGATATAGGCCCCTCCTTCAGTTGATATACTAGGAGAACTAAGTGATGGTGCATCAAAGCTTTCTGAACCTCCTGTTCATGCAAATTCTGTTGACCTTGTTGTTAATGGGACCTTGGTAGAAACAAGTTTGTCGCTATATGGAAAGGTTGGTTTTCATCTTTTCCATGGTATTTGTTATCTCGAATGCAGATTTTTTGTGAGGATCATCCTGTAAAAGGATAAGCTTTACTTCTGTTAGCTTATTCTTTTATCCTAATAGTAGGGGTAGTATATAATTTCATTCTACAATATATTTTCCGAATTGCAGTCTAGAAATCAGCTGCATGACCAACCTGATGAGACAATCATTCTTCGGGTTCTTGCAGGTGGAGGAAAGGTTTGTCAGCTATCTATATTGTCATTGATTCTTTTATTATTTAAATCTTCTCTTCTATAGAAATTTAATCATGACATCACCTCCTTCATGAAGAGTTTTTGTCTCTGTTTTCCACAAAATCCTTACTTGATGAAGTACTCCATCCTTCCTGTTGGAAAATGAACAACTTCATGCTATTTATTATTGTATACTTTTTCCAGCGGGGTATTCAGATAGCTTGACAATGGGTTGATCAATTGATCATCTAGTAATGTAGATAGGATGGATTATCTTTTTTCACTGGATTGCTAGTTATTCTAAAAACAGTTAAACTATGATATACTTTTTTAATTGGGATGGAAAGAAAAGGACAAATGAAATCTATGCCAGAAGTTATTTTGCTGCATTGTACTTTTGTCCCTCTACCATAACCAATTTCTCTGCTGTTTGGGCTGGATTTATTGCAAATTTTTGACTGGAACTAGATAGATTCATTGTAAAACTCAGAGCTGATCTTTAATTTTTTGGACATTTTTTTCAGAATATATTTTCCCATCTAAAGTTAAACATAACTGCATTTCGTATCCGTAAAAGGTTATTCTTATAATCTGTTTGTATCATTTGGTTGAAATAGTGTACTGAGAAATCTGGGAATTCTGTACTATACAATTCAGCTATTTGTGATTAGTATATATAAGTCACTTTTCCCCCTTTTTTTAGGTGCATGTATCACGTTGTGAGAGCGATTTAACCATAAAGATGAAGCTGCGCTCACTGAAGATTAAGGATGAACTTCAGGGTTCATCCCAGTATTTGGCCTACTCCTTTCTGTCCGATCAACGTTCAATTACCCATCTTAAAAATATAATACCTGCTGATGAAGAGCTTCAGATGATGGAAGAGGATGACATCTTTAAAGATGCATTATCTGATTTCTTGTTTCTGCCTGATTCTTCTGAGAATATGACTCCAGAGAAAGATCAGAAAAAGGGAAGAAATATTTCTGATGATGTTTTCTATGAGGCACAAGGTTCTGATGACCCCAATTTTGTTTCTCTTGTTTTCTTGACAAGGACTCCTGCTTCACCTGATTATGATGGCATAGACACACAGGTAAGAAGATGAGTTTTTTACTGGAGATGGTATAGAATTTGAGGAAGTCGCTGCTTTATTGCTGGTTAGTTGACTATATTGCTTAAAATAATCTTCAGATGAGTATTAGGATGTCCAAGTTGGAGTTTTACTGCAACAGACCAACTGTTATTGCATTGATCAATTTTGGATTCGAACTTAGCTCAAGTAATACTGCACTAAGCGATCCAGGAGCTGCAAAAGCTTCAGATATTGAAGCTTCAATGAACAAAGAAAAGGCAGAAGAGCATGGGAAGAAATTGGTTAAGGGGTTTCTGGGTCATGGGAAAGGCCGTGTCGTGTTTTACCTAAATATGAATGTTGATAGTGTTACCATTTTCCTCAATAATGAGGATGGTTCTCAGCTTGCTATGTTTGTGCAGGAACATTTCTTGTTGGATATTAAGGTGTGCTTTTCATTTAATCCTCCATTTCATATTCTTTGGTCGCATTAAAAATTTCTAAATAATTTAGGTTGAATCTTTTTCTTACTTAATGAATGTTGATAATCATTATTTCTCATAATGAAAAATGTGATACTGATCATTCATATTTTTTCACTGCAACTAAGGTTCATCCAAGTTCCATTTACATAGAAGGATCACTGGGGAACCTACGGTTACGTGATATGTCACTTGGATCAGATAACTGTTGGGGCTGGCTCTGTGATATTCGCAACCAGGGTACTGAATCCCTTGTTCAGGTACCATAATCCCTCTAAGCTTATTCTTTTCTTTAGCGTTTTGTTTTGTTAATTTTTTATTTTAAGAGCTCTTTCTTGTTGCAGTTCACGTTCAGTTCTTACAGTACTGAGGATGATGATTATGAGGGGTATGACTATAGTTTGTCTGGTCGGCTTTCTGCTGTTCGTATTGTTTTCCTTTACAGGTTTGTTCAGGAGGTAAGCTTCTTCTTCTCTTTTATGTGGAAACAACATATACAAAGAGACATCAAAGTTGGTGCAAAGCATTAAGAAAATTATACTTGGGATAAGATATTGCCTGCATATATTCTGTACTCAGTGCATACAATTATTCAGTAAGGGCTTCGTTAAGTGTTGTACCATGAAAAACCATATTATTCCATGTTACGATTCTTCAATTGGTGAATTGTCTTTGGACTGCCCCAAATGTGCTATTGTTCCTTTATTTCATATAACTCAAAGATGCATATATGAGCTTTCTTTCTCCTGTAATGACTCCAAATCATTGAGGAATTATTATGATGGATGAAAAGGGGAGAAAAGAGATCTTAATTCACTTCTTTGACCTCATCTCTGATTTGTAATAGTTAGATGGACCAGCTTACCCTTCTTACACATGCAATACCAACTACTAGTCCTACTATTCCATTAATAATGTAATAACTTTCAGGATGAATCATCCAAATACTAGGCTTCAAAGCAATGTTCTTATGACTGTAACTCCTACACCTGGGAAAATTTATTGTGGCACTTCTTTCTTCTTTTTCTTTTACATGTGCATCTCACGTAGTTAAAGATGATATATAAAATATTTTCTCCTCTGGCTATGGTATATCTGAGGGAAAAGTCATTATATGTGCAGATGACAATCAATGAAGCCGATAGAGACCCTTGTTTCCCTTCTTCTTCTTCTTTTTTTTTTTTTTTTTTTTTTTTTTTTAAAGGAAAAAAAAAATTATAACAAGAGATTCAATCTTTAAACAACCAGGAACTTGAAACACTAAAAGGGCAGTGACACTTAGACCTTATTAGTGTGTAGTTTGTGAAATTCTATAAACTGTTATATGTGTTCGTTTTCTCTGGTGTGAGCTTCTGACTTTTCTGCCAAACTAAGTGAACAAGTTTCTGCAGATAACTGCATACTTCATGGAACTCGCTACTCCGCATACTGAGGAAGCAATTAAGCTTGTTGATAAAGTTGGAGGGATTGAGTGGTTGATCCAGAAGTATGAGATTGATGGGGCCACAGCTATAAAGCTGGATCTCTCTCTTGATACACCGATAATTGTTATTCCAAGAAATTCATTGAGCAAAGAGTTAGTCTATGCCTTTTTCAATTACTATTGTTCACTTGCAAAATTCAGTATATATATATTTTGATTATTCTTTTCCATGGTCCATAAAACATGTGTCATATGGTATGCTATCTTATTTGCTTGCATCCTTTTTTTTCATTGGAATTCTGGGGTGTGTTACATACATAGAAAGAACACTAGGGAAACTTCTATTTGTAAACATATTTATAATATCCTTTATTTTGGTTGCTGCTTCTGCAGTTTCATGCAACTTGATCTTGGCCATCTACAAGTCAAAAATTCTTTTAGCTGGCATGGCTGCCCTGAGAAAGATCCTTCCGCCGTTCATCTTGATGTTCTTGATGCAGAGGTCTTTTCCTTTAATAGCTTTTATGTGTGCATGCATGTGTGTTACTTTTCTTTTTCTGCATGGATGGGGATCATTTTTTGACTTCTACATGCTTTAATTTTGATCATGACATTACAGATTCTTGGAATCAACTTGGCTGTAGGAATTAATGGTTCCATTGGTAAACCAATGATACGGGAAGGCAGAGATATTCATGTTTATGTAAAACGTAGCCTAAGAGATGTTTTCCGGAAAGTCCCAACATTTGTTCTGGAAGTGAAGGTAATAATCTTGCTCCAAATCTATTTATTTCTGGAAAATCTTTTTTCATCTGGATTTTATGGCCACAATTTTGGTTGATGAGTTCCTTTAAAAATAATTTTCAAAGCAATTTGCACTTGGGCACTCCTTGATATGTTTTTTTACCATTCGAGTTTCTGTGTTTTATTGTTACAGGTTGGTCTATTGCATGGCATGATGTCTAATAAAGAATATGATGTTATTATCAATTGCTTCTACATGAATTTAAATGAACAACCAAGGCTTCCGCCTAGCTTTCGCGGTCATAGATCTGCTTCGAAAGATACAATAAGATTGCTTGCTGATAGGGTGAACATGAATGGTCAAGTGCTCCTGTCACGCACTGTTAGCATTGTTGCTGTACAAGTTGACCATGCATTGCTGGAGCTGCACCATGGGGTCCTAGAAGAATTTCCTTTGGGACATGTTTCTGTGAGTATATGCATATCTATAACTGTGTTTCTTATTCTATTTCTTCGGTGGGAAACTGAAGCTTATGCACACAAATACTTGTACACGTTTTTGACAGGCCAGAGTACTCATGCTTTTAATTCTTGTCCACATGTATAATCAACATGCTGTGTTACCTTATTCTTGCAGCTTGAAGCTCTTTGGGTATCATACCGGATGACTTCATTATCTGAAGCAGATCTCTACATTACCGTTCCAAAAGTTTCCATTCTAGATAATCGGCCAGGAACAAGACCTGAGATGCGCTTGATGCTTGGTTCTTGCACTGATCTAACAAAGCATATGCCACCTGAAACTATAGTTGATATTCCAATCTCAACAATGTTTGTAATGGACTGTCGATGGCGATCATCCTCCCAATCATTTGTACTACGTGTGCAGCAACCTCGAATTCTTGTTGTCCCTGATTTCCTCCTTGCTGTTTGTGAATTTTTTGTCCCAGCCTTGGGAACAATTACCGGTAGAGAGGAAATGATGGACCCTCAAAATGATCCGATTGGCAAGAATAGAAGCATAATTCTTTTTTCTCCATATCACAAACAAATAGAAGATGTTGTGCATTTATCACCAAGCAGGCAGCTTGTGGCAGATGCTGCTGGTTTCGACGACTACACATATGATGGTTGTGGAAAGACAATTATTCTATCTGATAAAATTGAAGATAACGAAATCCCTTCATCCAGAATTCAGCCCATCATTATAATTGGACGTGGGAAAAGGTTGAGATTTGTCAATGTGAAGATTGAGGTGCAACCATTTCCTTATTTATTTGTTTAAATTAAGTATTCTAATTTTTTTTTTTTTAAAGATGAAAAGTTAGTTCTAGATTAATTCTGATTGGTACCAATTATTTCTCTGTGCACCTTTGAGAAATATTTGGGGGGTATGTACATGAGGATTGAAGTACCTAGAACTGAGGGTATTGGAGCCCCAAAACTGGAAGACCCCCCATAAAAATGTTTTTGTTTTGCATAATGTTTTTTAGAAAAAAGTAGGTAAGGGCCCTATGATCATTGACTACTTATAGATAATAATTACAGATAATAATATATCAGTGATTATTTTACTGCCATTATAGACAACGGTCTTGTCATTTGACAGTATTTATTACATTTGATCTTCAAAATTTGATTTAAAAGTTGATTTTTGGCAATTAGGAATAAGTAGAATTTTTCTCCAATTATTTCCACCAGAAATCTGACTGTTAAAATTTAAGAGTATTAGGGTCAGACTGCAGAATTGAGGGGCAGGGTTAGGGGAAGAGAAAGGAGCCTTTTAATTTAGTAATAGAAATAAAAATGACAAGGAATAGTATCTAGAACAGATCCTCTCACTTCACTGTTGAAGCTGGATAAGCTCATAGGTGACATGACGTTCAATCAGAGGAAGCATGGTATAGGTTGTGTTAGACCTGGAACCAGTGCTACAGGGTTATAACAAACTTTGAATGAAAATTATGGGGTATAGGAGTCATTGTATCATCCAGTCCATATTTAATCTTAATGTTCATGTTGCCTTCTTTTGCCTCCAGCTCCTAGAAGTAGTTGAATGAGTAAGGAAAGATATTAAGAGAAAGATGAAGGACCTGTTAACACAATTGTAGGTTATAGTTCATGTGTAGGTGAGACGTTTCAATTGGTATAGCTGACAAGAAACTGCTAACTGTATGGAGAGGTATTAAAGATATAGGTGCATCTTCTATCTTTGAGACCTCTTTAAAAGATCTTTCTATTATTATGCTTCATTCTTTGTCTTGTACTAATTAAAAGGCTCCTTGCTCTCTCTCTCACACCCTGTCCAAGAGCACTGCATTCTTACCTGATACTCTCCCAGATCTAAACTGTTAGATGTTTTTGTTAATTATATTTTTATTTATTTACTTATTTATGGTGTCTACTTGAGTAAGATTTCCCCTGTTCATACTTAAGAAATTTATTTGAAATTATTTCGGAATCAGTAGTTACATTTGATTTCCTTATTCTTCAGAACGGTTCACTCCTGAGGAAATGCACATATTTGAGTAGTGAAAGCAGTTACTCGGTCTTCCCTGAAGACCATGTTGAAGTTGTGTTTCTGGAAAATAATTCTCCTAACAATGAAAATCCAGAGCATATGCAAGACCCGTCTTGTGCTTCATATGGTTCTGAGTCTCTTCAAAGTGAATCACATAGATTGCAGAGTTTCAGTTTTGAAACCCAGGTATACTTCCAATGATGTTGTTTAAGCAGTTTGTTCTTTTCGTCATGCATAGTTAATATCTGAGCTTTTAATTTTATTTATTTTATTATTATAATTATTTTTTATTTGTGGTTTCATTCCTTGTCTCTTTCTCTCTGTAGGTTGTTTCTCCTGAGTTTACCTTTTATGACAGTAGTAAGTCTTCGCTAGATGATTCTGTGCATGGTGAAAAGCTTCTCCGTGCAAAAATGGATTTCAGCTTCATGTAAGCCCCACTATCTTCTCCTAAGAAAGTGAACTTTCTGTCGAATTTTAAGAATTGTTGTTTCCTTACATTGGTAAGGACTGTAGGCTCATATTATCAACTCAACCTCATGAAATTTAAAGTTAAATTTGGAAATTCCTTTTATATAATTAGGCTCTTAAGATAAGGGTAAGAACTTGGGAAAATCTCTTAGCAGAACCGATTTGCCCCTTAATTTGGCAAAGAACACTGGAGGTAGAAAATGTTGTTAGTTAAGAGAAGAAAATAGTTCCTACATGGAAATTGAAAAGAAAACCATATAATGAAGAAACAAGGAATTCAGGAAGGGAATAAACTTTAAATTCCACAGGAGTTACTTGAAATTTTGTTTGTTAGAAGAAGAAAATAGTTATTTCATGAAAATTAAATAGAAAGACAAGGAATTCTGGATGAAATGGGATTGACTTTTAAAAATTGTAACTAGATCTCTCAATGTATTTTCTAGCTTAAATAACATCAAATATTGGTTATCAAAGTCAATAAAGAAAAGGAAATCCTTCCTAGAACAGGTCCAAAATAAAAAGTGATTTGATAAGTTGGCAGATAGAATTGTCTGTTACCACTCATTCCTTCTCTTTCGAGATTGATAATGATGTGATGGCAATTTGGTACATCTGAGTCATTTTGGGTTTACTGCCTCTATTATTGCACTTGTTAATTGGTGTATCCATTTCACATTTTGAAACAAATCAGAAGAAAATTCTCTTTTAGTAATTTAGATGCCTTGGAATTATGAAAGAAACTAAGTCTTACCTCTTTTGTTTGCAATAGAAAATTATTTGATTGTGTCAATTCTGTTTGCTTTTGTCAGGTATGCATCAAAAGAGAGTGACTGTTGGATACGAGGCCTTATAAAGGATCTTACGGTTGAGTCTGGCTCTGGACTTATTGTTCTTGACCCAGTTGACATTTCTGGGGGATATACCTCTTTCAAGGAGAAAATAAATATATCATTTTTGTCTACAGACATTTGTGTACATCTTTCTCTAAGTGTGTTATCTCTTTTGCTTAATTTGCATAGTCAAGCCACTGCTGCATTACAGTTTGGGAATGCAGATCCCCTGTGTCCTTGCACCAACTTTGAGCGAGTTTGGGTGTCTTCAATAGGTATAAGCTTTTCTCCATTTATTTCCAGTTTTAGTTTGTCCTTGCTACACAATCTGTACTTGTGCTTTGCCATCCTCAATCCTTTTATGTTGAGTTTCATATTTAGTCTAGAAATGTTTGGGCAGAAATTGGGCATCATGATCAACTTACTTTTTGGCGGCCACAAGCTCCATCCAATTATGTCATCTTGGGAGATTGTGTGACATCAAGGTCAGGAATTCCCTCTCTTGAGTGTCGATTTCCTTTACAAGTTGTACCCTTAGTTTAACAATTTAGTTTTTCTTCATAATTATGTTGGAAACCTATTCACTTTGCTGTTGGGAATAGTTACCTTGAATCTTATCTTGTTGAATATGATTACCAGTTGTTTGGTGGTATCGTGATAACGGTGATATGTCTTACGTAGACAAAGATACTGAATAGGAGACTGATTCACACTATATTGGATAATTGTGCATGCAGAGCTGTGTTTCTTGTTTGGGGTGGGGATTAAATAGGACAATGGTCTTACTATTTGCAAATAACCTTAAGAAGGAAGTTCCTAAGACTTCCATTATAAACTAAACACAATTGTTCTTTTGTCGGTGAAAATTTAAGTAATGTATTTGATCAAACAGTTTAATACTACCTGGATATGATCTTAGTGCTCATTTCTGTCCTGTTCTTGATAATGGTGAACAAAACTAATTTGGCCCTTCTTGAACAATAGACAAGATGTATCCAGATAGCCAGGTGCTGTGGGGAATTGTGCATCTCTAGATCTGATTGTATCTTGTCAAACACTTGTCATCCTTTAGTTTGAATATCATAATTAGGTATGCATATGATGAATGGCTCCAACTTTGTGGTCAAGAGTCATGTCTTATTCAGTCAGTTTATTCATCTTAGCTAATATGATCTTGCTGCTCCTCTTATCGTTCACATGTGTTTTTTTCATTTATTTGTCCAGTACGCTTTCGTTCTCTTCTCACAGAGGACATCAGCATGTGTTTAACTTGGGAAGTTTTTTCTCATTTTATTGACTATAAATGTTTTTCAGGCCTAATCCTCCTTCTCAAACTGTAATGGCTGTGAATAGTACATATGGGCGTGTGCGGAAGCCTATTGGATTCCGACTAATTGGGTCTTGTTCCAGTATTCAAGTATCAGAATGGCAATCAGAACTTGACAGTGATTGTTTTCTGTGGCTACCCATTGCTCCACCAGGTTACTTGGCAGTAGGGTGTGTTGCACATGTAGGATGCCAACCACCGCCGAATCACATTGTTCACTGTATACGGTCTGATCTTGTGACCTCAACAACATATTCAGAATGCTTATTCAGTGTTGGAGCCAGTCATTCATGTACATCTGGCTTTAGCATCTGGCATTTGGACAATGTTTTTGGATCATTTTATGCCCATACATCTTATAGCTTTCCTCCCCATGATCAGTGTTTTGATATGAATCATCTACTTCGCTGGAACTCTATTCATTTTTCTTCTTCCTATAAGCAATCTACCTCAGATTTATGTGCTGATACAGAACATTCACGTGAACTGATTAGTAGTCAGGATTCAACTTCATCAGGATGGGATGTTCTAAGATCAATGTCAAAAGTCACATCTTGTTATGTGTCAACTCCGCATTTCAAGAGAATCTGGTGGGACAAGGGCAGTGATCTTCGCCAGCCAGTCTCCATCTGGCGTCCTATAGCACGCCCAGGTCATGCTATATTGGGAGACTGCATTACCGAAGGGTTAGATCCTCATCCTGTGTTTTCATGTAATTATTTTCATTATCTATTGCATTTCTCATTCTATATTATTCCTATTTTCTTCTCAGTTTGGAACCGCCTCCACTAGGCATTATATTCAAGGCTGACAGCGCTGAAATTTCTGCAAAGCCTGCACAATTTACTAAAGTTGCTCATATTATAATAAAAGGTCTCAATGAGGCTTTCTTCTGGTATCCAGTTGCTCCTCCTGGTTATGTCTCTTTGGGATGCATTGTGACTCAAAGCGATGAACCACCAAATTTGAACCTATGTTGCTGCCCGCGGATGGATCTTGTTAGCCAAGCTAATATGTTTGAGATGCCAATTACAAAATCTGTAAGCTCTAAGGCATCTCAGTGTTGGAGCATTTGGAAAATTGA
Source organism: Cynanchum wilfordii (assembly GCA_025388415.1). Classification (NCBI taxonomy): domain Eukaryota; kingdom Viridiplantae; phylum Streptophyta; class Magnoliopsida; order Gentianales; family Apocynaceae; genus Cynanchum; species Cynanchum wilfordii. The sequence goes on from JAHSUH010001979.1 coordinate 192,212, forward strand.
AAATCAGGTTTGTGTTGGATTCCTCTTTTTACAGATATGCCTGTTTTAAAGCCATTCAAACTATAGTTTTGATTTTGATGTGTCTGCAGCGTTCTATTCTGATTTGGTAAATGAACAACTTTTGTGTAGGCATGCACTTTCCTTGCTCGTTCTGACTTGAAAAGGCCTTCAAATAGACTAGCATATACTATTGGGGATTCAGTCAAACAGAAGACTAGGGAGAACATTACAGCAGAACTGAAAATCCGATATTTCTCTCTTACGGTGCTGGACAGCTTATGTGGAATGGTTGAAACTTCTAAAAACTCTCCTATATGCCTTATTTGGTTTTGTCCCTTCACTCTAGACTTACTATAAATATTACACTTTCTAGATGACACCACTTTTTGATGCCACAATCACTAATATCAAGCTTGCAACACATGGTCGGCCAGAGGCAATTAACGCTGTTCTTATTTCTTCAATTGCTGCATCAACTTTTAACACGCAATTGGAGGCCTGGGAGCCTCTTATAGAACCATTTGAGGGAATATTCAAGTAATATTTGAAATGTTTTTATGTTCTGGTTCTTGTAGGGGTGACTCATGGGTAATATTCTTCTTTTTAGGTGTTTATCGTTTCTTTTCTTTTGCAGGTTTGAAACATATGAAACAGGTGTGCATTCTGCATCAGGGCTTGGGAAAAGAATACGTGTTGCTGCAACTAGTATTTTAAACATAAACCTTAGTGCTGCAAATCTTGATATGTTAATGCAGACAATAACTTCATGGAACAAACAGAGAGAACTTGAGGAAAAGGCAATCAAATTAATTCAGGTTAATAAATTTGAATAGTTCCTTTGCTGCGAGCTGTTTGGTTGCTTGGGTTTGTTCAATGTAATTTTACTAAGTCTTTTTTTTTTTTTTTTTTTCTTGCAGGAAGCTAGTCTCTCTGATGGGCATAGTGATAATAGAACCCTTTCAGCATTAGATGAGGATGATTTCCAGACCATGATAATAGAAAATAAACTTGGTTGTGATCTATATTTTAGGAAAATTGAGCAAAATTTTGACAAGGTGGAATTGCTGCAGCATGATAAGTGTGCTTCTTTATGGTTGCCACCTCCAAGGTATTCAGATAGATTGAACATTGCAGATGAATCAAGAGAACCACGCCGCTATGTTGCTGTTCAGATAGTGGAGGCTAAGGTTGGAGGTTATGAACTTTTGTATTCTCAACATTGAAGTATACTAGTTCTTTGGATTTAAGTATGACCATCTTTCTTTTGTATACAGGATTTACCTATCGTGGATGATGGAAATAGTCATAGCTTATTCTGTGCTTTACGTCTTGTTGTGGAGAATCAAGAAAGTAATCAGCAAAAGCTTTTCCCTCAGAGTGCAAGAACTAAATGTGTGAAGCCATCAATCCACCAAAGAAATGGGATTGATGAAGGCATCGCCAAATGGAATGAACTTTTTATTTTTGAAATTCCTCGTAGGGTGAGACATTAATTTGATAAAAAAAAAAAAAAGTTCATCAAAAAGTTCTGTGTTGATCATTGGTTTTAAGTTATTAGATTTAGAAATTATATGAATATTTAATATTTATTAATTAAATCATTTGTCTGTTCTGAATTCTTCTAGGGGCTTGCTAAGTTGGAAATGGAGGTGACAAATCTTGCAGCAAAAGCAGGCAAAGGTTCAAATGCTTGTCATTTAAGTTTAATGTCATACAATTTCCTTTGTCATGTGGTTTTGTTCCTTGTATGTACTCCAATATTGTTGTAGGTGAATAATTGTTCTATTGTTGAATGTGCTTTAAGCCATTGTTGCTTCCTTTAGTGATACATGCAATCTACCATGTGGAGTAGTTGATGCTTATTGGTATCTTGCTAGCGAAGAGTAAATAAAAAATTTCTTTTGATCACATGTAAGCTTTATAGTTTTACTTATTATTTTGAGCTTGGGCTATAGGTGAGGTGGTTGGTGCATCTTCATTCTCTATGGGGCATGGTGCTAATGCACTGAAGAAGGTTGCTTCAGTCAGAATGTTGAATCATACTTCAGATGCTCAAAGTGTCGTATCCTATCCACTTAAGAAAAGGGTTGGTTTTTAGCATTTTATTTTTACATGTATGTAGTGATGTTTGTATCTTTGTCTATGTAAATATCTCATCCCCCTTCCGTTATTTTCTTTAGGGACAATATGGTGATGAGATGCATTTGCATGGAAGTCTTTTTGTATCCACTTCTTATTTTGAAAAGAAAACGGCATCAAACATTCAGAATGATCAAGGATGGAATAATATTGATAGAGATATAGGTTTTGGGGTGGGGCTTTCTCGAGAAGGTGCATGGGAGAGTTTCCGGTCATTCCTTCCCTTATCAACAATTGCTAAAACATTCAAAGATGAGTATGTGGCTACTGAAGTTATTATGAAGAACGGCAAGAAACATGCAATTTTCAGGGGGCTTGCTACTGTCACAAATGATTCAGATATCAGATTGGATATCTCAATATCAAAAAATTCTTCATTACAGATTCATAATCAGCACAGAAGTATCCCTGATGTTTTTGGTGCCATTGATCCTGGTTGTTCTACCATTTTACCTTGGAGATGCATGTTTAGAGACTCAAGTTACTGCTTGCATGTTCGTCCTTGCATTGATATAAATCCATATGCATGGGGTTACCCAGTTGCTGTAGGTGCAGTTAATGTTTGGGGAAAGGACCAACAATCTACTGATCAAGCTGCACTGTTTCGACAGTATGGTTTGAAGACAGAAAGCAAAACGTCTGCTTCCTCATTGAGGTTGGATCAGCTTGAGAAAAATGATGTGCTTTTTTGTAGTCCAGGCACAGCTGGTAAAAATTTTTGGATGAGTATTGGGATGGATGCATCAGTTCTACAGACAGAAGTTAACACCCCTGTCTATGATTGGAAAATATCTGTTAGTTCTCCTCTGAAGATAGAAAACAGACTCCCTTGTCCAGCTGAATTTACAATTTGGGAGAGAGCTAAGGATGGCAGGAGTGTTGAACGACAGCATGGGGTTATGTCATCCCGTGGAACAGAGCATATATATTATGTTGATATACGAAATCCTATATATCTTACATTGTATGTTCATGGTGGTTGGGTTCTGGAAAAGGTAAAATTCACAATTTTGGTCTACTTCTATTTTCTTTTATAGAGACTTTGGAAATGTGAGTTGGATGCATATATCATCTGTAGCATATCTTTTGTTTCAGTTATGTATGACTTTTCCTTATCTTAATTCCAGGATGCTGTTCCCATTTTGGATCTTGGAAGTAATAATCACGCATCTTCGTTTTGGATGATTAACCAGGAGAGGAAAAGGTTTGGAGTCCAAACTTCTCTTGACTTGTTTCTTTTCATGCTGATGTACAATGGAGTTTTTATTTTTTTTTTTTTTTTTTTTATAACTTGTCATGTTATGACATCAGGATGACATTTCCCTTTCCCATTATACCCTTGTTATCTAATTATTAAAATATTCTAATTTATCATTTCCAATACAATATTAAGATCTAGGACTACTTATTCACTTCAACTACTAGATTTTCCTTGTTATGATAGATAAAGGGGAATATTAATATTGAGAAAATTAGGTAGGGGTGTTTTAGTCTTTCTCTTTAAAAGTACATAAATTTATAATATTCTGAAGGGGCATAAACTATATTTTGTAGCAAGTAAAAGGATCCAGTGGAGTATTATTGTCTAGTGAGGAGGAATAGGTTTCATTACTTAGCAGCTAGTAGACTGGCTATGGCTTTCTTCTTTTATGAATCATTTGAAATCTTTTTGCTGGACATTGGGGTCATATGGTCAATTGTCTATGATAAGATTGCATTATCCAATTGTTCCATCTACTAGGTTTGTACATATATAAATCATGAAGTTCATTACTGAGCCTTAGAAGAAAGGAGAGATATAGACATAAATATATCCTCTACTATAGCTAACATTGATGACCCAATATTTCCGGTTTCAAGGAGATTCAGCATGCGCATTCTTTCATTTGTCTGTCTTAGCACACTGTTCATTCTGTATTAGTACCTATCCTCACATAGCAGCTTTGTAGGGTTAGTATCATGTATCAAAAGATTATATATCTTATAAAATCCTCAAAATGGCACTACTGAATTGGAGACCTTCCCCCCGCCCTCTTCTTTTGGGAACTTTCCCTCTCTTTTTGTTCTCTGATTCATAGATTAAAGTTAAGAAGTAACAACTTTCTTTTTCCCAGAGCTAAATGCTTCGTTTTCTTTCGGTCTATTTATTTCTATTATCAATTGTCCTGGAGCAAAAATGAAATCTACTCCGGATTTTTTTTTAATGCCTTCTCAAATCGGTAGGATCAAGACATGCTTGTAGTTTGATTTTAGAAGGCTTTTCTGAAAGAGAGGATCATCAATTCCCTTATCCTATGGGAAGAACAATAACAACAATAAAATAATAAGAGGAATTTTGTTCCTGAGGATCAATGATTTAAATAGTGATGTAAAATTTGGGGCCTTGGCAAATTAGCATAGCCTTCATCCCTGCCTAAGATGACATGAGGTTTGAACATTATGTTCCTGTGCTTGCTCAGTCTGTTGCTACAAGTACTGTTTTGGAGATGTTTAAATGCATGAATTGCTTCTGGTAACAATTATATTCACAATTGACTTATCCACCACCCCCCTCCCCCACCTCAAAAAAAAAAAAAACACTTTGTAACAGGAGATTGCGTGTGAGCATTGAACGTGATATGGGGGCAACAACTGCTTCTTCTAAGACAATTAGATTCTTTGTTCCTTATTGGATTAGCAATGACTCATTCTTGTCATTGGCATTTCGAGTAATGGAAATTGAACCATTAGAAAACACAGATGCAGATTCCCAGTCTCTCCCAAAGGCCGTTAAATCTGCAAAGTCAGCCTTGAGAACAACACCTTCTTTCATGAATAGACAGATTGCTTCTAGGAATAATATTCAAGTGCTTGAAGTAATTGAGGACACTAGTCCAACACCTAGCATGCTTTCTCCCCAAGACTATGTTGGCCGTGGTGGCATCATGCTATTTTCATCACGAAATGATGCATATCTTTCCCCAAGAGTGGGTATTGCTGTTGCTCTTGGAAATTCTGTAAATTTTAGTGCTGGGATATCTCTACTTGCGCTGGAGAAAAAGGTAATATGGAGTCAATAGTTTCTTTTTCTTTTTCAGTACACAAAGTTCTTCTTTAAGCTTTTATTGGTAACTTCTTCCCCTTAAAGTATTTAATGTTTTCAGCAACGAGTGGATATAAAGGCATTTGGTTCAGATGGAAATTACTACAAGCTTTCTGCTCTTCTAAATATGACTTCAGACAGAACAAAGGTATTTGCTCCTGCATCTTATGTTTCACTTTTGACTCCTCTATAAGGTAGTCACGTGCACTTCCAATGCGGGTTCCACAATCATCTCTTGTTGTTTGCACTTTTTGTCCTTTTTCTGGGTTCTTGTCCAAAATCTGGCTCTGCTTTTCTTGTCCACAGGAAACGCTATAGTCATTGTGAATGTGATGAGAGTATTATTCATATCCATAAAAGTTGGATTATTTATCAATTTTTGAGTATCTGTCTTCTCTGATATCTTTGAACTAAATCTTACGTTTTAGATCTACTTTATTTTTAGGTGCCAAATAATTTATTGTTTGAAAATACTATTAATATTCAAAAGAAGTTATTCTACTTTCCTATGTTTCTTCCCTGTAATTTACCTTAATGAAAATGGCTGGTTGGTCCTGTAGGTTGTTCATTTTCAACCACACACCTTGTACATTAACAGAGTCGGGTGTGGTATTTGTCTCCAACAATGCGATACTCAGTTGACAGAATGGATCCGATCTACAGATCCTCCAAAACATTTTGGGTGGCAGTCTACAAAAGTTGAATTATTGAAGGTCTGTTGAATTAATGGCTTCCCTTGTTGGTTTGACATGGTTTCTTTGTAACAAAAATTGGATCCTTTTGCACGTCATGAATCATTTTTGTTTCTTGGGTGGACATCTCCTTTCAGGTACGAATGGATGGGTATGAATGGAGTACCCCATTCAGTGTTGCCACTGAGGGTATGATGTCTATTTACTTGAGAAGCGAGACTGGGACGGATCAAACAAATCTCAGGATTGAAGTAAGAAGTGGAACAAAGAAGTCTAGATATGAAGTTATATTCCGTCCAAATTCATTTTCAAGTCCATACAGGTACAACTAACTGTGCATATTGTGCACTGGACTTAATCTTGCAACTAGAATTTTCAAATAATAGAATCTCAAGGGACCTTGAACCATTTAGTGGAATAGTTTTAGAGGAAGATTTTCTTTTCCCATGACAGTTTTCTGAAGATATGGCTTATGAACTCCAATTTCTCTGGCATGATTTCTTGTTGGCATTGCATGATTTTCTGAATATTACTCAAAGTTCGTTTCTCAGATATTCCCTTTACCTTAGTATTTAATCTTCCTAAGAAGTTCCATGTATCAATTTCATAGGCCTTCTAATTATTTTCTTGGAACAATATTTCATTTCATTATTTACGACTACTTACAGAATTAGTACCAAACATGAAGAGGAGTAATGTGCAAGGAAAATTCTAGGATCTTTTTTAGGTGAATTAATTTTTGTGCTCATCTTTTGGACACTTCTGCTCTTTTTTTCTTTTTGTTTTTGCTGGGTTGTGGGTGGGGGGAGTTACTCATAAATTTTCTTGTTTGAATTGAGTTTTATATTTCCTAGTATTATAATTGTCTTGGAGATGAAGTTTATTCTTCTCCTCTTTTATTCTTCCTTTTTAATTATTTTAATTTTGTCGAACTCAGGAAAAGTTTTCAACAACGAGGTTGATTTTCTGTTTGTCTTTGGTAGAAAACTTGTATTCTAAACATTGGAGGTTAATTAATTTTTCACATTCCAGGATTGAAAATCGCTCTTTGTTTCTGCCCATTCGTTTCCGGCAAGTTGATGGTTCTAGTGAATCTTGGCGCTCCCTACTCCCCAATGCAGCTGCTGCTTTTTCATGGGAAGATCTTGGTAGAGAAAGATTGCTTGAAGTCCTAGTTGATGGAACTAAGTCTACTACAGTGCAGAAATACAACATTGATACAATAATAGATCATGAGCCTATTCAGGTCAATGGAGGAAGTATGAATGCAGTACGAGTTACTGTCCTGAAAGAAGAAAAAATTAATGTTGTTAAAATCAGTGATTGGATGCCAGAAAATGAAACCTCTTCTGTCATGGGTGAAGGCAATTATTCGTCTTTGTTACATCTCTCTAGAAGTACTACAAGGACTGAACAATCAACTCAAAATTCTGAATCTGAATTTCACATTGTTGTTGAGGTTTCGGACCTTGGAGTGTCCATAATTGATCATACACCTGAAGAGATATTATATCTTACAATGCAGAATCTTATGTTGTCATATTCAACTGGATTAGGCTCTGGAATCAGCAGGTAAAGTCCTTAAAGAGAGTGATATATGTGATGGAACCTTTGATGAAATTAATTGGTTAAAGAAAATCTTTATATTCTGGGTATTCATTGCTTTTCTTGTGGTGTAGTAATATCATACTAATTGAACATTTTTTAGTCAAAACATTGATTTGAGAATTCTGATGCAGGCTAAAAGTAAGGATGCGTGGAATTCAGGTGGATAATCAGTTGCCCTTAACTCCAATGCCTGTTCTCTTCAGGTCACAGCGCATTGGAGAGGAGGTTGATTACATCTTAAAATTTTCCCTAACCCAACAATCAAATGGATCTTTAGATTTTCACATATATCCACATATAGGTTTTCAGGTATGTAATATCTCTTCTGTTCTCTTTCATTTACTAGGCTTGGGCTCACAACTTTAAATTCGCTTACTGATAGGGACCTGAAAATTCTGCCTTCTTGATCAATATTCATGAACCAATCATATGGCGTATAAAAGAGATGATACAGCAACCCAATCTCAGTAGACTATTTAGCAGTGAAACCACTTCTGTTTCAATTGATCCTATCATTCAAATTGGGTAAGCCAAGACTATTGATCTTCATAACATTGTATATTTTTCTGAGCTGCTTCACAATATGAATTTTTCAAATTGGCCAGTGTTCTGAACATCTCAGAAGTTCGGTTCAAGGTTTCCATGGCTATGTCTCCTAGCCAGCGACCCATAGGTGTCCTTGGCTTTTGGTCAAGCTTGATGACAGCACTTGGGAACACTGAGAATATGCCAGTTAAGTTTGTTGTCTGCCTGGACCTTTAATTTCTTGTCCCTTGGTAAATTCTTGAGCTTTTAAAGGGCAGAAAACTGAAAGAAAATGGGAAAAAATTGTGCAGCCTAATTAAGTTCCCTCCTCAAAACATCATAGTTTCTTACATGTGTTGGGGTTGACTTTGTCGTGAATTTAAGTTCACTAAATGGTTTCATATTCCGAAATGGTAAAATTCTAATTTTATTGCAGAGTCTCTTTGTCTTCTCCATCTGATTAGTTTATATTTCGTTCAAGACAGTAACATGTTTGACTTTCATGATTCTGCCTATCTTCCTCTAACACTCAAGCACAGAAGTAGACTACTTCTTTCCTTCTATCTCAATTGGCTTCTATTATGCCAAGATATTACGCGTATTCAATAGTGGTACTCAAACACTTAAAAGTGCCTCTTTTTGTGTACCGTAGTTTGTATAATCAATCTTCCATGCCTCTAGACAAAGAAAACAGCAAGTATATGCTGGGCCCAATATGTTATTGTGATGATTACTCGGTTAACTTTTGTACCATTTTACTCATTTAAGTTCCCATTTTTCAGGTGAGGATAAATCAGAGGTTCCTGGAAAATGTCAGCATGCGACAAAGTGTCCTTGTTGCTAACTCTATCTCAAATGTTAAGAAGGATCTTCTTAGCCAACCATTTCAACTGTTATCAGGTGTAGATATTCTTGGAAATGCAAGCAGTGCCCTTGGACATATGAGCAAAGGCGTTGCTGCCCTGTCAATGGATAAAAAATTCATTCAAAGCCGGCAAAGACAGGTTCGCTCATAAAATTAAGTATATGTTCAGCAAACAACACAACTTTCATCTCAAAGATTCCTGATTGTGACTAGCAATGTAAAACCTGATGTCTAGAATAATTTAAATGAGAAGACTACAATGGGAATCAAGACATATAGGAACTAAAATATTTCCTTACAAAAAAATACTTTCCCTTTTTCACCTGATTACGGTTTACTGAATTGGTGGAAAAGGTTTTAAATATCTCGTGATATCATAGCATAGGATATTGTTGATCCTATACCATCTTCTCTGCAGGATGATTCTATTGAGGTCCTATATAGTCTCAGTAGAAATTGTGTTCAATATTGCACTCATCTGTTCTCCTGTGTCACTTAGGTGCTGTTTTAACTTTTGAACTGGTACTAATTCTTATTAACATATTCATTGCTCTTTTAGGAAAACAAGGGGGTAGAAGACCTTGGTGATGTCATTAGAGAAGGAGGTGGAGCATTAGCAAAAGGCTTTTTCCGTGGTGTTACTGGAATTTTAACAAAGCCTCTTGAAGGTGCGAAAGCATCAGGTGTCGAGGGCTTTGTTCAGGGTGTTGGGAAAGGGCTAATTGGTGCTGCTGCGCAACCTGTTAGTGGTGTTTTAGATCTTCTATCAAAAACTACGGAAGGTGCCAATGCCATGAGGATGAAGATAGCATCAGTAATTGCTTCAGAAGATCAACTGCTTAGGAGGCGGCTGCCACGTGTCATTAGTGGTGATAATTTGCTTCGACCATATGATGGATATAAGGCACAAGGGCAGGTATTTTGTATTTTCATCTCTTAATACTTCAGAACTATTTGCCATTCTTCCCTCCAATGTAGCCATCCCCTTCCCCTGTTTACTGATTGGATCCAGATTATGGTTATAAAATGACCAATCTAAGGATGCTTTTTTGAATTGGTTCCTCAGAGATCATTGGTACCTGCTAGTTGTTCATATTTTCCCTAGGAGACTAACTGCCATATCTGCAACACATTTTGCAAAAAGAATGTGCCTGATAGAATGCCCTCTTGCTGGCATCTTATTAGAAAATGCAGGAGAGAACATAAAAATTGGGAAGTTAACTTGCTTTTATTGGCAGTAAACAAGTTAACCTTTCTCTCATCTAAATTGGCATAAGCATGCAACGTCTGATTTTATGAGCACAGCTTATTTGCTGATATACATCTCAGGAGATATTCATTTGTTGTTCTCCCTCTGCAGATGGTTGAGACAATTTCCACTGTACATTTTTATCATATCATTTCCTGTTCTGCTTTTGCTATATTCACAAGAATCTTATTTTCAATCTGTGGGAACAAATCGTAACCCCACTTGTTGAAAAGGGATTCTGGTTTTTTGACATTATAGGGCCACGGTCTATGGGGCAGCATTCCTCTCCACCATGACTAAGTTTGAAACTCTAGCATAACATCTTGTACCATGTTCAACTAGAATTCTTGCTTTTTTAATGATTAGATATTAAAAGGATGTTTCCATGTGTAAAATTTGGTGAAATAGCAGGTTATGATCAGATGAATTGTCTGAAAACTTATCTAGGTTAGGTTGATCTATTAGACCCTTCTGGCTTGCACAACTTAGATAGTATATTATGGCGGTAACTAAGGAAAATACCTTGTCTTTCCTAATACTTCACTGGGATAAAACTTTCCTGTGCAAGTTATGGACATTTTTGTCACCTGCTGGGGGAAAGGAAACCTGGTTGTGCAGTGACTTTAGTATTCAATGTGGAGATAACTTCAATCTCCTGGGCTGAACTTATCCATTATGCATTGTGGTTTTATTTTCAAAGATATCAATTTCTTTGGTTCAGTATTTCATTTTAATTTAAATCTTACTTAGCTGTGTGAATCTGAAAACAATCTCTCTATCTTCTTGTAATGAAGGTGATACTGCAGTTAGCAGAATGTGGATCATTTTTTGGCCAAGTCGATCTGTTTAAGGTCCGTGGAAAATTTGCCTTAACAGATGCTTATGAAGACCATTTCTTACTGCCTAAAGGAAGAATAGTTGTTATTACTCATCGAAGGGTCATTCTACTACAAGTGAGTTTAAATAGTTGAACTGTCAGTTAGAAATTAAAGCAGTCTATGATTTTATGTCACTCATCTATGGCCGTTAGATTAACTGTTTCTGGATGTTTTATTTTCAGCAACCTTTCACTATTGTTGCTCAAAAGAAGTTTAACCCAGCTAGAGATCCATGTTCTGTTACATGGGATGTGTTGTGGGATGACCTGGTGACGATGGAACTGACTCATGGAAAGAAAGAGCATTCTAGTGCTCCACCTTCACGTGTTATTCTATATGTACAAAGTAGATCCCAAGAAGCCAAGGATCAATTTCGTATTATCAAATGCAATCATGACTCAAGTCAGGCTATAGAGATTTATTCTTCTATTGAGAAAGCAAGCACTATTTATGGACCAAACCAATCAAAGGTCAAGTTTGTAGCTATATCTACTCTCTCACTTTACCTTTTTGTCATAACTAAAGCAATATCTAGGGAGACCTATCCTTTCAGTGAGGGAAGGTGTGGTAGTGAAAGTTTGGATGTTCTTCTGCAGTAAGTGCAGAGATTTAGTTTGGAATTGCTACTTCATTTCCTGATTATTTTCTGGTTTTCATCTTTTCCTCCATTCCAGGGTTTGCTGAAAACAAAAGTGACAAAACCGTATTCCCCTGTAACTGATATGGGCTCAGAAGCAATTCAAAAGGATGGGATTGGCATCTCCTCTCCACAGCAATTGCCTGCATCAGTCGCTTTAAGCTCTACCTTCGGGAGCAATGAAAATTGATTGGTGATGCTGCTGGTGGCTTAAACTATTTGGAAGCATGAACCTACCTGAAAAGCTTGAGTAGCTTTGCATTCTGGGTAAAAATAATCTTTGCTTCTGTTTCACAATTTCTCCCCATTAAGTTCAGTTTTTCAGATATTAAAATACTTTTGAGATCACTAGAGATTAGATGCCTGCAGTTCATGACAGCCTGAGGGTATCTTGTTTCCAGTACAGTACTGTGGTGGGTGGTTCTGTTACCCTGAAATTTCTTATTAGTTGATTCTCTTACGACATTTATATAGCAAATGGTGCAGGTATTGGCATGGGGAGGATAAGGGAAGAAGGATTCAAATTGCATGGGGATTTGCCAGATTAAAATGTTGATCCTGTTGGATTTGTGAAGAAGCACAATAGAGTAATTAATTGTATGTATGATTGTATATAAACACAAGTGTAGATGAGAAAAATAACAGGAACAACGATGATTCCAGAAACTGTTAGTAAAGTTTCTGCTACATTTTTGCGTGGCTTGTAGACAGGATGAGATTTTAGAGCAGGAAAAATTTCTTGCTGTTGAAAATTTTTGCACAAAAGGGATATCTTAATTTTCTGTTTTCTTTTTGGCATGCTGCTATACGATGGCTGATTTGATTATGAGAAAGCTTTTTTCTTTTTTCTCTTTTCTTGAAATGATTAATTTTAAATGACCCAAAAAAAAAAAAAAAATATATATATATATATAGAGAGAGAGAGAGAGAGAGAGATATATATAAGTTATTAATTGGAAGGTATTGAGGTAACTATTTGTTAAATAAAAAAAAATAAATAAAGGAAAGGAAAAGAATATAAAAATAATAGTATCATACCAAATATAGCTATTAATACGAATTAAATACCATTTATTTTTTCCGACAAAAGCGAGGTCAATGGTTCCGGTTGTTTTCGTCAATCGCTCTTCTGTCAACACAGAATTGAATACAAGAACAACTCGTACTCCACTTCTTTCAGCTGATTCCGGTGTACTTTCCTTTTCAATTTCTTTGGAACTAAATCTGCAATGTTTCCTTTCTAGGTCAGCGATCTTTCAGTTCACTTCACACTGTCTTTTCACTTCACTTCTTCTCAATTATTTATTTTGATTTCAGAAAAAGCAATCTTTCTCCTACGTAGTAAAAGCTTGTGAACTACTTTTCTGAGGCTGCTTTCTGCAGTTTAATAATTTGTTCCAGCATTTCGTGCTATTCCTTCTACTTTTAGCTCATTGTGTGTGTTATTAAAAATCTGATCTTGATCTTCTTGATGTTAGCTGTAAAGTGCCTAGCTAGGAGCTGCAGTGCAGTATCAGTTGGATTTTTTCCTTAATGATTGATCCATTCAAGGCTAGGTCAGTTTGGAGTTGTGATAATGAAGAAGTGGACTGGAGGTGTTTTGATTTTAGGCCTTGCTTTGGTTCTAATTATTAGTTATAGCTTTGTCGGAAAGCCTCCACAAAAGCAATCAGCTTATGAATTTTTCCATAGTCATCCTCCTCCCAAAGAGGATAATCCAGAAAGTAAGGTCAATCAGCAGAAAGTCGAACCTTCTGAGATAGATGTGATAAAGCTCTTTCAGTTCAAGAAAAATTCTAGTCTTGTTGATTATGAGGGGCTTAGTCTGTTGTATAACTTGGGGAAGTTTTGCAAAGAGGAGGAATGCAAAGCACTGGGTGTATGGGCCCGAATGCGACCAATACTCTCTAGGTCAGATGCATTGCCTGAAACATCTCAGGGGATCAAGGAGGCTGCTTCAGCATGGAAAGAGTTGTTGTCAGTAATTGAGGAAAGTAAGGCCTCAAAGATCCGTGATAGTGGGAAAGAAAAAGATTGTCCATACTACGTTATTGCAATGAATGATGGTACTGGTAATAAAACAGGGAGTTTAAGTACTCTTGAGATTCCATGTGGTTTAATAGAGGATTCTTCTATTACTGTAATTGGCATACCTGATGCACGAGATGGCAGTTTTCAGATTGAACTTCTGGGTTCCAGACTGCCAGACGAGCCAGTGGCCTCTATTGTTTTGCATTATGATGTCTCTTTACCTGGAGAAAACCTGACTAAGGACCCCTTTATTGTTCAGAACTCATGGACTAATCAATCTGGGTGGGGAAAGGAGGAAAGATGCCCTGGCCATGGCTTGAACAACTTCATGAAAGGTAAGGTTGGTATTTGGTAATTTCTTTACCTGGTAACTTTTGTTGATTCCTTTCCAAGGTTGGGGAGGTTGAAATGACGTTATGTTATGTGATATCTTTTGTTGCTTTTAGAATTTTAAACTCCTTGGGTTTTATCTGAATATTCTATATATGCTTCAGGGAATCTTTTTTTTTTTTTTTAAATTATGTCTTGTGGATGATCTAGTAATCCTTGATATCAAATGGTTCTTTTAGCAGTTAAATTTGTCTTCTTTTCAGTTGATGGGTTGACAAAATGCAATACACAAAACATCAGAGACGCTATGGTGGATAATCTAAATGCCAGTCACCCTAGTGGTGACAAATTGACCAATGTCTCTAATGGGGAAGCCCATGTAAGTGCCAATTTCCCTTTTGCAGAAGGCATCCCTTTTACTGCCTCATTGTGGACTGGTGTGGAGGGATTCCATATGACCGTGAATGGAAGGCATGAAACATCTTTTACATATAGAGAGGTGAATACAAAACGATTTACAATAGGTTGACTGATCTTTGAGAAAATAAACCAGGAAAGAGTGATCAATCCTATTTGTCTTTTCTCCTAAAGTGCAGAAACTTGATCCATGGTTGGTCAGTGATGTGAAGCTGAAAGGTGGCTTGGACATAATATCTATTGTTGCTAAAGGATTACCTACTACCAAAGATCTGAGTATAGATGTTGATATTGGGCTCCTAAAAGCTCCACCACTTTCAAGGAAAAGGCTTGAATTGCTGATTGGGGTTTTCTCAACTGCCAATAATTTTGAAAGGCGTATGGCATTGAGAAGATCTTGGATGCAGTATGAAGCTGTGCGCAGGGGAGATGTGGCTGTCCGCTTCTTCATTGGTCTTGTGAGTTCCTTAACACTGATTTACTTTATTCTTTTTGCATACTACATCTGATAAGAGTTATAACATTTATTTGCATTTATTAGTATTCATGAAGAGTAAAAGCTATTAGTATCTTGATGATTAAAATGCTACCAGTTCTGAGTTTCCGTACCATATAAATAAACACTTGCAGCATAAGAATGGGCAAGTTAATTTGGAGCTATGGAGAGAAGCTGAAGCATATGGGGATATCCAGATGATGCCCTTTGTTGATTATTATAGTTTGCTGACCTTGAAAACTATTGCAATTTGCATCCTTGGGGTAAGAACATTAACTTCTCACCAACAAGTGAGATTCTGTGGCTAGATGACATCTTTGTGTTCACATACTTATGAATGGAAAAACTTATTCAGATAGAAATCCTTCCTGCTAAATATATCATGAAAACGGATGATGATGCTTTTGTGAGGATTGATGAAGTCCTATCAAGTCTGAAGGAAAAATCCTCAAATGGCCTTGTCTATGGTCAAATATCTTTTGAATCAGCCCCTCATCGGGATAAAGACAACAAGTGGTATATCAGTCCTGAGGTATTCATACTTTGGTAAATCATGTTATACTTTTCAAAGCTAAATAAAATTGTTTAGCTGCCTTAAATTATAACGTCCTCTAAGGTTAAGTCCTCCTCTTGTGCAGGAGTGGCCACACTCCTCGTATCCTCCATGGCCTCATGGTCCAGGATATATAATTTCTAGAGACGTAGCTAAATATATTGTTCAAAGACATCGACGAAGGGATCTTATGGTGAGAAGTGTCTACCTTTTAAAGAAATTTCATCTTTCTGCATCATTTTGGTAACTGATTTCTGAATACAATTATGTTGTTTTGCATTTTTGGTCTAGCTCTTCAAACTAGAAGATGTTGCTCTTGGCATATGGGTTGAGCAGTTCAAGAGAGAGGATCATAAAGTGGAGTATATAAGTGATGATAGATTCAACATAGCTGGATGTGAATCAAACTACATTCTCGCACATTACCAGAGTCCAAGAAACATTTTATGCCTGTGGGAGAAGCTGCAGAAAGATCATGAGGCAGAGTGCTGCGAGTGAAAAACATGATTACACAAGCTTGCTTTGGTGATTGATTATACACATATCCTGCATCCAACCAAACAACTATATATATATATATATATATACAATCAAAGCTCACGTAGGTTGATTTGTTCAGTTTTAATTCAATTGATTGATTTATTGATAACCTTGATTTGCTGCAGCCATATCTGTTTGTGTTGTTGTAGATTTCAATTTTACAGAATCAGCTAGTGATTCTTGAGAATTTTGTACAAGTAGAAACTGGATTTTGTGATTTTATAATGTTTGTCCAAATGAAGCTCTATCCATTGGAAAACATGATGAAATCACCCCTGAATGAAAGTGAAGGGTCCCATGTTTAGATACTTTAAGATTGTTTTGTATAAAACAACGTTGAACTGAACTTTGATTCAATTACCTCCTGCTTGTCTAATTCTTGCAATTTGGTCCTTAGGGGTCCATAACATATATATGTCTTAATGCTGAGTTTGAGTAGTTGGACATTGTTTTATTTCAGATGCCATGAATGAAATACAGCAGATGGGAAAAACTGTTGCTTGTTTCAGTTAACAGCCAATTCCAAGAAGTTCCTTCTTAGACTTTTCAGCTGACTTTTCTTTACTCGTCTCCTATTCTTTAATGTTTTTTTGACTTCACAAAGCTTTAATGGATTCAGTTCACTTCTCATATGCTACCAAACATTCCAAATAATCTAAAAATCTAATCCAATAATGGATCTACGATCAGATAGTGTACCTTGCAAGCCACGTATTAAAGCCCTTTTCTTATTTTATTACAAGAACCAATATACAGACAACAACAGACTCCAATCATCCTCCTATGAACCATTGGGACATTTATAGTTATATATATATATATATATATATATATATATATATATATCTAATAATTTGTATTCCATTGGGATTCCATTATTGGGGGTGGGGGAAGAAGTGCTTAGAATATTCCAACCTTCAATGCCAAACTAGAATCCAAACTGCTGCTAAGTCTTATTAGTATTAGTAGATAAGGTTTGCTTTTAGAGAAAAAAGAAAACATGACATTATTTGGATGGAATACTTAACCAGGAAGAATGAATTAAAAAAGCAAAGCATATGCTTTATTCTTTTTCTTTCATGAATATATATATATATATATATATATATATATATATATGCACACATACATACAAAATCATGATTTGATCAAAGTTACAAAATCATGATTTGATCAAAGTAATAACTTCTTATACGCTTCTTCATTATTTTTTTACACATTCAACAAAAATTAGCATATAATGTCTTTCACATTCTCTTTTAACCCCATTATTTTTATATATATATATATAGTATTAATTTATAAAGGACAAATGTCAATTTCTAAAAAGTATTATATAAAATGACCATTGTGATAGGTATCACATCAAATGTTTCTTTTAAGTCTTCTCTCAAGTGAATTGTTTTTAATAATCAACCAACCAATTGCTTATAGTATATATATATATATATATATATATATATTTACAAAAAAAATTCTATATAATATATATATATATATATATATTGATAAGTAATAGTAATAGTAGTTGGATATGGTTTCTTGAATTAATTTGAAAAGTACAATTAACACTAAAGAAAGAAATCCTTGTGGCCACATAAGTTATATATGTGTCAAATTTGTGATATATATATATATAATATATATATATATATGATGTATTTATGTCATAGGATTGTTTGACAATAGAATAAATGTATGTTCTAATAATTTTGTCTTTTGTTGGTTGTAAGACATTAGCATTTGACACCTATAAATATGAATATGAGATGACCAAATCATTTCATTTTTGGCATCTAGAACTCACTTTGACTTTTTCCTTTTTTTTAATTTTTTAATTTTGAGTCCCTTAATTTAGATTTTCAACATTCATATCACCCTCATATATATATATATATATATATATATATATATATATATATATTAGAAAAGAAAATTATTTATTCACACTAACACTTAAAAGAAAAAGGTATGTAGTTATTAATGATCTTCCTTGTCTTAAAAATTAAGGAAACAAAAAGGAAAAACTTTCTATAACTTCACCATCATTCCACTTCTTCTAAACAATATCCATTTTTTGTTTTTTTACTAAAATGATTATTATTAATTGTTTACAAAAGGGGTTGAAATTAAGAATTAAGAAAATATGGATTTGGTAATTTCCTAGTATTAGGAAAAACCGAAAAAGGAAGCCGACCTTGAGAAACCAACGCGGAACTTTTACCAATTAATTAATAAGAGTAAGGACGAATAAATAAATAAAATAAAATAAAAAGGAGTCCTTTCTTCCTTATTTCAGTTTTCATTTCTGCTTCTCCCAACATATTACAGTTCATTTCAAAACCCTAAACTTTTCGTATTCTCTCTCTCTTCAAAAACCAATTCTCTTTCTGATCTTCTTGGATTCGATCGTAGCTTTCTGAATTTCGAGCCGATTTTGTAACTTTTCAGTTCGAGAGTTTCTGTAGTAAGAAAAAGGAATTTTAATTTGATTCAAGAAAATAACTAAAAGAATGGTTGCGGAAGCAGCTGCAGCAGCTGGTATATTGTTTAAGCAAAGCGTTTCTGTTCAGTATCAATTTCGAGTTTCACAGTCTGCCATGGAAATCGAGTCTGCTCCACCATCTGTTCTTTCTAAGTCTCCGACCACTGCGATCTTTCACGCCTCTGAATCTGCGGTTTCCTTCGAAATCCCTCGTTCTGAGTCCGGTATGTCTTTTTATTTTTTTTTTTTTTTTTTTTTTTTTAATTGAATTCTTGTTCTTTGCTTCCTTTGGTTTCTTCTGAAGATTTATTGTATTCACTTGTTTTCCGTAGTTTGTTTACTGACTGCGGATTCGATTTAGTTAGCTTTGTTATTTTTTCCCTACTTTAATTAGGGCTTTCGTCTTTAAGCATCATCTTCCTTTATTTCTAGTCACTGTAGTAGTCTCTGTTTGTTTACTATACAGAAGGTTTTCAAGAACCCGATCTCTAATTGGGTATGAAAAGTTTTCCTTTTAAACAGGAGCTCTTAATTTTCCAGCTGGTTCCGTATCAACTTAGAAACTAAGGATTTTTTTATTTTTTTTTGGCCCCCCTCTTTTTTCCTTTTGTCCTGGTATGATGATGTTTGCTTTTTTGAACTCTTTCTCTCTGGTTACAGGTCTATGTTCCTGGTCCTTATCCTGGTATATTTCGGTTAAAAATTGAGTCTTTGCACTGTTTTTACCTCTTGATTTTGTAATTGTTCTCTTCTCCTTTCCTTTTTTGGGAACTTTTGTCTTACCCTTTTTATTTTTTGTAAATCAGGCTGTGAATTGCTCAACTAGTATCCAAACTACTGAATTTGTCGACTCCACAAGGAACTCCAAGTATCTCCCAAGCGTACGATCAGGAAGCCACACAGACATTGGTCCACGTAGAGCCAATGAAGATGAACACATTCGTATTGATGATCTTTCTGCGCATCTAGGTCCCCTATACCAATGGCCTTGGCCAAGTTCATTTTATGCTGTTTTTGATGGTCATGGAGGCTCCGAAGCAGCAGCTTATGTTAAGAAAAATGCCATGCGGTTTTTCTTTGAAGATGCTGATCTACCAGGAAAATCAGATGCTGATGAAACATTCTTGGAAGAATTAGAGAGTTGTTGTCGCAGGTCGTTTTTACATGTTGATCAAGCTTTGGCTGAGGAATGTAGTGTTGATGCCTCTTGTGGAACAACAGCAATAACTGCACTTGTGCTTGGCAGACATCTGCTTATTGCAAATGCTGGTGATTGTCGGGCTGTTCTGTGCAGAAAAGGGGTTGCAGTACAAATGTCTCAAGATCATAGGCCCTCTTATCCACCTGAACGGAAGAGGATTGAGGACTTGGGCGGTTTTATTGAGTATGGATATCTAAATGGCGAACTTGCAGTCACCCGAGCACTTGGAGACTGGTACATGAAGCTTCCATATGGGTCTGCTTCATCATCTCCTCTAACTGCAGAGCCAGAAGTTGAGCGCTTTTTGTTGACAGAGGATGATGAATTCCTAATAATTGGTTGTGATGGGATCTGGGATGTGATGTCAAACGAAGATGCAGTAAGTCTAGTGCGACGTGGGCTTAGGAAGCATGATGATCCACAGCAATGTGCAAAGGAACTCATTAGCCACGCACTCAAGCGGGATACTGGAGACAATCTCACTGCGATTGTAGTGTGTTTCACCTCACCCATTTGTCGAGATTCAGTGCCTTCACAGAGGCCTAGATTGAGGTGCTGCAATTTGTCTGAGGAGGCCCGCAGGAAGCTCCGCAGTTTATTAGAAGGCAACTGAATTAATTGTATGTACATGAGCACTTGAGCTTTCTTGTCAAAAAAAGAAAAGAAAAAGACTTTGTAAATAGAATAATTTTTGTTGGTAGTATTTTTTCAATTCTGTTTGGGGTTGCTTCAGATAATTTAGAAAAAGCAGCCTGCAGTTTTGTGTAATAGTAGGAGAAATACCTATCTTGAAATGACGTGTTACCGTTGGTTACACAACATTTGTGTAAAAGGGAAGTTCTTTCTTTGATAATTTTTTGTTTCCCAAATCAAGTATTGTAACCCGTGGCTCGGATTTCACTATCTTTCTGAGCACTAAGATGTTGTCTAGTTGGCATATCTATCTATATTATGTCATATTTACTTGTTTATATGGCAGCCATTGGTGCTGGCTGCGGATGGAGTGGCTTATGAAGACAGACACAGTATTGATAATTCAGTTATTCTCCGCCAAACGTAGGGTGGTAGTGTGTGTGAGGACACAATTTTCTGGACTGGAGTAGAGAGAGTAAGGAGATATGTTTAGTATCACTTCCTCTGCTAATATGACAAATATTATTTTGGAATCATCTTCTGCCCCTTCCTTATATTATATATATATATATATATATATACTTGGACAATCATTTAAAAAGAAAATACATTAAAGCTTGGACTCAATTTTTTCATTATTTATGGCTTATGAATTAAAAACTTTACAAGAAAGTACCTATACATCAGCTTTCTGTACCACCAATAAAAAGAAAATGAAAAAATAATAATAATGAAAATTAACACTTTATTTTTCCCTTTTTATGTTTTTTATAATATATATATATATATATATATATATAGAATATAATAGAACATAGTCTCGATTCGTTGTGGTGTGCTCTGTACAAATTTGATTGAGAAGAAAAATGACAATGGCTACCATCGCTAGACGAAAGGCGGCGACTTTTCTATCATCGACGAATCTTTACACCAACTCGAATGGTTTGAAGTATTCTTTCTTTCTGGGCAGTCGAGGATTTGCCTCTGCATCCGAAGAAAACGATGTTGTGGTCATCGGAGGTGGCCCTGGAGGCTACGTGGCCGCTATCAAAGCTGCACAGCTTGGTCTCAAGACTACCTGCATCGAGAAGCGTGGAACCCTCGGCGGTACTTGCCTCAACGTCGGCTGTATCCCTTCTAAGGTTTTGCTCTAATTCTTTTTGTTTTTTATCTCCTTGGATTTGGCAGATCTGTTCAGCATTTTTGTTACACTTTTTGGTCAAAGAATCGTTCGCGTTCTTCTGCTTCCCCTTTAAGTTGAACCTTTTCTTGCGAAATCTTTGTGTTTTTTTTTTTTTTTTTTTGTTTATTTCTCAAATTTGGAAATTTCTGGTTATGTTTTAGTCTGTGAGAGCTGAATTCTAATTGATTTCGGATTGTGTTGGTGAATAGATATTGGATGAATTTATGCCTATTTTTATCCTCAGCTAGATGTCTGAGAACTTTGTTTTCCTCTACGTTTAGACGGTGAAATTTTGAATGATTGATTTAGAGCTGACCTGAATGTGGAAGCAGATGAATATCTTGAATCATTGATTTGGAGTAGCACCTCTTCTCTTCAATTTTCAGATATTTGTGTACCTAGGGTTTTGTAGGTTGCTATTCCCCTTCCAACCTTATATTTTAAATTGTTCAAATCTACTATCTATTTTTACTAATTTAGTCCAAACAATTTGTAGTTGTTTTTGTCTTTTAATTAAATCCGAGTAGATTTCTTTGCGATTCTTTTGGCTTTGGGGGTTCTGTTGAATTACATGCTTTATCATTATAGCTTCATCATTGATCTTAAAGACCTTTTGGTATCTTTTAAGGATGTTGCAGACTGCCTTGTCTGTTCATATGTTTTGAATAAAACTTTGTTTGCGGTTCCCGTTCATTTATAATTGAATTCTCTCTTCCAATTGTTCTAGGCACTGCTTCATTCGTCACACATGTATCATGAGGCTACCCATTCATTTTCCAATCATGGTGTGAAGTTCTCCTCTGTGGAGGTTGATCTTCCTGCCATGATGTCCCAGAAAGATAAAGCTGTGTCTAACTTGACTCGAGGTATTGAAGGCCTATTCAAGAAAAACAAAGTAACCTATGTCAAGGGTTACGGAAAATTACTCTCCCCTTCTGAAGTTTCTGTTGATAACATTGATGGTGGTAACACGGTTGTGAAAGGGAAGAATATAATAATTGCAACAGGGTCTGATGTTAAAGGTCTACCTGGAATAACCATTGATGAAGAGAGAATAGTATCATCAACTGGAGCATTAGCTTTGAAAGAAATTCCGAAAAGACTGGTAGTTATTGGTGCAGGATATATTGGCCTTGAAATGGGTTCTGTATGGGGCCGTCTTGGATCAGAGGTAACTGTAGTTGAATTTGCAGCAGACATTGTTCCCACGATGGATGGTGAAGTCCGTAAACAATTCCAACGTGCACTTGAGAAGCAGAAAATGAAGTTTATGCTTAAAACCAAGGTGGTATCTTGTGACTCTTCTGGAGGCACAGTGAAATTAACCCTTGAACCATCTTCTGGTGGTGAGCAGAAAGTTCTTGAAGCTGATGTTGTTCTGGTTTCAGCTGGTAGAATTCCATTTACTGCTGGACTTGGATTAGAGAAGCTAGGTGTTGAAATGGACAAGGTTGGTCGAATTCTAGTGAATGAGAAGTTTGCCACAAATGTACCAGGCGTGTATGCTATCGGTGATGTTATTCCTGGACCAATGTTGGCTCACAAAGCAGAGGAAGATGGTGTTGCATGTGTGGAATACATTGCAGGGAAGGAAGGTCATGTGGATTATGATATGGTTCCTGGAGTTGTTTATACTCATCCTGAGGTGGCTTCAGTTGGGAAAACTGAGGAGCAGGTTAAGCAGCTTGGGGTTGGATATCGTGTGGGCAAATTCCCTTTCATGGCCAACAGCAGGGCTAAGGCAATTGATGATGCAGAGGGAATTGTTAAGATACTTGCTGAGAAAGAGACTGACAAGATATTGGGAGTTCATATAATGGCACCAAATGCTGGGGAGCTTATTCACGAAGCAGTTTTAGCATTGCAGTATGGAGCATCAAGTGAGGATATTGCTCGTACATGCCATGCTCATCCAACACTGAGCGAAGCAGTTAAGGAAGCTGCCATGGCAACTTATGACAAACCCATTCACATATAGATGTGTCATAGCCTTTTGATATTATTGTCTTTGCTTCCTGTCTTCTTCACAGTTTTTTTATGTCTTGGAAGTTTTCTGATTCTTGCCAAGTCAATTTAGTCCATCCATCATGTGATAAGAACTAAACAGTCTGCTGTTCTTTTTTTTTTTTTTTTTCCCCTTTCATTTGTGATGGAAATATCC
Organism: Cynanchum wilfordii; assembly: GCA_025388415.1. NCBI lineage: Eukaryota > Viridiplantae > Streptophyta > Magnoliopsida > Gentianales > Apocynaceae > Cynanchum > Cynanchum wilfordii. Next base: position 215,917 of record JAHSUH010001979.1, read on the forward strand.
TTCTAAAGCTATACTCTTGCTTTCTGCATATTAATATGCAAAAAAATAACAAAGAGATGTAAGGAAATTATAACCTTACTGCAGTTGCTAGGCATTTTGTTTGATTCTGAATAAGAATTTCAGTACGAATGGTTTTGCAGAGTTAACTAAAATGCTTATAAAAATTCCGTCTGTGTTAAACAACACTGGTGATGCAGGAATTGGATATATCATGTTTTTGGTCAGGAATTCTACCATGTCTGCTTTGTCTTTTTGGTTGGCAATGATTTTCTTTCTGGATCTTATTTCTTGTTCCTATGGAAACTGAGGAAATGATTTCCATTTTTCTTTATTCATTAACAACCTCAACTTAGAATGGTACACAGTAATGTCAATTGCTTCTTTCTATTCTCCAATAAAAGATAGAACAAAGTAGAAACCAAACTTTATTCAGGTGAAGATAGACAGTGACAATTGCTGCTGACAGATTCTCACAGGCGAACTGTTGTAGGTTTGTAGTCAATAACGATGACTTTATCCAGCTGAGCAAGAAATCTGTTAGCGTACTCAACATGAGCTGGATGAGCTACATATTCAGCAATACCTTCAGTGCTCTCAAAGGTTGACTCAAAAATATGTGTATAACCTTGGTGCATATTCTCAATGCTCACATCCTTGCCCCTACAATGCAGAGACAGCCTTTTTTAAGCCTGAAATTCTCAATTTGAATTTCATTTTACCATGAATGAAATATCATGCATACTACTCTACAATACAAGAGATACTTTTGCAAATGAAATCAACGCATATATCTTGCAGATGTTATATATATATGTATATATATACACATACATATTGAAAGAAAAAACAGGGCAAATCCATTACTATGGTATGGGAACCCGTTTCAGTAGCATACAACCTAAAGTAGTAGTGGAATTTAAGATAGCAAAAGCACTCCTTTCGTATAAGAGTTTTAAACACATCCTTGTATGCATTATTAGAGTGCTCAGATTACAATTACCAAAGGAAAGAAGATAGAGGAGTTGCAAGCACACAATTCTTTTAGCAGTTTTTTCTACAAATTCAATAGACATACATATATATATATAATAAAAGAAATTTGAGACAATGTGTATATCTAGAGTCCTACAATGAACTAATACAACACAAAACTCATCTTGTGCATTGGGAATCCTGCTCATCACAGATAGTAAGGTTGGTTATCACAGAGCACATAATTAGATGCAACTTAAATGATTCAATGAATCTTTTCAGTTGATACCAAAGCAAGTTTATTTTCTCAAAACAAAAATCAGATGCACGAGACTACTTAACAAAAAGGTAAAATCCAAATGTATCGTCAGGTGCTTTCTAACTAGATTAGTGCCTACAATACTAGATCAGCTCCACTTCAGTACTTCGAAAGACATCAGTGTTAAAAAGAATAAATTCATAATAGCACTAATACAAGTCTGCTTAAGAAGGTAAAATCCATGTCTACTTTTGAGATCAGAGTATCCAATAAACTAGCTTTTGCATTGGTCAAAGGGATAAATAGATCTTGGGTAAAACAGCTGACGCTTGAAACAATTGAGTAATGGATACACACTCCCATAATAAACTAGAGCATTATTAAAAATTTCTCCCTTAGATTAGCACAAAATTGAAACTTGAAGGTTATCTGTAAATAATATTTTTACAAAAATAAGCACATAGAGCGAGAACAAACCCCCCCCCCCCCAAAAAAAAAAAAAAAAGGAGGGAAATTGGATCTGCCCATTCTTGATTATCAAGAGTGAGACTTTTTAGCTTTTCTGCAAATGCTGGAGGAAGTATTATTATCAAAACAGTGAAAGAGCAAGATGAAAAGGGAGTGGAAAAGATTGTACCATTTAAAACTCTTCATGGGTTCGATGAGATTGACGAGGTTGGCGTAGTCCTTCACCAGTTGCTCAATCTGCTCCTCGGAAACTCCATCCTTGAATTTGGCCAACAGAACATGCTTCACTTCTCCTCTGGCCTCTTCCATTTTCACACTCAAGAAAATGCAGAAATCCCTTCGTGTTTCCTATCCTTGAATCTTGAGATTGACTTTTGATTGAGCTCCTTCCTATTCTGAAAGACCCCCGAAAAGACAGAATTTACAGGGATCAGCCGCTCAAATTACAGTAAAAGTTCCAATTAAGTTCTTACTAATGTTTATAAATCATTTAAAAATATTATTAATCTCCTTTTTATACAGATAAGGCCCAATTACTATCTCCTTTATTGGGCCTTATCTTCCACCCAAAATGAAAACATACAAGGTAATAGGCCCAAGTAAGCCTTGAATCTTACACAATAATGGGCCAGAAGCAACTTTTAAAGGCCCATTATCACGATCCAGTGGCCCAATTACTATCTCCACATGTCCAGTGGGACCTCATTTCCCTCCCTTTCCTCACCTCATCTTATCTCCCCAAATAAGCAGAGTAGTGATGGTGATTCAGAGACTCTGTCGCAGGAGGAGTCACGAAAATTCAAAACTCAAGAACAACACAACACACACTCTCGAGTGAAAAGTTTGTGTTGATTGCTGGAATAGATGGCATCTTTGGCGCAACAATTTGGCGGCTTGAAATGTCCGCCACTCTCAACCACAAGACTTTCCAAGAAATCCACTGATTTCAATGGCTGTTTCTATAACTTTAACTGTACAAAGCCAAAAAATCAACAGCCTAACGGAGTAGTGGTTGCAGCAGCAACAGTAGGATCAGTGGCTATTACAAATACACAGCTAAGAGAGAGATTGAAGCTCAAAGAAATGTTTGAAGATGCCTACGAGAGGTGCCGGACTACTCCATTGGAAGGAGTGGCCTTTAGCCTCGAAGACTTCCAATCTTCCATTGGCAAGTACGACTTCAATTCGGAAATTGGATCCAAGGCAAGCTCAGGATTGTGTATACGCTTTTGAAAATAATTTATTTTTGAGTGTTTCTTTGTGTATCTAGCTGTACATCTCTTCCCAAATTGAATTTCACAAACGGAACTTGGAGTAGAAGGTAGAATTTGTTGCTTTTAACTTCCTCATTTTGTTGTTTTGGCTATTGGTGGCGCTCAGGATGCAAATTTTGCCGTGTAAACTAAAACAAAATTTGGAAAGTCTAGGTCTCTTCTGATAATGGAGAATCTTAGTAGGAGGGTAGTATTTTCCTGAATTTGGTGTATGTTAGATATGGATATTGGTTATGTATATGTGGTTTCCAATATAACTAGGAATCCATATAGATAAGCAGTAACTTAAAGTAAATACTGGCTTCTATGGGTTTGAGTTGCAAATTTGTTATTCAAATCAGAAGACTGAAAACCTTAGAAAGGAAGCAAGGGAATTCGTGGCAACATGATATCAGCAATTGGCATCTGAAGCTGGAGGGAAATATTTGTGAATTCTGTTAAAGTTTGAATTTGCTATAGCTATTATACTGTGAATTTAAATTAGGCTGTTTTATCTTTCTATTTCTTTGGGTATCAATAACAGGTATGAGGCTTGGAGATCTCTGATATGCCTTTCCCATATAGTAACATGATAATTCTGTGCTGTATGCTTAAATACTTTATTTTCTTTATGTGACAATTGCAGTAGCTTGATTCTGTTTAGCTGCTTATTTTCAGGTCAAAGGAACAGTCTTTGCTACAGATGGACATGGAGCACTTGTTGATGTCACTGCAAAATCATCAGCCCACTTGCCTTTGCGAGAGGCATCTATTCATGGTCTCAAACATGTAGAAGAGGCTGGCATAGTCCCTGGTCTGGTTGAGGAATTCATAATTATTGGCGAAAATGAATACGATGACAGTTTGATTCTCAGCCTCCGGACAATCCAATATGACCTGGCATGGGAAAGGTGCAGGCAGCTCCAGACAGAAGATGTTGTGGTCAAGGGTAAGGTATGTGTCTGCACTAAAGCACAGTGCTGAAAATTTTGCTTGGTTCTGCAGTTTTGAAGGTGACAATTTGTGGATCACTGACTTTCATATGTGAACATTCTATAGATTTTCATGTAATTGTCTTTCATCCAATACACTATTAACTGTTTGCATTATTTGCTCCAGTATGTTAACTTGTATTCTTGCGGAATGTGGTTGCAGATAGTTGGTGCAAATAAGGGTGGAGTAGTGGCACTGGTTGAGGGTCTCCGTGGTTTCGTCCCATTTTCACAAATATCCACCGTATGTTCCTCTCTTGAGCACACTGTATATTTCTCTAAGTGCTAACTGCGACTTTAAGTTGCATTTTGTTTAATTTCCTGCTCTGCACAGATCATATGATTGGCAGAAACTTGCTTCTGATATTTGTTATGAAGAAATATAAAAAAATATGTGAATCATTCTCAAATAGCATACATCTGATCTATGAGTTAAATTTCAGTACCAGTTGCTTTTCTTCTAGCCACTAAAATTTGTTGCAATGCCCATGGAGATCTTGGAGGTGTAATTTCAATTAGCATATAGCACACTAGCACACTAGTTACCATCTTTGACTCTGGATGACTTGGGACATTGGTAGAGAGGCAAGGGGTAAGGTGGTGATGGAGCTTTTCCCTCTTCACTGTATAATATCGAAAATCTCATTTGTATAACTTCCTGTTTGCATTTGTTTCCCTCATTGGGAATTTTGAGGAAGGGGAAAATCTATGAAGATTTTATGGTAATCAAGCTACAACGTAGAAAACTACATGTCCTCTAAAGATTGAATATGAAAAGAGGGGGAACAAAATAAAAAGAAAAAACAAAGCGCTAACAAATTTTTACCCAATTAATGCATCAGAAATCAGCTGCCGAGGAGCTTCTAGATAAGGAGATTCCTCTTAAGTTTGTGGAGGTTGATGAGGAACAATCTAGGCTTGTCCTCAGCAACCGTAAGGCCATGGCTGATAGTCAAGCACAACTTGGCATTGGATCAGTAGTAACTGGAGCTGTCCAGAGCTTGAAACCTTACGGTGCCTTCATTGATATTGGTGGAATCAATGGCCTTCTTCATGTCAGTCAGATCAGTCATGATCGTGTCTCAGATATCTCAACAGTCCTTCAGCCTGGTGACACTTTGAAGGTGCATACGCATGGTCTTCTGTTTTTCACAGATCATCTTCACCATTCATCAAAAATTTCTATTAAAAGTTACATTTTGCTTAGGTCATGATACTGAGCCATGATCGCGAGAGGGGCCGGGTGAGTCTCTCCACAAAGAAGCTGGAGCCTACTCCTGGTGACATGATTCGTAACCCAAAGCTTGTATTTGAGAAGGTAATGTTCATCTGAAGGCTTCTACTGTTTCTATTTCGATCTTCTCTTTTTCCTTGAAGATACTATAAAAAAACTGAACTAGTATCATAATTGCTAAAATTTTCGTTTCCTACCCTCTTTAATAGAAGTGTTGAAGCATTGCCCGCATAATATTTTGAAAAAAGGGATACTTACTGAACTCCTTGTAAAATCAGTTTGAAAAATAGTGTCAGAGTTAGGAATTTGTAGCAGCCTTTAATACGTTGCATGCTCTGTGGGCCTGACGAATATTGTTGTGATGGCACTCAGGCAGAGGAGATGGCTCAAACATTCAGGCAGAGAATTGCTCAAGCTGAAGCCATGGCTCGTGCTGACATGCTAAGATTCCAACCTGAGGTGCTTTCTTGTCTATTATTATTGTTATTTTCCAAATGCAGAACCTTTGATTATTTCCCACAATATTTTGAATATACACCGGTTTTGTAATCATTAAAGGTTCTCATTCAAGGGTTAAGTTTGGAAACTGATTGCTATATTGCCATGCACATATATTAATCCTGAGTTTTCTGATGTTTCTATGGCAGAGTGGATTGACTCTGAGTTCCGATGGAATCTTAGGACCACTGACCTCAGACTTACCTGCAGAAGGTTTGGATTTGAGTGATGTTCCCCTGGCTGAAGATGTTGAAGAAGATGTTGAAGAAGATGAAGAAGATGATGAAGAAGATGAAGAAGAAGATGAAGTGTTATGAGTTCAGGACAAACTTATTTACTTTGGAAAACCACCATTATACGGACAACTCACTTGATCTTGTAATGTAACACTTTTTCCTTAGTGCCAGAATTGCTTGACATACTGCTTGTGCATGTCCAATGAGCATTGCCCACCCCACCATGGTATAAATTTGGCAAACTTTATCTTCTATAAATAGTAGCTTCACGTATCGGATACAGATTAGTCAATGAAGACGAGAGCCTTGTGCTCTCAGCTTTCCCACTTCCCAGCACTATGATAAGGTACGTTTTGAAGATAAATTTGGTTTCGCCTCAACTGGATTAACAAGATAAATACTTACTACAGAATATATCAGATACCACTGTTGGATTTAACCAAATGTTTCGACAGTAACTAAGCAATCATTTGCTAACTCTTTTAAAATTTACATCGCGAACAACAATCTGTATTGGGAAATCCTGCCCATTGAAAGTTCCAAGTAAAAGGACTCCTACCAAAACTTTTTCAATATGTACCTCATATCAATCTGTTCTCGTCACATAGACTCAAATGCTATTTTTTCATCAATGTTCTCAAAGGCAGTTACAAGAATATCAAGATTGGATTAACATACAACTTATTTTTCAGCGGCTTTGTTGGATTTTTTATTTTTCTTCTGCTTCTGCTTCATTTGAGTTAACCCTGCAGCTGTGACTTTAACATTACCTACAATAGCAGCAACAAGCTCAGGATCCGTACATGCCTTCATTAATTCCTTCTCTCGCCCTGCTGCCTCCGGCATTTGGCTAAACAAATGCATGGCTGTCTTGGCAGCTGCAGAAAGGGCATACAAGTGTTAAATATATGTTACTACAATAAAACTTATTTTTTCCTTTAAGCAATTAAGACAAGAATAAAAGAAAGATTTTATCATTTGGAACAACAATAAGCATTAAGTTAAAGGTCTAAGCTCCCCCCCCCCCCCCCCCCCCCCCCCAAAAAAAAAAAAAAAAAAAGAAGATTTACCTTTTCCCTTCTTGACTGTTCCAGGAATCAACTTCACCCGATATTTGTATGACTGCAAAGCACTATATGGACCACATACAGGCACAGCATACAGCAAGACATCAGTGTTTATAGGATTTCCAGTCAAATAATCTATATCATTTAGTTTCTCTTTCTCTTCTTCACCAATCTCATGAATATCATCCTCCTCCATTGCTACTCTCTCCATCTCACTTGCAGCAGGAATCAAATTGGCATGAGAATTGTTGTGTCCGATAACTGCTGTACTATGTCCAGCTTCCTCTGGATGCTCTGGACATTCCCGAGATAAATGACCAGGCTTTTTACATCTATAGCACACCTTTGGAGCATTTTCAACACCTAGACCGAAAATAGCAGATTAAGAATATAATAGTTTCACATTCAACTCCCTCTATAATGGGAGTAACAAAAGATGTGCAAACAGCTATTAAATTTTTCCATCATATAAATTATCTTTCCTCTTCTAGCTTCAAGGAGCAGAAATCAAATATTTTGGGCTTTCTCTTATATTAACAAAGAAACTATGAAATATATACTAGTCCTAATGATTTAGAAAAAAAGAAAATGTGGTCGATATAGCATGATATAGCATCGATAAACTTTGAGTAATAGGTCACAAATAGCTAAAACTAACAATTATTATAGGAAGCCAAAAGCTATATGTGCATATGAGCCATCAATTATATGAAGGATTACTTCAGTTCACAGACATTGCATGCAGAAAGTAGTTTCTGCCAACTTGTTTTAGAAGAGTAACAAGATTTGTCCAGCACTAGTGAAATCAATCTATATATTTTAAAGACATGCATATATGTAAAACAAAGTGGTTCCTGCTTTAAGGCCATGCACATTTTTCCCCCTCTGGTGCTAATAACTCTCACATCACTAAAATGAGAAGTTAATAACACAAAAAGGAACAATATAACTAAGTGTAGAATAAAGGTAGAAATTAGCTATCAGTCCCTATTTCAGCAGAAAACTTATTGATGAAAGGGAATTGTGAAACATACAGCCTCTTTTCCACGGGCAAATTGACTTACCAACAACAGATTTTGGTCCTTCGGTCACGGTAGCTTTACCATTTTTTGCAGTTTTATCATCCTTTCGTGATTTTCCAGCAGGCTGAAAAACATGAAATTGTCAATGATTATCTTCAAAAATTTATCAGAAAAGTGGCAATACTACGTGGTTTTATTAATTTTTATATCATGAAAAAATAGGAAACTGAAGCACTGGTATGTTCAGAACTTTTTTCCTTATTACCTCTTGGAGTGCAGGTACAATTAAGGAGTTCTTATTTATGCGCTAATGGGTATATCTAAGCATGATAAGAAAATGCCGTGATAAAATTATGTTATGTGTCATTTGAGACTTGAAAGAGAGGTCTTAAAGGCTAATCAGTGTTTGCATTGATTTGCTTGATCTCAGAGACATTCTCTTTTTCATTGGTAAAAATAAAATTAAAGGACACTCATAACAGAGCCAATATAACAATAGCCTAGCAGTTCCAGGGAGTGTCATCTGAATCAACATAATTCAAATATTTTAACCAAATATTTAAGTATTTTAAAGAATTCAGAGATAGGGCCAAGGACAATGAAAGGAAAACTATGAAATGCAGAGCAAAATAGCAAGACTATATATTGGAATGTCCCCATAAATTTTTAACCTCATCCTTCCAGCTAGTATAATGGTAATTCCCACCATAAAATGTTCCAGTATGAAGACTATAACCAATTGAAAATTCCTTGAATATAGAAGCACCTTAATTCCAACTTCCAAAAGGGAAGGCTTCCCCCTATAAACATGAAATATGCCCAGGAAAAAAACTAGAAAAGCACAGATCAGAATACTAATTAATAGAATTAATACTGTTTTCAATACTCACAGCCAGTAAAGCCATTCGAATGCTCCGTTCCTCCTCATCTTGATCTGCATACTTCTCCTTCATCTTCTTGAGCTTACTCCTCTGCCCCCGACTGATCTTTCCACCAAGAGGCTTTAGATTTTCAACATCTTTACCCCTCTGACTTGTGGCATCTTTATTTCCTTCTGAATCTTCTTTTTCATTTTCAGATGATGCACAATCAGTAACATCCTTTTGGCCTTTCTTGAGCTTCCTTCTCTGGGATTTTGAGATATATGGCTTTTCCCTTTGAGCTGTTTTCCAGGTATCAAGACCACGTTCTACAACTGATTCTACGGTAGAAGCTTGGGCCACAAAACCTTTTGCAGACGCAGAAGCAGATCCAAGCTCAAGGGTTCTATCCATAAGATCCTCCAGCTGTGGTGTGAAGGAAGCAGAAGTGTTACCAGCAGAATCAGCTTCACTACCATCTTTATCACCAGCTGTTGAACTACTTTCGACAAAATGGTTATGTAAATCGCTTGCATTATTGACAACTACATCTGATCCTTTATGAGTCTTAGTAGTGGAAGGTAATCCCTCAGGCAGTGATTTATCTTCCAGCATATCCAGATTTCCTTCTGATTCCAGCACATGCTTTTGTTCTAACAACTCCTTATCTGAATCAGAATCTGCAATTTCTTTCAAAGGCTCACTTAGTTCAAGATCATTTATCTCTTCCTCTTCCCCTCTAACTCTCCTTTCATTCAAATGAGAACCCAAGGAACTTTCATCCAAGCGAAATAATATCCCAAAACCCATAATGAGAGGATGTGGAGGAAGAAAATTTTTCTTCCCACGAATCATGAAACTCCCAACAGTTAAATATTCTCCCGTAGGAGCAGTTTTGCTGACCTGGTGAGGATAGACCCACCAAGCACTAGTTACTATCTTTGAGTCCCAAGCCTGGCTGCGACAAACCTGCATTACAATGTAGAACACATAAAACCTCCATTCCTAGTAATGACACCTTACAATTTTTCAAACAAAAATGTGGATAAACAGATCAACAAATATCTTACAGTGAAACATCCTGTTTGGTTTAAAGTGAGAGGGGGGACTGGACAGTCAGGTTTATGATTCTTGATCACAGTGCTAGAAGCTCCATGGAGATCTGCATGTACATACCTATTCAAATAAATATTCAAATTCAGTGGATTTCTGTACAAATGCAACAAATGATAAAATGGAAAAACCTCTGCTGAAGTTTTAATGGAAACTTGGAATCTTCTGAAATCAAACACTATATAACTACAACAAGAGATGCCCATAGACATTCCAACTTCCAAACCTAACACACACACCCCTAAAAAAAATATATGCCCCAAAGGGTTAAAATATTATTATCGTAGTCTTTTATAACAGTAAACATAGGGTAATAAAACTTTAAGTTCAAAAAGAAAGTCAAATAAGAAATAAGAAGGAAAAAATTAAGTCTTTAACCAATTAAGAAAGTTTCTTAAGACAAATAAAATGAGGAATCATCAAGTCAAGTTTACAAGACAGAACTTCTCATGCTTCTAAGCAAGAAACCAGAAAGCAACATATACACACACAATGGAAAATCCAGAAAGCCAGAAGGCACCATTTGTGCACTATAGAAGCAGATGGAAAATCCAAACTGAAAAACAGAGTCCAAATGAAAGATCATATTTACTCACAAGTCGCCTTTAGACATATAGCGTTTGACTATCAACTCATTTTGTTGAGCATCACGTCCACTGATAACCAAGTAATTCTCACTGCTAATGAACCAATTAAACTTCTCAAACCAGTGAACTTTCCGTATATGTGTAATTGCAGCAATAGTTTTTTCCTGCATATTAAGAGATAAATATAAGATCTCTTTTACAGAACATGAAAATTAATTTAAATCCTATGTGTTAATAGCAATTGTGATCAATATATTGGCTAATTTGCAATTCACTACAGAACTTTACAACTTAGATATCATGTTAAATCAAATAGTATGATTCCAGAAGATAGTAATAAAAGAAAGTAATGTTGTACACACTCCCATCTCTTCAGTTTTCACCGCCAATACCCAAACAAAAGGACGAAAGGAGAAACAAAAGACAAACATGCATGACCAGACAAGACCAGATATGTTGTCAATTTGGTCTGATAATCAGTCACCTGCGAAAGCTGCAGATGAGTCTTTCTCTCAGCTGCCTTGAAAGCTTTTTCATGAGCTGTTATAGTCTTTTCCTGTTTGTTCTCTTGTCTCTTCTTCATTTCATACCACCTTCGAGCATTAGCATGGGCTGAAAGTGCTAGATCAACTTCAACCTGTAGAAGGGACAAATTAATGGGTAAGACTATTCAAATTCTTCATCCATAACTAAACTAGAGGGGATGATCTTTAGAGTTTGCTCATTAATTCTTAAAGCTTTAAACATTTTCATACCACAGATAATAACAAAAAATAACAGAAACTGTTGTGCATTTCAAGCACAAGCTATCACCTTGTCCGCAGGTAGAGTCTTCTCATCATCATCCATTTCATCAAGATTGTTACTCAGAAGCAATGTTATACAATTTCGTTCAAGATGGAGTTTGTCAATGAGGCCAGCCACAGGATTTCCAGATCTCTTCTCCTCTTTCACCATACGAGCAAGATCATCCCAACTCATACCATTTGCAAGAGCAACACGGACTGCCAATATGGCAGCATCAACATCTTCCAAATTATATTCTATCAGCTCTGCCATCTTAACACAATGCTCAACTTCTCTCTTCAACATATGTACCCGATTTTCCTGTAGTATATATATACATATATATATTTTAAAAAGTACAGCTGAATATCGCACAAAACTTTTAAAACTATTGCTGAGAAAAAATTATCTTCTTGTTAGTACTTTACAATACCATCATTTGTCCATAAATCTATTAAACAAGATCATTATTGGCAAAAACTAAAATGACAGGGACCAACAATTTCTTACTGTTACACTCGATTCATTCTCAAAAACCACATGAAACACAATAAGCAGAGCTGCTGAAAAACCCTCGCTATTTTTATCCTTAATTTTTACTTTTAAGTTACAACCAAAAAAGAGACGAAATTTGAAACGCCATAGAAGATTACAAGGAAGAGTGTTGGTACAAACCTGATCATTGCGGATTTTGTCAAGTTTCTGCATGGCAGAACTCTCTTTAGCTTTTTGTTGTTGCTCAGAACGCTGACTCTCTATTTTACTATAAAATTCATCCAATGCTGCATCGAAGGTCTCAAAGCTTATAGAATCCCTTGATTTGAATTGGTTCAGTTGCAGTGGACAGAATTCATCATATAACTGTATTAGAGTTGATTTACAACATAAGGTCATCAATTCAAGACAAGAAATTATGCACTTTTTTCAAATGCAAAACAAATAATTCCACAGATAAGAAAAAGACCTTCTCAGAACTTCCTGAATCACAGACTGTACCATCCCTTCTCCCTGTCTTTTTTAGCTGCATTAATATAAACCCTTCCGGAACCTTACCACCAGAGATAACATCTTCTAGCCAGTTTTCAAACTTGGTAACAGCCTCCACCAGAAGCTGGATATCATGATCATCTAATTTAAAATCCTTACCAATCTTTGTACTTGGAATAAGACCAGCATCAAGGATAATATGTTCAGATAATGCAGGCCCATAGCCTAATGCCTCTCCAAGGACATTTTTTAAGGTAGGCTGCTTGGTATGAGCACCATCATTGATATTTTTCTTACTCTCACCAGGTTTTGTGCTTTTACCACCTTTCTGCTTTCCTTGAGATGCATCAAAATTATTACTCCCTTGACCACTACCTTCTGCGGATTCAACATTTTCAGGTTCCAGTGGCGATACTAGGGCTGCCAACAGCTGCTCACTCGTAGTCCGTTCAAAAACTCGGCATGCTTCTACAGGATAACGATGGCGTGACATGATTGCAAATCCTTTATCATCATCTCTGCCATTGGATTGAGTTGTCACTCTCTATTTATAACAAAATGCAGAAAATAGTAACATAAATTTAGATTTGCAAAATGATGACATCATTTGATTATACTCCTTCGATTATTATTTGCAAAAAATAACCTATTATTTTCACCCAGTCAACTCCTGATACATTCTGTACATTTTGCATAAGGAATAAGGATCAAGTAAAAAGGTCATAACAGCAACTGTATACAACCATATAATAAGCAAGACCTGATTTTTAATTAAACAAGTGATGCATCAACAATCTATACAAACTAAAAAACATAATAAGACTGCAGCAGGGGAAAATAAAGAAAAGAAAAACAAGGACAGCTTATAAATCATCATTACCTGTGCGACCGCAGAAGTGTCATGACCATGAACTCAGAGTCCGTAAGAATGATGTTTCCTTGGGCATAGAGCTCCAGAATTAAATAATGAGCATTGGCACCCAGTCCAAACTGAAAAAGAACTATCTAAAGACAGGATGCAGAAGGGAAAAATCAGAACAAGATATATGATGAAAGAAAGGAAAAAAAAAAAAAAAAAAAAAAAAAAAAGACATACCCTATCATATCCAAGTTGTCGCACGTCCTCCAGCCTCTTTGGTCTAATATGCTTCCTCAATTTTAGTGTAAAACCGGATGGGGTATTGCTCTTGTCCCTACAGAGCCAGAAAAAAATCTTGAGCGAACAAAGAGATTGATTATTCATAATCCCTATATTGAGTCAGTCTCCTTTCGGATAAGATTTTTTACATGCACGAGTATTCATTTGAATAATGAGAAAGTCACTATTTTTTATTAAAAAAAAAAAAAAAAAAAAAAATCAAAACTGCCTATTCCTGCTTCTTTCATTTCCAAAATTTATTAAGAAAATGAAAATAATAGCTCAATGATCAAAACATTAAGCAATATAAGCAATCCATTTTCCTAATTCCAGCATTACACATTCTTTCTGCCTGAAGATACATGTCCGTCATTTATTTTCGAGAACAGACAGGACGAGTTAAGCAAAGAACTTAAGACAGAGCTCTACTTGCTAAACTAATAAATGTTCAACTGAAGAAAAAGCTCTCAAGATGGGCTTTCTTAATTTACAAAGAAACGAAACGTGAACCAAAACAGTAAACAAAATAAAGACATTATTACCGAAGATAAGCAGTAGTATGCAATCTGACTCCACTTTCCATCAACAACAACACCTTCTCACTCTCTCCAGATTCTGTTATTCCGCTACTATTCATCAGTTTAAGCACATAAGTCTGCACATAAACACCAAATAAATTGAGAAAATTGAAAAATAGGCAAACACGTCATTACAAAAAATTTTCTTTTTCATTGGAAAAAAAAAAAAAACAACCTTCGGAGAGAGGTCGTAGACATTGGAACAGCGCATGCCAATCAAACGGCGTAAGCACTTGACCTCTGCGGCCACATCGGCCGTGTTCATTCGGACCTTTACCATCTTCGGATTTTGTCACAGAGACAAAAATTTCTTGTAGCTATTATACTATATTGTTGGATCAATATAGGGTGAGATCAGGGTTATGGTGAAACAACAACAAATTTGGGAAGTTTTCCAGAGAGCAACAGAACAGAAGACGAGGAAGTGAGAGAGAGAGCTGACTCAGCTCAGAATCTCAGAGTAACCATCAATATTTATACGCTTATTTGGTGCAACAAATGCAACCTATGGATACTACTCCCCTGTTTAACCTTAAAAATAATCATATTAATGTCTATTTCGGTCATTTTACTTGTCACTGTAATAATCTATTTTTAAATAGCATTTTTTTTCATAAAATTTGGATTTTTTTTTTATATGATTTGAATAGCCCACCAAAACTTAGAATTAATTAATAAATAGTCAATGTATCACACATCATATATATAATATTATATATATATATATATATATATATATATAAACCAAGGTGTCTATGAGCTAGTTTAAGTGAAATTTTAAAGATTCCAACTATTCAAGTCCTACCTCATGTATGCAAAGCTAAGTGAAGTGAAGTTCTTAAGATTTGAACCCCATCTTGTACTTGAAATATGTAGATAGATTTAGGGTGAAAATGTTGAGATATAAATATGACCTTGGCAAATTATTACAAACAAATTGAACAATGGGTAAGAATTGCTTCCCTGTTAAAAGAAAAGAAAAACTTGAAGGAATTATATATGTCAAAGTTCCTTTTGCTGATTTACAAACTCAGGTCAAGAATAGCCTAAGTTTCTTGTATGAAGGATGGTTTACATGGCAACCCAACCTATGTACATCTCTCTATATATTTGATAAGGAAGCATGTAAAACCTTTTATATGAAATCTAAGTCCTATCATAGGGAAATTGGTGAAATCTACCTATTTCTTTTCATGCTTTGACAACTGGGATTCATATCTGTTGACAAGCATCACAATATCTCCACAAAAAGAGTTCATGATATGATGTGCACTCAAGTTTCCTCCTCCAGCCACAACAGCAAACTTCACTTCACCATATGCAGTCCACTTTGTAAGCAACAATCAACTCAAATCAAAACCAGCAGCGGCATTGATGGCGTATAAAAGCTTTTGCTCCATTTGCTCCTTGCTGTATCATAAGCCCCCAATACAATGTCATTACAAAAGAAGATAGGTTAAGGAATTTTTCAGAGATAGGTTAAGGTGAGCAAACCTTTTATAAGGAGGTAACTTTAACAGATTCATACAAGTAGCTGCAGTCGGCAATCGATCAAGAGCTTCTTCAGAAGCATTACCAGCAGCCCTGTTAGTGTAAAGAGAAAATATCTTCATTAAAAGATGAATAAATAGCACAAATAGTTGCATCATAATTAAAGGTTCTTACCTCTGAATGCAAAATAATGGCTCCATATTTTTAAAACCAAGTAGAGGTCCTCGAGAGCAACCAGTTACAAACCTGAAAATGAGGACCAAAGTTTCATATGAATCCCCAATTATAAATGAAAAGAAAAATCAGCACAAGATACCAAAACCCTTGCAGAAAATGGACATTTGTTTTGAGCTTAAATAGTGCCTATGCAGCACCCCCCAACCAAAAAAAAAAAAAAGAAAAAGAAAAAACTCGTATTTCTGCTAATCCGTAGCAGCAACTATCCCTTTTTAGATGCTGTCATAACACACGTAGACTTTGTTCTCATTCTGAATTCTGAACATTTAATTACATTACTTTCTAGACTCCTTAATTTCACCCATTGATTTAGACCCAGTAACACCGTAATTCAACAGGTTTACAATTGTGCAATTTCCTTTCAGCTATTATTTATGTGATTTAAAACCTCACCTAAATTAGTTTAGAACCTACCAAAGCTCAAAGAGACTTAGAAATTTTAGTGCAAAAGTATAAGGTAGGGAACTAGTCAATACAACTTACTTCAAAAATTTCCTTTGATTTTCCAGAGAAAAGTGTTTGATAACTTCCCAGAACATCTGAATAACATAGTGTTCCTGCAAAATATAAACTAAATTCATACAATGAAACAAAGAGACTTAAAATAGGTATGTGGTTAATTTGCTAAAGCTGTGAACTACATAATATGTTATTTAGATTGGAACAACAGAGAAATGATGATCTGACCAGTATATTAACTTTGGATAAACAAACATGATTACATAACTTTCGGTGCTCCAAAGAGAAAGGAACAAAAACTAATTTGCATATAATGCTACGAAAATTAAAAGTGCAAAAGACAGAATCAATATTGAAAAATGAACTTTTCAGTAAACAGATGCAACTTGCAAATTACTCAGCAAATGATAAAACAAATATGACATGAGAGAGGAAGAGATGAATAAGACTCACTGCATGATAACCTCCTGCATAATTGGTATTGGCACGAAGATCATCAATATCAAAGCCATCAACTGATCCAGATATCAAAAGCTGAGGAACAAAGATTAAATGAGAACATAGAAAAAGCACTGGTATTGAATTCAACAAGAACCACATGGACATATAGAAGATTTCTTTTTCTTTTCCATTTTTAATTTTATTTTTACGTAGGTGCAGGGGGAGCTACTGAAGCATAATTCTCAGACTTTATTGTAATATGATATCTGACCATTCAACATCACATGAAGCCAAATATAGAATAAGAAAATTATCCTTGGACTACACAGACTGCCCATAGTTCTTAGTTCTTACCACTTCTATTCCCATTCCCAACAATCATTTTTGGCTTTCTTTCAGCCGATACATTACTCTGGAAAAGGAATATAACAAATTCAATGACATTAACAGAATCATCAATTTAAATATTTGTTCTTATACATCTAATAAAGAGAGAATTTAAGTCCCAATTCTGTAAGTAATTTTACCGAGATTTGCTGCTAGATTTCGGGAAGGGAAAAATGATCTTTCCAACTTTTGCAAATTTTGTATACTAATGAGTATCTTGTCCCCAAATATTAGTACAATCATCAATCACTCTTCCATCCTTAGATATTCAGGCCCATAATAACATGCAACACACTCCTGAACATTATTAGGGCTTTATGGTTTCACTTGATTAGATGGGCAGAAAATAATATTTACTTGCAAAATTTTATTATATTCACTTGATTAGAAAATATTCCACATCCAGAAGAGTAGGAAAAAAAGATTATGGGCAATCCTTGATCCAGGCCCATAAAGATACAACAAAATTCAGTAACACTTCTACAGTTTGGTAGGCCACTACAAGGAAATAAACACACATTTCTGAAGCCTAAAAGTTTAGGATCATTGAGGATACAAACTATGAAAGTTCATTAAGAATTCTGCATAACATATATGCACTGATATGAGATCTGAAAAGGCTTGTCTAAATTATCTAATAATAACATCTAAATACAGTACCTGAAGTTCATGCTCATTAAACATGTCAATCCATTCTTTCTGAATTAACTGCTGAAAACCCCTCAAGAAATGAGAACTTTGCTGACGTATCTGATACGACATGAAATATATTATAACAATCCATAATTAGTGAAATGTAAATGAAGGAGGGGGAAAATTAATACCAAAACTGGGAAAGGGGAGAGGACAATTAATACCTGAGAGTTCAATCGATGGTTGGCAACGAGATGAATAAAAGTGATGACATTCTCATTGGTCACTCGGACATTCTTTCCTCCAGGAAGCAGCTCTTCCTCTGTTTGCTCCCCATATTCATTATTGACAATAACAAAGTACAACTCTAAGTCAGAAATGTCACCCTCATAGTGCTGCATATTAAGAGGACAAGAGATTTGTTAACAGCAAGCAACTTCGGATGAAGAAAGATAGACTGATCAAAATCATTTTTGAGGAACCAAAACTAATTGGATGAAGAATAGTAAAATTGGAGGAGATCATGTTCAGACAGAAACCATCAAAGCCATGGCAGACAGAATCTCCTCTTTCAGATGTTCAAAGGAAAAGGCAACTAAAAGAGTGTCATACACTACCACTTTGCGGACATTCCATCAGAGAAGTGGTTTAACAATCTTACCACCTCAAATATGAGAAATTGAGGATCAAGGAATACTAATATCACGATCCAAAAATCTTACCAAAACTTTCTATTTTTGTTGTTCTAAAATGCTTGTCAATCTCTTCAATTCAATAAGACATTACCTTTTTTCTTCCCCTTTCGAAACAACTTCGCTGAATCCATTGGCTTATTCATTCCCAATTAGTCATCAAATATTTTTTGAGGATACATAAGACATTTTTGCATTATATCACCATAAATTTTAAAAACTTCCTCACCATTTTCTAGATTGACATGATTTTAAAGATGAGGGGAGTAATTTGCAAGGAAAAATTACAAAATATTAATTAGTTACATGGAAAATTCATGAACATCTTTACTTTATTCTTTATTAATGAGACTCAGATATTCAGTGTCAATAACTAACATGAGTAAAGAAGAAAAGAAACCATCACCTTCAGGAAAATTAGGTGTCGATATAATTCAGGATCCAAGGAAGGTAAATCATTCAAGTAGTTGTACCTGAACAGTGCATAAAAACATAAAATGCAAATTAAAGTTTACAAGCATATTACATATCAATAGCCAGGGAGAATTATCATCATACAAGAACTGCATCTACTAAAAGATTTTGATGTCAAAATATGACTTGGCCCACAGAGTACTTTTCCATCTTTTGCTTCAATAACATTAACATCTCACAGATAGATGAATTATTTAAATAATATGTTGTCCATTTAGTTCTCAATGAGTCCTCTGTTGAAGAAGGCTTTGATACACATAAGAGCAGACATCTAATTCAATTATGAAAGAGTTCTAACCAGTATTTTAACAGGAAATTTAGCCAGAAAACTAGAGAAAAAATATGTATGTTCTTCTGCATAGGGTGAATTAAGTTGACCTCACTTCATAGATGAGGTTCAGCCATAAAGGAGATAGTTCTTTCCAATTGTAAAGCTTTTGAGTTTCTAAAGATCTCTACAATATTTCTATACAAACAATGAGGAGCAATTACATAAATTAATTGCAAAACTGACTCCTAAAAATATAAGAAAGGAAATTTGTAAAGGCTTACTTTTGTTTCAATTTGCTCAGAAAAAATGTTGCAAATGGTATATCAACAAGTATGCCCTCGAACATTGCCTACAGTAATAACTTGGATCAACCTCAAGCATGAAGAGTGTAATGAACAATATTTATCACATGTCAATTCATAAGCAGTTGTTGTTTAAGGAAAAACTGTTATTTAAGCATATAAATTACATGATAATTCTGACAGGAAAAAAAAGGGAATTTTATAAAAGATCTGTAAAGATATAAGAGCAGCCAAACCACAATCATAATGATGTTTTTTTAATTTCTCTGGCACCACATCCTTTTCATTCATTTCAGTAGTTTTAACTTTCAGGTACTCAAACTTTTCCTAGTTGAGTCACATGGTGTAGGATAGAGCTCGATACCACCTATTCCCAGTATCAGCCAAAAATGATAATGAACCAATTAAGTTACACACCATAAAAGCTAAACAAAATGGTATTAACCATAACAATCTTGTTGAATTTTGGACAATAAAGGACAGCAAGCTAGTAGAAAGTAAAGTTTGAGTTTCTAAACGTATACTAGGAAATACTTCTTTCATATAATACACATAATTGAACAAAGTAAAACCAAGGTTAATACCTTAGCAAGAACGGACCCAAGAAAATAAAATAATTGGTGATGCATCTCATGCACCAATCCTGATCCAGGATTAGGATATAGTAGATGATCAACAGTTTCCTGTCAGCAAATAAACAAAAAAAAAAAGGCAGCAAAAGTCTATGAGAATGAAATGTATCAAATTCTGGAAAAAAAAATTGAAAAGGAAATGCCAAAGTTCTATTTATCAGGATGAAATTAGAAAACTCAGTTCTACTTGATATGCCTAAATAATTACAATGATCTGTTTTAAAGAAAAGGTTCATTTTATTTTAATATAAATTTGTTTACTGCACAACGTAATAAACTATATCTTCCTATCAATATGTTGTTCATTATATGTATGTAATCCCCACATTAAAGACCCCATAATCCTAAAGTAAGGAAACAAGGAAACACCAGAAAATGACTGTTAAGTAACTGCATACTAACCTATACTCATGACCATTTAAAAAGTCCTTCAACAAATAAAATTTGGTCTGACAGGACAAAAAGGTGGGTCCATGCTAATTTTGTAATGAAAGAAAATAAGTATCCACATTTGCAGGCCGTATAAGTTCATTTTCCTGCAGTTCTGGATTATTGATTACTGCATGATTGTTCCTAAGTACATACAAGTAATCTAAGTGCTTATGCAAGGCTTAAACAAGTATTTGATTGTGCAACGTTTTTGATCTATCCACATGAAGACAACAAAAGAGATGAATGTGACAACACATGAGTGCGAAAACAAATCAGGCATTGTTAGTCAATGAACAACCTTAAATAACCCATACTGGACATCGAAGGCTGCCCGGGTAACACTTTCCATAAAATCTTTGAAAATTCCACCACCATCGATACCAGCCTCCTCTACTCCAAATTCATTGATGAAAGTGATGCGAATCTGAACAAGAATGGTGGATAATGAAAAAAGAAAAAAAAAAAAAAAAAAAAAAAACTGAAACAAAAAGGAAAATAAAAGAATCTATAGAGAAAAAAAAAAAAAAATACTCTTTTGGGTTCTATATAGTACAGAATGCTTAAATACAGAATAAAGACATCACCTGTCCTCGGAGATCCTCTTCGGATAATGCATTCAACTGACCGAAAGCATCTTCCAGGATATGATCTCTTCGTACTCTAAATCTGATCCTTGAAAAAGCATCATTATGAGTATGCCTTTCTTTCACTGCAGCAAGCTGTGACTGGAAGATGAATCAAACAACCACGACTGTCAGAGCCTAGATAGCACAAGTAAAACCTACCTCATACTAGCCAAAATGAAGGCCACGCTAACTAGAGCCAAAAAAATACATATATTTTGAGCATTCAGCCTAGGATAGATAATCAAATGGAACAGAAAAAAAAAAAAAAAAAGGATTATTGTTAGTCACTTACAGAAAATATTTTAGCTCTGCTTGTGAATGGCACCAAAAAAGGAGCTAGTTTTAGTATGTCATTTGCTTTAGTATTTTCAGTCATTGCCTGGGGAAAATAATCAGAAAATGAAAGCAACTAGCTTCAATAAGAACCAAGAAATTCCGGATAAGAATTCAGGACCAATAACTGAGTGAATATATGAAAACACCTGACTGATAAAATATTCATTGACACCATCAGCATGGAAATCACTAGGTGGAGTGAACTGCCGTCTGTTATTCCAATCTTGCAACTGGAAGATGAATATGGATAAGACAACAAACTAAATAGAGTTGTTTAGGTACTATTGATGATGCTAAGTGAATCATATTAATATTTAAATAGAGTCACTAGAATTTCTTTGCCTTTTCCTTTTTGGAGATGGGAGAACATATCATGTACCTGCGACAAGAGCTCAGAGGTTGTAATACAAACTTTATGTTGCAAAAATTCTAAAGGTTGTTGCTTCATAGCATTGATAGTGGAAGAAGACTTGGAGAAATTTGGTGGTGCCACAGGATTCAACCACATGAGCTGCCACAAGGCCTACAAGAAAAAGGGAATCACATAGTGTATCAAAATCATGCCAAAAGAGAACAAACATTCAGCTACTGACTGCAATGCGGCTATTTCTAATTTTAGGTTGATATAATTAAGCTTCTTGATTTTATTATGATGTTTAAGTTGTAAAATTTTCCACATGTCTTTTCAGTGCCCAAAATCATGAATTGACCAAAAGTATTATGAAAATAAATTTCATTTAAGCCTCTGTGTATAAATATATGTGATAGAGGTGCTCAATCAACAACTAATCCAGAAGATATATTCCCCATCAATTAATGTTTTCTCAAGCTGCTACTCACAGGCTTTCTGTTATAAGGAGAATCTAGCTAGAATAAAATAATTAGTTTCAGCATGATATTCTAATAACAGTAGTAAAAAAAAAGAAAAATGAAAGATGAAACCTATTTTAAGAATAAATACAAGGAGAACCAAAAGAGTTTCCTTTAAATTTTACAAATAGATATTTCAAACATCAAGAAATCACCTGTCTAAGAATAACAATTAAGGATCTTATCTCATCCAACGGTAGTGGCTTCTCTTGATCATAAAATTCTTCGTTGTGAACAATTGTAAGCATGTGCCTGGTTAATAATAATATACAACATTAAAAGGAACTATCATATGAACAAACAAGAAACCAGCAAGAAACACAGATCATATTTAAAAGCAGAGAGTTCTCACTTGTAAACAGGGCAAAAAACAGCCAAAGGTAATAGCCAACCAGGGGCATCCTCAGGCAAATATGCAGACTGTCTGGATAAGGATGACCAAATATTGTTCTCGTGGCATCTTTTCATGAAGTTCCAAAGTACAGGAACCAGTCCAGTCCTATATGCTAGTACAGTCATAATACGCTCCAAGGGAAGAATATTGAAAGTCACATGCAGGAAAGCACATGCAGCACCCACTGCTGCCACCTCTTTACTACTTGGTACTCCATTACAAGATTTATCAGGAAGTGAAACCCCTCCCAATAAAACGTTTGTCTACAAATAGAAATAAAAATGTCATTCATACTTGAGAAAATCTAGAAGGATACACATTTTCTAGGGAGGTAAGATGCGAACCAATTGCAAGAGAAAGCGAGAATCTATTGCATTGTAAATCTGCAGTTCTAAGTCACCATGTAGAACTTCTTCACCAGGTTCATCACCAGAAACCATTTCATCATCTTCCACACTTCCATCTGATAAAAATAATAAATAAGCCAAGTATACAGATACACTCACTTAAGTACCAATGCAGTATGAGTTGGTACATTTAAAAATATAGCAGATACAAGGTCAAAAGATGCCAATAGATATTCTATAGAGTAAGTAATAACAATTATTTAAAAGTAGCAGACATACTAACTTTGTTTATTTCCTTCATTTGATGGTCTGATAGAAGGAATTGCTTCCAATAAAGATGTTGTGACAGTAGCAAAATCTACAGCCTGGTGAAGACCAGAAGTCACTTGAAAGAATTAGGAATGGATTAAAAGAACGTACATCTAAAAATCTTTATATATGATGATAATAATAATAATAATAATAAATAAAAATAAATAAATAAAGGTAATATGGTGGTGAATTAGAGAATCTGAATACAAAGTAATGTGATGTAAGTAGAGCAAGGTATGATGGTGGTATTTTGTAATGTGACAACATTTGATGAATTAGATTAACAGACAGCTCTCATATTAGCATTTTCATTACAGAAGATTGCTAAAAAAAAAGCTAGAAGAATGTATAACACCGGAAACAGGAAAGAAAATGAAATACATGTTATCTTTTCACTAAAACATATATGTATAAGCTGGCAATATACTTTACTGAACTTGGATATTAGCCATCAAAAAATTTAGACAACAACGTTGAGAAGCTAGAAAACTGGAAGATGCATTTCCAATAATAAGTCCGAATTTTAGTTACTCATGGCCTCTTCACATACATCTAGAAATATTATAAACCCCTAGAAGAGTGTACTGGAATCATAGCCAAAAAGTAATTGGAGAAGTTTAAAGACCTAAAAGATATCTGTTCCTCTTCACATGCATCTATCTCTAACATATACCAGTTATATACATATCCATAGAATGGGTTAAATTTCTTACCATGTCAAATGCTTCGGGCTGGATAAAAAAAACTCCGGCAACTTCTAATACATTTCCAAGAAGACAGGCATAACCAGGAAAATGCTTTGGTGGATCATCAAATAGGAGAGTCTTATGATCTTTCACGCACAGCGCCATTTGATGGAAATAGTGTCGAATAACTCCGGGTGTTACAAAAATCTGGATAAGGAAATAAAACAATCAGTTATATCATAATACAAGTCAAACAAATGATGTGTATATTATTTGAGGTAGGGGAAATAAAATTGTTCGGCACAAGTGAACACATAGATAAATGCTTATGTACAACACATCAAAACAGGAATGACATAGTGCTATTCAAGAAATATATACATATATATACTTGGATAAACACTCTTGAATGAAATGCAGTATCTTAATATCTCAGCTCCTAAACTTCTAAGTGATAATTTAACTTTTGCAAGCTAAAGTACCTCTTTTAGATGTGGGAAAAGCCGCCACAAGAAAGGGATTGTGAGAATCTGGGATGTGAAGCTCCATCGAGGTTCCATATTCTGACAAACACAAGATCCTTGGCCAACATGAGATATGATAATGGCAAGGATATGTTCCAGCGATGATGCATCCACGGAAGGAACAGGAATATTTACTGGCTGCACAAGTTAAGAACAGGCTACAGTTACTACTGTAACATCCTGTGTAAGGAGTAAGGACATTGCACATTACAAGAATAATTTAAGCATGTAATGTAAACATGAAGATAAGTAAAACCCTAACCTTCATTTATATACAAGTAATATTATTTATCATAACTCCCCAATTCCTCCCCCCCCCCCCCCCCCAAAAAAAAAAGAAAAAAAATGTCTTCTTTTCCTCAAGCTGCATGGTAAGTTCACAGTTTAAATATGTGTAAACATGTAGATAACTAAAATCCTAACTTTCATTTATATACAAGTAATATTACTTATCATAACTCCAGACCATATTCCCCATTCCCCCCCTCCTCCCCAAAGAATGCATGATAAGTTAAAAGTTTAAAATATGAAAGTGATATTTACCTTCAGCGTAACAATGATATTTCTGAACATCAACAACACATTTCTTCGTAAGAGATAACTGACTGTGTGACAAGCCCATGGAAGCCTGTGATCAATCAACAATTGTGCTGCCTCTAACAAAAGATTTGCCGGAGTACCATGATTCTTAGATGTTATCAGTTGATCCCTCAGTTGGATCCTGAACAAGTAGCAATTAAATCAGCTATTTTCAATTTAAGAACCAACCTCATGCAAAAAATGCATCAATGAGTAAGCTGTATTGGAGAGATGGGTGCAATCACTAATTACAAGTTCTACAGAAAGGTGCTTGTCTACATGTCACTTAAATTTATCTGAGAGTAAAAAGGGGGCTCCTTGTTCAGAGCAGTAACCGCATTAATTGTACAGCATTTATAACATAGTGTAACTATAAATAAATGACTTGTATTCCCAGACTGTGATGTCAAAAATCAAGTCCATTTCACCGATATCCAGGAAAATCTCCATGCACTAGGAATAATATAACGTACACAAGTTTTAACAACTTATGCTTCTCCTTTTAAGATTAGTTCTACTTTAAACAGTCATGAAGGGCAAAAATAAGACAGATAATATTTTACTTTTTGGAATATATTGTCTTTAATGGTATTTAATACGTGGAAAACATTCCTTTTTTGCTTCTGTTTTTTTTTTTTTAGGAGTAGAATCATGCAAACCAAATATGCTTGAAGTATGCATTATGTTGTACAGGGAGAATATAACTCAAAAGCTTCAAAACTAATTTCAGCACACTATAATTCAAGGTATATATAGAGCATCAAAGTGCCAAAATCATATTTGAGATGGTCAGGCCAGCAACTTGTTCATCAAAAAGCAATTCACAGGAGAGTAGTTTAGTAAGGAAATCTAACAATCATGCCCAGAAATCAGGCTGTACTTGAATAACCTATGTTTTTAAGGAAAAGTAATGCATCTTTTTTAAACTGAGTCTCAATCAGGAATTTGGACAAGAAAGTAAACATTTTTTGCAGATGAAAAGAAGTGTCAACTGAACAAAAAAGAAACTTCATCCCTCTCTTCAATATTAAATCAGATTCAACATCATCAACTACGATACCATACTTCCTATTTTTGACATAAGCCTAAGTTTTAGTATCATTAGTTATGAAACGAATTCTCCTATTCAAACCAGTCCAAGTTCAGAAACATCAACAACTAAAGGATCTTTCCTCCATAAGTCAAAAAGAATTTGAAGAGCAAATCACAACTCACTTTTTCTAAATAGAACATTTTAAAATTACCTTTTGTCAAACTCAATTTTTTTTCACAGAAAAAGAAGGCTATCTGTTCATACCATAACATGCAAAGACAAAGGAACAATACCCAAAGAAACAAAAATTTGATAAGCAAAGAGATATAACAAACCTATTCTCATGGATAGCATGAATACAAGCAAAAACAAATCTCTTAATCCTGTACTCCACCAAGGCACGCTCAGAGGAATATTCAATACCCGAAACAAGGCTCACCACATCACCTGTTGCAAATAAAAACTTTTAGCATTGAAACCAAGAAACATCATGCACAGCTAGAAAGAGAGAGGCCTAGTCACACAGGCAGAGAATTGGCCAACAAATCCAGGACAACATGGCACATATACATCTTAATAGCAGGTCTACACTCAATGAAACTTAAATGTATCAAAAAAGATAAAATCATAGTTGCTGCAATGACTCATACTGTTAACAATCCTCTCCCTTATCATGAGAGTATAACATGTCAAAATTCTAAACCTTTTCTACCATTACCAGATAAATAATAGATAGGCCCTAAAACTATTCCAATATGGTTGGAACCTCAATAAAATCATGATTGTTCTTTACGGTTAATACAAATAGGTGCATGTCAGTCCAATCATAGCCATTCAGCCTTGAGATGTGATGATGCAGGGTCTTTTTGTCCACAACTAAGATCTTCAGGCTTGGAGACTAATACTAGAAGAATATCAAAGTGTTAAGAGAAATTGTAATGGAAAAAATAAGCAAAGCTATACTACTATTAGTGTCTCTTTGTCTGATCATATCCTTGACCATTTGCTTACCATACCAATACAACCCATCTTCACAAATGAAGGACTTGAAAAACATTATTTGCATGCTGACAACATCAACTATCAATGCAAAACTTTCTTACAAGTTACTGAGCATGTATACCATTTTCTTGAATGAACTTCTGAAGCAACCGGCAAGTCTCCACAAGTGCAGAAAAATCAACTGTATTTTTGGGGTTAAAAAAGAAAAGTAATTGGCGGAGAAAATCTGAATCTGGACCAAAGCACTGTCTGAAGAAGAATATAACCAGGAATAAGTAAACAATGATAGTATATGAAAACAGAAAAAGGTTATTAAGAAGTTAACGTCACGGTTTCAATTAAGACAAAAATGAGGACCCAACAGCATACCTGTCAACATTTTGGCAACGGTCCCCAAAAGTCAAAAAGAATCTCTTACGCACTCGACAACGTTCAGCCTCCACAACTTTTCTTCCTCTGAAACATTTCTGTCAAAATTCATCCGTCAAAACTTTACATAAAATCCCTGGACAATGCACTCTGCTGACTATGTTGTACACCAGTTCCAAGAAAAGAAAGGTAATTATTGTGCTTCACTTAATAAGCTACTCGTAATAACTCAATATGTTGCTGATATATTTAAATTTAAAATTTCAAACAGTAATTAGATTTGTATATACGTGATATGGGGTTATGAACAGAAGAACCAAAGAAAGTCATGCCTCTAAGATACTTGAAAGAAATGGAGTCAGAAGCTTTAGAGTTTTCACGTTACTCCAAACAGGAAGAATATAAAACAATAGTTTAATGCAGCAAAGTTGATGTTCCTGACCTTAGCATGAGAAGCACATGTAGAGAAAAAAACACACCAATATGTAACCTTTGCTTCCCATGACTACAATGACAATCTCAATATAGTATTTTATAACATCAGCATTTAACTTCATTACATTGATCATACAAAAAAGATAAGCCCGAAAAGCTTAATATAGAACCCTTTTTTCCCCTTACAGCATCTTCCAACACAGAAGGGAAGTTCATTACAAGAAATAATAAAAGACTGAACAATAATTCCAAAACAGTGCAGAATCCAGATATAACATATTCAGTAATTTTAACTTTGTTCAACAATTTATTTACAATGTAGAGAAAAAATCCTAGTTTAATAAGGGTCAACTAGATTAACAGATCATGACTATTACATCAATAGAAGATTCCAAAATTTCCAGAACAATTTTCACCTACAACTTTGTGGCATTTACAAATTAGAGGTTACGAGGGAATTAGTAAGTACTGCTGATGCTTTTTCCTAGATTAGAGCTCATGGGAGATTTCCACAAATCCATCTCAAATGTTTTAGAATATCAGGTGTATCTCAATCATAAAAATAATTCTTAAGCCTTTTCTTCCTTTTGCAAGAGGTATAGCTGACAGATAACAAAGAAAATCCTCCACGGGGACCCGAAATCCATTCCTATAAGAGAGAAGTTACCATTTAGCTTTTTGCATTAGCTTCTTTTGGCCCATTATTAGACTGCAACCAAATACCCCTCTAAATTCATTGTCTTTGAAATGAAAATGGAACCATCTAACTAGAAATGTCCATATACTGCACGTCTAAGTTTCAATCAATTCAACTTCAGCACCCCTATTTTACAATATAACCGCATTTCCCATTTAAACAAGTCTTCCCTAATTCATGAAGCAAATTGCTCAATAGCTGTAGTTTCAAAATACCAATTCAAAACCCAAAATGATTTTTATTATTATTACTATTATTATTCTCTAAAAAAAAAAAAAAAAAAA
This sequence comes from Cynanchum wilfordii, assembly GCA_025388415.1. Lineage (NCBI taxonomy): Eukaryota > Viridiplantae > Streptophyta > Magnoliopsida > Gentianales > Apocynaceae > Cynanchum > Cynanchum wilfordii. The sequence continues at coordinate 244,912 of JAHSUH010001979.1, forward strand.
AAACAGAAAAAGAAAGCCAATCAAACTAAGGCAGTAACTAACCTTAACATAATTCATAATTCAAAAATGGAAACTCCATCAACAACCGAAACGAATAAAAAAAAAAAAAAAAAAAAACCTGAATTATAAGAGCAGCAGAGCTCTGTTGTCGTTGACGAAATCGGCGGTTTCTCTCCAACCTAGTTTGTTCCAAAAGCTTTTGTCGGTCTCTTTCCTTAGAACTCCGGCCACCTAAATCCACTCGTTTCCGGGTCGATGATGGATCACCCGAGAAAAACATCTTTTTCTTTTCGATCAAGAATTCCAAACTAGGAACTTTTCTACACTGTAACTGGAACAATTCAATTCACCAAATAATAATTAGTATATGAATGGTGCGAACAAACAAATTTTTCCTCCTTATTTAGGCCCTTTTTTTTTTTTCCCTAAACAGAAAAAGGGAAATCCTGCTGACGAAGGATTACACTTTCTTCATTAAGACGAGCTTTATTTTTTTATTTATAGTTAAATTTAATGTAATGCTCCAAGTATGTTAATTTACATAATTAAAGTTTAAAATATTAGTTATTGGGTACTTAGTCCATCTAAAAAGATTGGGCTAAAATCCAAACCCATATAAAAGAAGCCCAAATACAGAGGCTTGAAAGTCGAACCACATCATTATTGGGCCCAACAAAGATTTTCCGTGAGACTCTAAACCACTATTATGGCATAATTTTCAAAGTTTAAATTTTTTTTTTCTTTTTATTTGTTAGGGCACGAGTTTTTCTAGATGATTTTCAAAGTATGAGAGAATACTTTTAAACCAAAATTCATATCCAGGTTAATTTCACATTCGAGTTAGGTTGGTCTCTTGCATGACCATAAATTTTAAATAATTATACACATGAGTAGAAGTTTGAATCTCCATCCTCACTTCCTTATCAGCTCACCTGCGCCTCGAGGTTTCAATATTAAATTTTTTGCATAAAGAAATAGGTAATAAGGAGAGTTTTTCCTTGAAAATGATCAAAAGCAGCTCGATTGGCTCAATTCTAAATTAATCGAAATTCAAAGTAAGTACCAAATATCAAAAAAGTTAAAAAAAAAAAAAATATGGGATGGTTAAGTATTGTTTTTTTTTTCTCTTTTTATACGTAAATTTATTATTTCTTTTCATACACTTAGCATTTAATTAAAGATGAATATAAATAAATAACAAGATAGTAATCCGATTGACATAACTATTATTACTCGGTTATATACTTTTATTTAGTTTATCAATAAAAGGTATTGAGTTCTAAAATAATTTAAACTATTCTATGGTAGCATGTAAAGATATAGATCATGAATTCGATTCACTTTCTTAAATCGGGGTTCTTATATTTCTTTATTAAAATTGTCTAAGATTATCAAAAGTTATAAGTAAAGATGAAATTAATATTGTTGTTAGTTTCTTGTTTAAGGTCTATGAGTTATAATAGTTATAATAAGCACTTAGCAATGTTGCATTACATCTCCACTTAATATTTGACTTAGCTAATCATCAATTTGTTAAATTTTCACTTTTAAGTTGTAAGAGACCCCAATTTCTCTAATTTTCAAAGATGAATTAGGCAAATGATGAGTCAAAGAGAATTTCAAGAAGAGAAGCCCATTTCTAGTAAGGTAGATGGTAAGTAAAAAGGGATGGAGGAGACCTTAGAATTCATAATTTCATATAAATACATACACAAATGATTATATATCAATTTACGGTCAATCCACATAAAGAGTTTGATCACACTTTAAATTTACAAGTCAATTCATAACATGATTATACATTTTGACAATACTAATTAATCAAAATATCAAAAGTCGAGACTAAAAATATAAAAACTAGTGGAATAATATTGGTAAATCATAAAGATTTTGATCAAACAAGAATTTCTTCTTCAATCATTATTACAACAAATTAACCAAAGAAAAAAAATGGTAATTAACTTGAAATTTTCTTAAAAGTTGTATCTCGTCATATGTATGTAACATATTCCTTAAAAAAGAGTGTCAATTCTTAGTGGTGCTCCCCCTGCTCCAACACCATATATTTATCTTGATTTTCATGCCTCTTAACAATTTCAGTTAGTCAAAAATTTTAATTTGCATTGACTTATGTTACAATATAAACTTTAAAAACTGTCTCGTATCTTTTTAGTGCTTTTAAATCAATCGATTTCATATATATATATATATATATATATATATATATATATATAGTAGCCAAATTGATCTTTGCATAGGATGAGGAAGAGGAGGAAGACGAAGAAGAAAATAATTTTGTTCTTTATAATTCGCAATAGTTGAACAGTAAATGCATATGGTTTGACTTCATAAAGAAGTGTGAATTCAAGAACTACAAAGTCTAAGCAAGAATTGGTTTTTGTCTAATTTCATAAACTAACAAGTGTTTACGAATAATAGCTTACAAAAAAAAAAAAAAAAAGTGTTTACGAATAATAATGATCTGAAACCTATACATACACAAATTATATATATATATTATATATATATATATATATATATATATATATATATATATATATAAAAGAAAGACAAAATTGGACTTTGGGTTGAAGAAGAATATATAATGATCGTGCAACCTCCAGAAGCATCGATAATGGGGAGTTGATATTAGTCTCATTCTCTTCCTAATTCTTTAAGTCTTCAATGTCAAAAAATCTCTTCCAATTAGGCTTTGCAGCAAATTTAGCAACTTGCATGCCATCCATGGCTCTTCTCTACTTTAATTACATAATCTTTTATATAATATATATATTTATATATATATATATATATACCTATGACTTTATATTTTACTGCTAATTAAGTTTAAGCCGTCCTACCATCATCAGTTGACCCTGTTCAAAATATCTATATATCTCTATACCTCTCTCTCTCTCTCTCTCTCTCTATATATATATATATTAATATTACCGTTGTTGTTTTACCATAATTGAATAATATTGTTGCTTCTGACTTCCTTTATTTATTTTAATTTTTTTTGACTCTTCCATTATGCATTCTCATTCCTTTTTTTTTTTTTCTTTCACTCTGCCAGTAACGATAGTAGTAGCAGCATAGACGATAGTGTATATGTACCTTAATTTCAACTAAGTCTCCTTTCCTCTTATAGACACAATTAGTATATGGTAATGGAGGGTTTCCTAGCTATTTTTAGTATCCCTCTTAGCTATATCGTGTAAAAAATTTGGACTTTTTACGCATAGTTTTGAGACAATAGATTATGGAATTAATTAATTGCAACTATATAATAATATATATATATATATAACTTTAAAAAAAAAAAAAAAAAAAAAAGAATAGGGCAATATAGGATGATTTATATATATATATATCTGTATGTGTGTGTGTGTGTGTTTTGTGTGTTTAGCTAGGTGCAGCCGGACACTTGTATTTTTGCAATTTTGGCAGTTTGGTGGATACAATGTACCTAAGGGATAATGTTAAGAAGACTACTTATTATATATATAATTAAAAATCTTTATATAATAGTAACCTTAAAAAAAAGGCGATCTTTTGGAGCAGTATTAGCAGGAAATATCTATACATGTCTTGGACCTCCTCATGGGAAAATGCACTGTTAATTGTATATATGTATATATATATATATTATTTGTATTTATATTAGAAGCTTCCTTTTCCTTTGTTGACAAGTAAAACACAAAGATATATGTATATAATATTATATATATATATATAAATGGTCAACTAGATGGTGTCTATGACTTATAATCTGTAGACTCGGACAGAGTTTTGAAGACTAAGGTACACTAATATATATAAATAAATTCATAGTGGCTATAGTTGGTTTATAAACTAATTACAGGGTACCACTAACTATATATATACGTGCGGTGTGTGTGTGTGTTTCTCCTTATAATAAAGAAATGGTAAAAAAGAAAATTGTTTTAAGGATATGATATTGTAATATTGAGACTTTTGGTAACTACTACTTTCACACAAAATGAACAGTAAGTAATTAGAAGTAAGTGATAATATATATATATATATAGTACTGTTTGATTATATAAATAATTATTATGCATATGCGATTATAATTGAGTTTTAAAGCAAATGTATACATATATATATATATATATATATAAACGTGCCGGGGCTTTTACCAACCTAATGTCTCCTTTTTCAAGAATTTTAATATTTTGGGCGCAAACAAAACATAACAAAGTTGTGAACTTTGCTTTGTGTTTTTGTGTTCTTGTAGGGAAGGCCTTGTTGAGTTCATACTTGACAAAAAAACATGTACATATATATATTATATTTCCTTTTACTCGATATGCTCGTTTTCTTTTTGCTGTTGTTGTTGTTGTTTAATGGCTTATATATATATATATTTCCATGCACGCATGGAGGGAGGGGTTTAACTGGACTTTATGATTATGTAAAAAAAAAAAGAGCCTTTTTTACCAACAAAAACCACACATGCAGTAGGTGTAATTATAACTTTTAATCATGATATTAATATTACTGTCTGTGATTCATATCTATAATTACCCTCTAGGCTCTGTCCCTTAATTTGCCCTTAAAAGTTGTACGTACGTGTGGTTGCTTCTCCCAAGCTCATGATATATATATATATTTTCTAACATTTCTTATTTTCTTTGTTTTTACCTCCCCCATCTTTTCTTATCACGAAAAATATAAATATAAAATTTATACAAGATAAGATGTCACTCTATGAAAAAAGACGAAGTCGATCCTCTGTCACATAGGGTCATCATTCGATGTGGAAGAAGACACGTCGGTTAAACGATAGTTAACTCACCTTACCTTATTATGCAAGACTGACTATGAATGATAGTCTTGCAAGTGACTTTCATTCCTATTAAGATCAAACATCCAAGTATTAAAGCATTAAATGTATGCAATATTAATTAATAATATATACTCAATAGATAATATAATCTTAATTAGATAATGACACAATAACTTTAATATCTATCTATAAATATATATATATATATATAAGAGAGAGAGAGAGATATGGAATCGGGATAAAATCAAGATAGTCATATCATATTTGATTAGAATTGAAATCCACTACTCCCTAACATGCTACATATGTATACATTCATCTCCTTCCTAATGAAATAGACTAAACATGAAAAGTTATTATTTTAAGTTGACATACATATAACATAAATAATATCGTTTTGTTAATTATTATTCACATACACATCATTTTAAATCATTGTTCGTAAATATATTGTTAAAATTAATTTTTAAGTCCATCTTGATAAGAAATGGACATTTTTTGGTGTTTGGACGGCCAAATGAAAAACAAACATGTGTTATTAAAATTCCTCCAATTAAAATACATATATATATATATATATATTAAGGTTACTTGTTGAAGTGTAATTATGTGAAGAAAGAAGAACAGTAATAAGTACTGTTTTCGACCTTTGTTAATCCAAAAGAGGAAAACTAAAAAAAGAGAATGTATCCAAAATGGCACGTCGTTGTTGAGACCATGGACCTAATCAATCAATCTAATCTAGCAGGTGGTGCCATTGAATCTGGACCAATTTTTATTTATATAATATATACAAATATTTATTAAGTGTTGCTATATACCTAGCTATATACCTAGCTATTATCTAATTACCTAGTCTCTCTTTTTTTCTTTTCTTTCATTATCCCTCTTAATTTCTCACTCACCAATGGAAAAGAAATATATATGATGTTGAAGCAGTACTTTTATTAATGCATTATATATTAAAGAGTTTAACTCTTACTTAAATATGAGAGTCCGATTCAAAACTTTTTTTAACATGACGTTAACTATTTTACGGGATTCGAAACTTCGATTGTTCGTCCTGGAGGAAGACTTAGGAGTCCGCGCACCAACTTCCCAAGCTACTGGATTATATAATATTGCTTTTCAAAACACTGCATTTACACAAAACCAACGATAATATCTTCTTCCCAACACCCCACCAAGCAAGTGTTAGAATCCATTGATCGTGATTACCGATTCAACGGGAGCGTTTTAGCTATCTCTATTAACACCTAACGTTCTTTTTATTCTACTTCTCTCCCCGGCAGCTGGCTGCTTTCTCTCTCTCTCTTTCTTTCTTTTTCTTTTCATTGATAGTGATATACATATACATATATTTGATAATATCCGATTAGCTGCATGAATCATATATATATATATAATTCCAAAAAAAGAAAATTGTCTCCTCCCGGAACGGTGTTGTGAGCAATTTTGATTCCAGATGTCATGTGAACATGCATATATATGTATATAATATATACAAATGGCAGAAAAATAAGGGGGTGTAGGTAATCGCAGATGGAATTTGCATTTGACTATTTTTTTTTTTAAAAAAAAAAAAAGAGAGATCATAATAATAATGGTTTATTTTACAGAATGATTTACGTAACTTAATTTTGGACCGTTAATTATGAGGTTTCATCGTATCTACTGTAGATATTTTCCTTCCTAACCCATTAATTAGCCACGTCCAAGTTTTAAACTACATAATAATATATATATATATATATATATATATATATATATCATTTGTATGTGCTCACTTCTTATTGGCAACATTATATTCCTACAATTTAATTAAGACTAACGTAAGTAATTATCTCTATATATATATAACATCAAGACTTTAATTGCTCAACTAATTTAAAAAAGAAAAAAAAAAGGTATATATACACATGTGTTTTGGATATGTATATATATTATATTATATTATATATATTTGCCTCAAATTAAGAGTCACGCCTACCCAAAGTGGGAGCAATACTGAAAATGTGTGTATACATGGACACATTAGAGCTACGTAGGAGAGTCCAAGAATTGGTCCCCTATATGACTTTGAACAAAATTTTGCCAAGAAATCCAGCAGCCAAGAACCACGTCATCATCCCTCTCCTCACCCTTTCCAAAATTAAACTATATAATATATATGTATATATATATATATATATGTGTGTGTGTGTGTGTGTGAACTCTGATTCATAAGGGTCTTAAAGTATCAATTAAATATTGAAGAAAACGATGGATTTAATTAAGGGAATTAATGCAGAAGAAAATTCCATCATCATCATCATGGAACTTTACCTTTGCCTGGTTAGTGGTGCAACATTAACACGCTTCCTTCCTTTCATGATCAAACTTTTGCCATTTTTTAAGAAGATGAAGAAGAAGAAGAAGAAAAAAAAGAAACCATTTTTTGCCCTTTAGGATTAATACCAAAAAGGGGATTTAATTGTAGAGTTGGAGGGCAACATGGTTACGTATTCTTGTTTGAAATGGCAAATTATGGGAGACAAAATCATGAATTCTTCATAATTTAATCTAATCTAATCTAATTAATTAATTAATCAATGAGTATTTTGCATATATATCTAATCCAAGAGGAAATATGTATATATTAAATATTAGTTTGACATAATGAGAAAGTACATTGTAAATGTTACTTAAGGTCGAGAGTTCAACACTTACTGTGATCGTCATATAAGAGCCAGAGCGAGACTCTTTCCCTAAGTAAGAGTTAAATTATACTAGCACAACTCGTGACAAGTCTAAAAAAAAAAATGTAATACAATATTTTTTTTTTTTTTAAAAAAATAATAGTATAAGTTGTTTAATTAATATATAAACTCAATGGAAAGTGCACGTGAGAGAATAATTATCTTATGAAAAAAGTAAAGCAAATTCCTTCTACTTTTTCCTTTTGATTCCATGATTTCTGTCTCATTTGAAGGTATCAAAAGTAATTTTTTTTTTTGCTCATGTTTTGATTAATTACCTCTCCATCCCCTTAATTCTCCTAACATACATACATACATAAATATATATATATATATATATATATATATATATATATATATATATATATTTGAACAAATAGACCTAGCTATATAGCAAACTAAACTAGTTAATATGCATGCATGTATAAATGAGAGTTGGAACATGAAAGAATTTCCAATTTGGGAAGGCAAGAGTTTGAAACAATGGAGGAGCAGGTGAATCCTCACATTCTATAACAGTAACATTATATTTCCATGGCGCTGAATTAATCCATGCATGCATCTTCTTCTTCCTTACCGACAACACTACCCAGAATATTTATCCCATTCCATTATTATTATTATTATTATTATTATATAAATAAATAAGCACAAAAATTCCTAAATTAAATTTCCTTATAAAGTTTGGTACCAGTTCACAAATATATATATATATAAAAAGAAAAAAATATGTTCCTGTGTGTATACATATATATATATAACTATTCAAGTATACAATGTATTTATCAGTCGCCTTTAGAATTTCTATACCTAACAAAGGGGGCTTAATTTATTTATGTATGTATGTGTATATATTTATAAGAGGAGAAAAAAAAAAAAAGGAAAAAAAAAAAAGTACGCATGCTAAGGGAGGTCAAAGAAATGGTGAGGAAGGAAAAAAAAGGAAAACAGAAACAAGAAAATAGCAGCCAAAGTTCATTGTTCAGGTCAAAGACGCATCGAATAGCTTATAGAAATATATATATATATATATATATACACACTTTAAAAAAAAAAAAAAAGATTAATTTTTTTATTATACTTGTTAATTAGGGATAAATAGTACTAATTACTCATTACAAATTGGGATTAACGTTAATTGTAAATTAGAAGTAGATTCTCATTCTAATATGGGTTGTGTGCTGGGAGAGGCAAAATAATTAAAAAGAAAAAAAAAATAATAATAATAATAAAAGGAAAAAACGCCGTCCACTGGAAAAATTGAAGCGCATAAACCCTGAAAACCCGGGCCAGCTTTTGACAAAAATCACTCGCAAAATACTTATTTTTTAATTAAAGTTTTACATGTCAATCTCATCAATTCAAATCAAACATATTTTGACTGCTTGCTCACCCATTTAAACTATTTAATTATTATTTTCTTAATTTTGAATTTTATTTTTTAAAAAATTTTAAGATTTTTTTTCTATCTTTTCTTAATTTTATTATTAGTAATAGTACTTATATAACCTTATCCCTTTTTCTAGGGTTCTTCTTTTTTACCCCGTTTCTTGATTCTTGATTTTTTTTTTTTTTTTTTTTTTCCTGTTTGAACAACAAAAACACGGGCAGGAGAAGAAGAACACACAAGCTGCCGCCAACTCTTGTATAGCTGTATCTATATATATATATATATTTGACACTAACACTAACTACTATAAAAGACTCGTTAATTTTCTTTCTTTTTTTTTTTTTTTTATAAACAATTTTCTTTCTTTTTTTATTATCTTAAAGAAGAAGAAAAAAAATGGAGAGTCTTAATTTTGTTTTGTTAGGCCAAAGTGAAGTGAGCTTCATATATATATATATATATATATATTTATATGGTGTAGCAGGAAAATATTATTATATGTATATATATATATATATAATATATGGTCATCTTGACAGTACTACTGATTAGATATTTAGAGAGAGACAGACAGAGATGGAGTTCGTTGTTGAACACTTTGAAACCTTGAATTTTTATGAGCTTTGAAAAGTTAGATTTAGTTCCAAGAAAATTTAAAAAAAAAAAGAAAAAAGAAAATATTTCTTGAGACCACCCCACCTCCAAATTGACTGATCCCTGTTACTGAATGAACTTCAGTTGAATGATTTCCCATCACCATTAATACAGATATATATAGTCTTTCCCATCCTAACTATTTATGATTCAACCTTAGTCCAATCGATAAGGGTTTTTATCACGTGTGCAATGATACCTACCACGTGTTCATGGTTAATTATCTCAGGAAGAAGGAAGATCAAAATATATATATATATATATATATGTATGTAAATTGAGGAAGCTTATATCATGATGATGAAACAATTGACATAACCCACAGTACGACACAGGTATGACTTACAGCACACAGAATTCCATTCATCCATTCAAAATTATAAGGGCATCTTTTAAATTTGGTTTGAGATCAATATTCCCCCAATCATTAGGGATATTTCCCTTACAAAAAAAAAAAAAAAAAAAAAAAAAAAAAAGGATGAAGTCTTTGGCAAATTTTGACACTCCAAACAAAGAAACAAAGTAATACCGGTCAAAGAAAGGAGAGAAAGTCTTAATCAATATAAATTAATTGCTCCTACTGTTACTAGTGAAACTACAAAATATATATATATATATATATATAGATAAAAATTCAAACTTGAAGAAAAATGTGTATAAAAAAAGAAAGAAAGAAAAAAAAAAAAAGGTAAGTAGGTGACTAGATAATGCAATGAGCCAAGTAAACAAAGAGTGATCAATGGCGAGGCTATCGCAACCATAAGGGAGTTTAAGTCTTAGAAGAAAGGGATTTTTTGTTTGTGGTGGTGGTGGTGGTGGGGTACGTGTCCACAACCTAGCTATCTTACAAACACAATAATCTTCTTCTACTAAATCATCACAAATTTTTTTATACAATACGATAATTTATTTACCTAATTTGATCAACTGATATACGACAAAACAGTATATTCTTATTCTTATTGATCTAAAACCCTACACTTTTGCTTATATGTACAATTCTTGAACATGCGAGAAAGTTTGATGAATCTTTAAATATTAGAAGAGAAGAGTTGTTATTATTATTATTATTATTATTATAAGAGTGAATAATTTAAATTAATGAGATTTATTCTGCCCTTTAATTCTTCAGTTTCCTATGGGGGAGTAAGGAATCCATCTAGAAACATGGTATTAATATAATCCCTGGCCCCTACTTTTGCTATTTTATATATATATATATATATAACCTCTTTTCACACTATCCATTATATTCAGCATAAAACTAATTTTATATATATATACATGGTACATTCTCCAGCTTTCTTTAACCTTTTTCTTTTTCTTTCTCTTTTCTTCATTTAAAACATTAGAAGATATAGATATATATATATATATATATGATAACCCGTTGAGATAATATGTTACAAGTAAATAATATCTTCGTCCAAGGTTGTGTGGCCGAGTGGTAAGAGACCGCTCTCCCAACCGCCCCTTCAAGGGTTTGACACCCAAAGTCCAGCTATAGTGGTCGGATAAAAATCTAGACACCATCACTATAAAAAAATAAATAAATAAAATAATATCTTCAATGATCTTAATCAGATTAATATGGATCGAATACAAGTATTAAAAGAATATATCTTTGTATATAAATACTATTTATGATCCAATGTTTGTATGTGTGTGTGTGTTTTTTTTTTTTTGTCCTTAAAAAGGAACGGAAAAATTAATTAGCTTAGTTTTAAAGTCTTCAAGAATCTCTAATTGTGTCATTAATTTATGGATATCAATGACAAATCACACATTATTATCAATAGATTACACTTTTCTTTGCCACACTTTTTTTCGTATATATAATCCCGAGATTATATATAGAATAATGAATCTCTTGGTGCTATGGCATGTCATATTCGTTTATGTATTTAAAAAGTGGATAAAATCGATATCCACTTTATATATAGTATGTATAATATACTATAGTTAGCAACTTGTATCCTTAATAAAACAGAGGAATCAAGGCATATAATTATAGGAAAAAAAAAATAGTATATATATAGATGTATATATACACACACAATGAAAGAGAAAAAAAATTATAAAATAAAAGAAAAGTGCCGAATCCGACCACAATAGAGATGAGTGCACTAATGGGTTATATATTAAATTATAATTAAGCAAAGCAATGGAAAAGCCATTATTAAGTAAGTGCATGCATTTTGCACAGGGACATTATGTTGAATTATATGAAACGTCACGTGATTATCATGCGTTTTTATCCCAAATTTTATTGGATTGATGCAAAGTCACTAGCTTCTAGTTTCGACTAATCTGAATTTAATCCGAAATTTAATAAATTGGTCGGTTATAATGCAGGTTATATAGAATATATATATATATATAAATATTGGGTGTATACAACTGAAAAGACATTAAATTCTTTATATAATTTTTTGGGAAAAGGAGAGTTCAATAATTTAAACTTTATTGGTTTGAAACTCATCAGATAAGACTTTATGGATCAGTACTTATACATTAAAGATCAAAAATATAAAACATCTCTTTCCTTTTTTCTTTTTCTTCCTTTTCTTCCCTTTTTTTTTCTCCATACAGTACACATATATATATATATATAACGTGTCAACTGTTATTTTGATGTTATAACCGTATTATGTATTCATTATTATAAGCACTTACAAAAACATATACATATATATATATAGATTTTACCACGTGGTGAAGCACCCCAAGTTTCACATGAACACCCGGGGTTCAAATCTCACTGAGGAGTAGAACTTTACCAATTTTTGGGAGTATTATGGGCTGGTGGTAGGCAATCTATAATCCTTGGTTCCGTGGACTTGGGCCTTATCCCCTCGTGTGCTGATGGGGCTAAGGTGACAAAGTCGGGTTTAATCTCAACAAGCGTTGACCCTTATACAACCACTACCTTTTTTGATACATGGGGAGGGGGTGTCGATCTCCCAACCTGGAGGTTGTGGGGGTGGTGGCACTTTGCCACTCCTTCCACCAACATTCGACGGGATAGCCACTACCTGACCCAGCCTTTTTTTCACCAAAAAATAAATATATATATATATATATATATATATATATATAGATTTGATTCAATCGGAATAAACATGAGGATTCCCCCATTATGTAGTGTATATAGATTAATTTAGTGGTAATATAAGATTGAGTGACGTTGTTGGATGAATATTGTCCATTTAATACAATATGGTTTTAGATATATAGCATCTTATTGTTGTATCCAAAAAGAAAAGGGTACATATATATATATATATATATATATATATATATATATATTTGCCTCTCATCAAGAACCCTAATTGCTAATTAATCCTAGAGTTTCGGGGGCTTTTTGCTGCTGCCTAGCTACCTGTTAGATGCTTTTATTTAAAAACCTTCATCCCCCCTAAAGCAGGGGCAGTATACTATTATACATTTATAACTCAGAAAGCAAATTTTTATACAAAAAAAAAAGAAAGATGCTTTTTTAGAAGAAAAAAAGAAACTTTGTTGATCAAAATAATTAAATTTCACTTAAAATGATTAAAATTCTACACATACTTCTTTAAAATAAATATATATTTCTATTTTTTTATTAGTGTTTATAGAATGTATTCCTAACGTAGAATTCCAAGTGTCCAGGAAGGAATATTACATTTTTAAATGGAAAACAATAACTATTAGAAACCATGCATATATGCATCAAAATTCTCACTATGAATTACATTTAAATTAATTATCGATCAAGTCGGATAAATTATTTACGATACATAAATTTTAACTTCAATTTTCAATGGCTATATAAGTATGTGTCTAGAGGTTTTTGTCACCAATTCTTTGATGATATTAAACAAATATAAAAATATTATAGTAATTCAAAAGTGATAATACATAATCTTAAACCGCGTTCGATCGTCCTGCAATCTCTTTTATATATATATATATATATATATATATATATATATATATATATATATATATATATATATATATTTAAATTATATTGTGTGTGTCCTTGCAAAGGGATATTTTTAACTTCTTTCATATATATATATATATATATATATATATATATATATATATATATATATATGTATACTGAGATGGATTGGTCGAAGAGAACTAAAAACTGAACAAAATGTAATATGTGAGATTATTATTTAATTTACCTTTTTTTGCATACTACAGACTTTACCCAAAATATCTCGGCCCCTTTTCCCTTCTTTCTTCTCTCTTTCTCCCCTTTTTTTTTTTTTTTTGTAGTTATATATATATATATATATATATATATATATATATATATATATATAGAGAGAGAGAGAGAGAGAGAGAGAGAGAGAGAGGTCCCCAACCTTTAATGTTTGAAATTATGAAGAAGAAAAATTGTACTGATGAATCCTTATCAGACTCCCATTTCAGATTGACAGATTTTATATTTTTGCTACTAACATTAGTTTTTTTTTTTTTTTTGAGTGTTTGATAATCACTTTTATCTCGAAACAATTATTTTATAAGCATATTCATAAAATGTTTATAATCATGCAATATTCTTTAGAAATTAGATGGTATATTATTAAAAATCTTACTTAAAAACGTAAATGATCTGAATTATTCGAGTTGTGTTCTTCAGATAAAATAATATATATATATATATATTATATATATATTATGTATGAATTAAGATCAGAAATATTAATCATGTGAAAGGCAATCTATTTACGTAAATGTAACAAAAGTTTTTGGACAGTGAGTGGACCAACACATCTCAATACTTGAGATGATATATATATATATATAGATCTGCAAAAAAAAAAAAAAAAAAAAAACACTGAGAAGTACGTACCAATTATCTTTTTTTTTTTTTTTTTTTTTGATAATTTAAGTACCATGTTATCTATCATCATCATTCATCATATATATATATATATACAGAAACATACCAAACTATATGAACTTGGGTGTGATTGCATTTTTTCCTTTTTCCTGACACTAATTTCAGGGCAAATAAATATATAAATAAATAAAAAGGAGTTAAAGAAAGGAAAAAAAAAAATGGAATGTCAGAAAGTCAAAAGATTCATGACAAGTCATTTTTTTAAATAAAAATTAAAAGGAAAAAAAGAAAAAAAGAAAAAAAGAAAAATTTATTTGCACAGAAACTACTACTGCTTTCTGTATCAGTGGCAGAAACAAGAGGTTTGAGAAAGTCAAAGTGTCAAAGTGTCAGACTTCAAATCTAACTATTTTAATATTAATTTACAGTGGAAGTTTAACTCTGTGTTTTCTTTAATTAATTATTTTATTAAATTAGATTAATAAACCAGCAGGACGGAGGAGACCCTATTTCGAGCTTGCGGCTTCTCCTGCCTTTTTTTTTTTTCCTTTTCTACTATTTTCAAACTTCTCTCTCTATATCTCTCTCTATATAAACAACCATATTTCTCTTTCTCTTCAATCTCAATCTCTCTCTCTCTCTCTCAATTTTCCCTTCTAATTCCTATCTCCCTCTTTCTTTCTCTCTCTATTATTGTACACGACTCCTACATACACATCCATATATACATATACATACATATATATATATATATCTCTTTCTCTCTCTAGACTCTAATTAAAAAAAAGAAAAAAGAAAAGAAAAAAGAGATGGAACATGTTAAGGGAGATGAAAGCAGAACACAAAGCGAGGAAGAAATGGACCTAAGAAGAGGACCATGGACTGTTGAGGAAGACTTTACCCTCATCAACTACATAGCTCATCACGGTGAAGGCCGCTGGAATTCTCTTGCTCGTTGTGCTGGTAATTCTTCTTAATTTTTATTCTTAATCAGGATCGATGATGATGATGATGATTAACTTGGGTGTTATGATCATGAAAGAAAGAAAGAAAGAAAATAGAAAGTTGAATTTAATCCTACTTGAAATGGGATTGTTTCAATTTTGATGGTTATGGGCTCTTCTCTTCCTTTTCTTGTTAAAATTTGCTTCTTCCTTTTTTCTTTTTCTTTCTACTTTTAGAGAACATTTTAAGATATATATATATATATATTTAATTATAATACATTCGATTCGAGTTGTTGTTTTGCCGTACAGCATGATGGAACTTCAAAAGCTATCCAAGAACTCATCCAATTATATATATATAAAGTTAAAGCAGTATAGGAGAATTTTATTATTATTTTTTTTTCTGTTGATCCTCTTTCTAACAAAACTTTACCAAAAAAAAAAGGTGGATTTTAATTGAATGATGTATAATAATGTGATGTCACGTGGTGCAGGTCTTAAGAGAACTGGAAAAAGCTGCAGATTAAGGTGGCTTAATTATCTTCGACCAGATGTTCGTCGTGGAAATATCACCCTCGAAGAACAACTTATGATTCTTGAACTTCATTCTCGCTGGGGCAATAGGTACTTACTTACTTATTTACATATATACATACATAATCATTTTTCTTTAAAGATTTATATAGTCTGATATGATATGATATATTTATTATAGGTGGTCAAAAATTGCACAACATTTGCCAGGAAGAACCGATAACGAGATAAAGAATTACTGGAGAACCCGAGTTCAAAAACATGCTAAGCAGCTCAAATGTGACGTGAACAGCAAGCAATTCAAGGACACCATGCGTTATCTCTGGATGCCCAGATTAGTCGAGAGAATTCAGGCTGCCGCCGCCTCCTCTGCTGCTGCCGGTAATTCTTCTTCCACTTCAACAGTCACGACCATACCACCCAATCAGAACATGAACGTGAACGTCATGGATATGAATCATAATCATCATATGGGTTCAGCTACTGGCGGATGCAACACTCAAATCATGCATGTTCCACAATCAAACTTTTATAACAACAACAACAACAGCAGCAGTAACAACTTTCAATTCACACCTGAAAATTCATGCACGGCCATGGCGGCTTCGTCGGACTCATTCGGGACACAAGTGTCGCCGGTATCGGATTTGACAGAGTGTTACAATTATCCAGCTGGAGTTAACCAAAGCAACAATAATATTCAAGATAATTACTATCCGACCAACCATCACCAGCAGCAACAGCTGGCGACTTATGGAGACACTTTAACAAGTCCGACTGGTAAATATTACTACAACCATGGATTAGATTTCCAGGAGGTGATGGAACAGCAAAACAACCAGCAATGGATGGAAGACGGTGGGGACGTCGTATCAGACAGTTTATGGAACGTGGAAGATGTCTGGTTCTTACACCAGCAACTCGGCAGTACCAATATATGAGAGAAATTAAAATTAAACAAAAAAAAAAGATCAAAAATAAAAAATTCTTGAAAATTTGTAGAGGGAAAATTAATTCATGTCATATATATATATATATATATATATATGGCGATACATACTAAGAATTCCTATAATCATCAATTCTTAGGACCACCTTTATATAAGTTAATTAGATGTCTTAATTAATTTTTATAGCTAGCTAGCTAGAGGGAGGACAAGTATAATTGTGGATCTTTAATTTTCCCCCTACAAAGTACGAGTCGTTTTTTTTTTTTTTTTTTGGAAAACATTTGTAACTCAGTAAGGTTTTTATCATCATTATTCTTTGAAACTCTGTGCCTTTCTTAATATATATATATAATAACTTCTACACATATCCAGAATAAAAATTTTTACACACACAGAAACATTTTGGCCGGTAAAATGGTGGATCATGTCGGAGGGGAGAGAAAGGATTATGAAGAGATGATTATATGGATTTAATATAATTATAATATATATCCAAAATTACTATTTTGATTAATTCAAACTCGATTTAGGCACATATAATCTTACAAAACACTCACACACGAAAATATCAAACTCAGGGAGATAAAAGCTGTTGGGGTTAGGGATAATAATTAATAGTAGAATTATATATATATATATATATATATATGTTATAGAGAGAAGTGAATAATTGGTTCCACTAACTTTAACCTTATATTATATATATATATATATATATATATAATGTATGAGTAATTGATGTCTTTGTTGCTTGTTATTTTAATCTTAAGTGTGAGCCATGGAATTTTAATTGAGAACATAGTCCATGGGGCCTGAACCACAATGTTTGTTTTTAATAAAGAGACTTCCCTCTTCCTTTCCCTTCCTTTCCCTTCCTTTCCCTTGTCCTTGTTCTAGATTTAAGCCTGTGGAAAAAATATATATATACATATATATATATATAAAGTAACCTGCAATGATTTGGAGACGTGGCATATATATTATTCTAAATTAATTAATTAACAACATATATATATATATATATATATATATATATAAATACATACACAATTACTTTTAAAGAGAGGGGAAAAAAAAAATTAAAAAAGGAAGAACAATGAAAGTCTTCCATTAAGAGGATGTTTGTGATTTTGATGTTAAATGTGAATGACACGTGAGTGGGTTCTAATAAAGTTCACCAAGCCTTACCATATATACAATACATACATATATTATATTGTGAGAGAGAGAGAGAGAAAGAGAGAGTAATATAATCTTTGTGGGTGAGACCACTCCTATGATTAGTATCTTAGTTTTTATTATAAGGATATTGGATGATTTTTGTATATGTTGGCCATGGCATGGACAAAGTGACTTGAACCCACGGGACTCCACAATAACACTTCTATCTCATTCCCACCGTCATCATCCTCCCTCTCCAACTCAATACAAATATCTCTTTTTTAAAAATATACATACATATACATATATATATCTTTTTTCTATGCAGTTAGTTCATGAATGATATATATATATATATATATATATTACAAGCTTTTGCAATGTTTTATTCTACAATATTGATAAAAGAAACACCTGAAGAATGGGGAAATTTTGGATTGGGATGTTTATGGATCATATTGAATCTTTCTTGAAATAGTATTTAGGTAAGTTTTTTATAGTAGAAAAAAAAAAAAAAAAAAGGTATTTGTCCATTTGAGAAAAAAAAATTACTCTCCTTTTAGTTTAAAATTATACTTTAATAATCTCGCTTGAGTTTATCACGTGTTTAGAATAATAAGGTATTTTTTTAACAATTAATTTAATTTGACTCGATTATTAATAAAATTTGTCACGTGTTTAGAATAATAAAGTATTTAAAATATATATTCTTTAAATTATAATTCACTTGATTTGACTCGATTATTAATGAAATAAATTATATATAGTATTAATTGATATTTTTATCATCTGATTTTACAAATATTAATTCTTGTTCTTTGATTTGATTTGATGAGAAGACAAAAGAAAACGTGATGGAATAGTAAATAATATTTAGAGAGAGAAAGAGGAAAAGACCAAAATTAAATTTAAAAAGAAATTAAAAAAAAAAAAAAAGAGAAAAAACTTGGCGGCGAGAGAGAGAGAGAGAGAGAATCTTTGTGTGGCCGCGTGCCTTTTTAGAGAGAGAAGCCACCAAAAGTGGTCCCGCAAATTAAGTGGTGTTAGAAAGCATCCACGTGTACATTCTTAATCCTTAATATTCTTTTAAAAAATAAATAAATAAGGTTAAGGATGTCCGCTTAGCTTAGTCCTATTAATGTTCTCCCATTTGGAATATTTTTCTATTTCTTCTTAAATTTCTTATTACTAATCACTATCCTTTAATTCTTTCTCTCTCTCTCTCTCTCTCCTAATATTTTTTTATTATTATTATAAAAATATTAATTAATTAATTTAATAAAATAAATAAATTAAAAGTAACTCTAAAAGCCGCAACCATTGAACTCATTGGCCATCATTAGTCATATATATATATTTTTCTACAACCCTTTTTTCTTTTTATTTAAATTTATATTTTTTCAACAATTTCGGAAACTTTTTTTTCAAAATAAATAATCCCTTTTTTATTCTTCGAATTATATATCCTTAATTTATTATATTTTAATATTTCATGTAATAAATATATATATAATGGAATGTGGAAAAAAGAATAAGAATAGATGTTTTGCAAAAATACATTGGAAATTAGTAGTGAATATGGATTTTGTCGGCAAAAATCCTTAATTAATTTATCTTTCGATTAATAATGTTGTTTTACATACATATTTGATTCTTTCAATTAAATAATAATAAAAAAATCACGTTTCTTAAATTTTGAACTTCATTTATTTATTCATTAAAATACTATTCAATTTAATATTTAAAAAAGACTCTCATTTGGAAGTTTAATTTATAATAATTATATAAAAATTTTGTTCTTACATTGAATTAAGGAATCATATATATATATATATATATATATATATATATATATATGTATGTATGTATAATTCTACCTTGTGAACTACAATTTATTCCGCACATTGTAATTAATAAATATTTAATATAAGTTAGTTGTCCATTTTTTTATCCCTATATGTGTGTATATATATATATATATATATTATGTATGTATGTATGTATGTATTTCTGTTATCCAGAAGTTCTTAGTCAACAACAGTTTCCTTGCTATTTGTAGTGTTGTACTTGACTAACTATAAGTTAGTGGCATTTTAAATTACATATATATATATATATATATATAATTAACTAAAATAAAATATATTAATATCTCCCTAAAATCCCACCTTTGATTTTATATTATTTAACCATAGAACCACGTACTAATTGTCTATCAAGGTTAGACCAAATTTTGGTTCCTTATCCTATTTAATTACAATTTTATTTAAACATTAAACATAAAACATAGTATTTTCTTAAGCTTTGGTTTGATACTATAGAAAAACATATTATGAATTTTACAAGACGTTAAAGGTCGATACTCGTTGTCAGTGCTATATATGACCTTGGCCGAATTTAGGTTCGTTGAAGTTGTGATGATTTTAAATATTAGATGATGGTCTAAAAAAAATCATAGTATTTTTTTATATAATATAATTAATGTTATCATTCTTACCGTATAAAAAAAGATAACTAAACAAAGATCAAAAGATTCCAACTATTATATTTGATATAAGATTTAAACAAATTGTTTACTACTCCAAGATTCATATGAAAATCGAACACGTGTTGAAAGAAACCTCATTATGGAGATAGTAGAAAAGTTTAAAAGTTTTTAAATGGAGTCTCTGAAATATATATATATATATATATATATATACAAGCAAAGAATGTATACGTATCTCCAATATATATATATATATATATAATAGTACCATTTGTGAAATGTAGAATACAACTGGATTCCACTCAAAGATGTGTAAATCTTGATTGTAATTCCTCCACGTCAATTTTTACTCCTATTATTCTCCATTTTTTTTCCCTTTTCTTTAAAAATGGTTTTCTTGATTCAGATGGTATATATATATATATATATATGATCTTGTAGCTGATGATTCATGAGATAGATTGAAAGGACAAGAATGGAGTTTTGGAGATCAGAGAAGAAAGGTTGGGGAAGGGATACGTGGGAGAATATGGCTGGGAATAAAAGTAAAAAAAAATTGTGGGGTCTAAATTTCGATTTGGTCCAACTTTGGAGGACCACTGCTTAGTATCTGAAAAGTAGATGGATATATTGGTTATTGTCAATCAAATCTTGGTTGTATCCATATAAAGTAATTTGGGAATGATTTGGGGACCCCAATTCAAATTTTTTTTTCCTTGATTTACATTAAGATAATTAATCATTGAGTTATTGATTCTTTAAAACAAATACCAATTCAAATAATAATAATAATAATAATAAAAAAAGTGTCTTTTATTCGTCTATCTTGACTCTAAAAAGAAAAACTTTTTTTTTTTTTTCCCTCATTCTTTTTCAATTAAATTGGTTGTTAATAAGTACTAATGATAAAAGAAAATAATATACCAACAGGGTTGGTTCAAGTGATAAGCGACTTGATTCCGTTTAAGCAGGTCTTGAGTTCGAGACCTTGTGATGAATACAGAAAATCTCTGCTGGGAGACTCCCCCACCATAGTCAGGTGCGCGACTCGGGTCGAATCCGAATGTAGTCGGGGGAAAAGTTTCGGTGAATTGGGTGGACAACAAAAAAAAAAAGAAATATATGCAATTACTTCATAACTAAGAATATGGAAATTTTCAAATATTGTTGGTGAAATTATTACATTACTATCTTCTTCAAACTCTAATGTACTTTTGAGGTTTGGTTTTGAACATGAAGTTCATTGTATAATAGCACTAAAGTACATATTTGAATTTATTAAATATGCCATCTTCGAAGAAAAAACAAAGAAATGTATAAATTTAATTATTTAATTGTATCTTTGAATTTACAATACGCTCCATAAATAATAATTATTATTAGATAACGACTAGCCCTTATACTTCTATATATATACATAGGTATCATCCATGCAAACATCATAAACTTGTACGTAATATTAATCAATTAAAGAGCCCACATGTTAATAGTACACATAATATATATATATATCAAAGTATGACTCATCTTTGAACAATATTATTCATTCAAAAAACTCCCTTGTACAAAATGAAACATGTCATATTTTCACTTTTAGAACCATTTTAATCTGACTAAAAATAGATACATTTATATTATATATATATATATATATATATATATATATATGTATGTAATCTATCTTTCCATTGAGCTGTAATTTGCGTAATGGTTAAGTCCTGAAAGCGAGATTATATATATATATATGTGCATGTCTTTTCTTTTTTTTTTTTTCTTAATTACCAAAAGCGTACATAAGCCACGAGTTTAATTATTAATAGGTATTGATGATGATGAGATATCAGCGTCGTGGTGAATTTCAACGCTTTCATTAACCCTAAAATGAAATATATACTCATCTTGATTTGGTTACAATATATTTCCAACCCGTAACTATTACTGCAAACCTTTACCTTCCCATTCCACTCTTAGAATCCCTTCATGTTCTTATCCTCTCCTTCATCTCTATTCTTATTATCACATCAAAACGTCCCGAGTTTAAATTATTGTGCACATATTGACCTATACACGGGAAAGAACGTTTTTAAAAAATAAATTTAACCTCTCTATCAACTTCATTTAACATTATATGACATCTATGGAAAATTGTAATTATAATATGTACTTTTATTTTTTTTTTTTTCTACATGCCATCAAATTATATAACTTATTTATATTTCTTGCCCGTTTTAATGTCTAATTCTTATAAGTTTGAGACTTACATGAAACGTTTAAAAAATAATAATAATAATAATAATAAAAGGGTGAGGAAATTAATATTTTTGAAAATTAACCAAACAATCTTGGAAAAGGGAAGAGAATGAGATGTGCAAAATGAAAAGTAAAAGAGACTATACTCTTTATGGTATGACTACGAAAATTTTAGGACACTATTGATGGTTATGGTTAATTATAGTTAATTATGGATATAAATAAATATTAATTTGGGGAATGACACACGTCATAATTAAAGTTAAATAACTAAGTAGTAAAAAAGAACCAGAAAAATTCCAATATTAGTGGAGAGTGTTAATTATATATACACTTTTGTATAATTAAAGGAAACGTGAAGAATATATATATATATATATATATATATATATATGGGGTGAAATTAACCCATGTGTGTAACTCTGAAATCCACATAATTAAATTTTATTTTTGGAGAATTTGGTGCTTAATGACGTACTAACCATTCCCTTTTTGTTAATGGCCACAATTTTTTCTTTTCTTTTCTTTTCATCATTAAGTTTTATTTTCTTTTATTTATTTTTTTTTTACTTTCTAAATTAAGTGTATTTATTTATTTAGAGAATTTAGAAGGGATTTGTTAAAATTGGCAATATATATATAATATATATATATAAAAGGACGTACGTACAAACAAAAGTACAAATTTTTATAAGTTTTGTCATAAATCATAATCAATATGAGGGGGTATTGCTAAAATGGAATATTTGGAATCTCATTTTTGAATTATTTGGTAATCTGTGGGTATTGCTATCTTAATATGTTACTTTAAAGTGTAAAAGGAAAATGAGAAGCTAGAGAGAGAGAGAGAGAGAGAGAGAGAAAAGTGAGGGTAGGGCTGTTCGCGCGAACAAAGCTCCGTTCGAGCTCAATTCTCGCTCGTTCGCTTATTGAATCGAACCGAACTGGAACAAATTTTTAGGCTCGATTAATTTTCGAGCGAACTCGAACACTGTTCGCAAACATAATCGAGCGTTCGCGAACATATTATTATTATTATTTTTTTATTATAATTTATATATATATTATTTAAATAAAAAAAAAAAAAAAAAAAGGTGTCATAGTTCGCGAACTCGAGCTCGAACTCGAGCTTTATAAACAAATAATCGAAAGAACTCGAGCTCGAACTCAAGCTCGGGTATGCTTGAAAGTTAAACGAGCGAACTCGAACTCGAACTCGAGCTTTATAAAAAAATAATCGAACGAACTCGAACAAAAGTTTGAGCTCGAATTATTAAACGAACGAGCTCGAACAATGTTCGAACACTTAATCGAACGAGCTCAAATTTCTGATGTTCGATTCGACTCGGCTCGTTTACAGCTCTAAGTGAGGGGTAGCAGAAAAAGATAGATTTCGAAGTGTTTATACTTAAAATTGGAGTTTTAAAGGGAAAACTATAGATATAATATATGTTGGGGTTGGAGAGTGTCAACTCAAGTCTCACATCCGAAAATTATGCAAAACTTGCTTAGTATATAAAGAATTTTATCTACTTCATTAGTATGATGCATATTGGGAAAGTCCTAAGAACAAATTCATGAATGGAGAAACCAAAATCTATGCTACATCTCATATATATATATATTACCAACTGCTAATTAATTTATATTCTTTCAGTATTCAGTTTTACTTAAGTGGATCATTCAACCGGCCACAGTCAAAGACAAACATTCCTTCTTATATTATATATATATATATATATATATATATACGTTTGTCAGAAAAAAACGTGTTTACGAAAAAATTATAACAAAAAAAGCGTTAATATATATCTTTGGAGAGCTTATAAATGAGCAGCCTATTACTTTGACCAGAAAAAACAGACGCGGGTCAAGGAGAACGCGAGTTCTGTTTTATTGGTTAAAAAAAAAAAAAAAAAAAAAACAAGGAAATAGTGCGCTTACAGTATTTACTTATTCTCATCTCTTACAAATGGTTTTTTTGGCAGTGAGCATCATTGCTTACGTTAAGTTAGTCATCACCACCATCTTTAATTTAATTTATTTTCCATTATAATTCATATTTATTTCAGTTTTTTTTTACCCTACCAAAAGCCTTCTCCAACTATGAGTTTATAAATTATATATATTCTACAAACTATTTATATTTTGTTCGTAAATTTTAATTTTTAATTAAATAATGTTACACGAGGTTTTCTCTATTTGATACTTGTTGTGAGCATAATGTAAGAGTCGGAGTTAGATTTTTTTTTTCTGAATAAGAATTAATTCTACTAATACAACTTAAACCGACCGACTTTCTACTAGTGGAAGTTGTTATGATTTTAGATATCAAAATGTCGTGAATGGTGATAACCTACTTGATTTGGTTTCATTTACTTACGTGTCTCATCTAGCTTGTCAAGTGAGAGGACCTAAGTTCGACACATACTGAAAAACAACTTTATGCCACAATTTTAGCTAAATGTTATAGTCTTATGAGTCTCCTCCATGAATTCCGCTCATATTAGTCGATGAGAATACCGGGTAACAAAAATATATATATCAAAATGTCTAATCACTCCCCCCCAAAAAAAAAATCATCACGTACCCACTTGGGGCGCCTGGTGTCCCCACCTTTTCGGTGAGACTAATCCGAACTCGGCTTGAGGAGCGCTCGCAGAGTTCAACTCTTACTCGAGAGTTTGGGTCTGGCCCAGAACATTTTAACATGGCGCTAACCACCCCGGGGGATTCGAACCCTCGACTATCCGCCTTGGAGGAAACATTAGGAGTCCGCTTACTAACTCCCAGCTACCGGGTTCACTATGTCTCTACAAGTGGATAACTTAGTCACAATACATTATTTTTGGGCTTGAGAAAATGGGCTCAAATCAAACCCAAAAATGAAATCTTATTCTCACTAATTTCTGGGTTTAAGCCCATAAGTAATTGGGCTTTAAGGAACCAATCCGTGTGAAGGCCAACCAGGCTTTTGTTGGCAAAGTTTCTGATAGTTATCTTTTATACTTTTGTCACATCTTCTGATGCTTTACTTCCCTTTTCCCTTTTTCTTTTACAAATATTTTGGAAAATTCCAAATATTTTATATATATATATATATATATATATATATATATATATATATATATTTTGGTTCTTCCAAGAAAAGAGCCAAAACTTTTTTGTCACCACCATCACCATGGAAATATCCACGTTTATTTCACTCTTAAAGTTCTTTTCATATGCTTTCCTTCAATCCATACTCACAAACATAACTATTTTAAATTTGTGGTTATAATTTATGTTTCGTAAAATTTATTTAATTCAACTCCAAGATACAAGTATAGCTAGTAAAAAACTCTTCTGGTTTAGATAAAGTTGGGAGTTTGAACCCCTATTCACTCACGTATATGTAATTGTTTAAAATTTGGGATCAATTCAACTCGAATGAAATTAATCTGGATGTAAATTTGACTTAAAAATGTACTTCCATATTTCACACAATGAAAAAAGAAAATTTATTTATAATAATAAAAATAAAATGTACTAAAGCCCGTGGCGCATGAGGGCTGAGTTTGGTAGGAGAACCACTGTTCAATCCCCCACAATCACAATTATGAAGAGTTTAAAACCGAATTAATCGACCCGTGTACACGGATAACGGATCCTTATAAAAAAAGAAAATGTACTAAGGCCCGTCGAAATTGGGCTTTGTCATGTATAATAAAAATCCAGACTGACTTTTTGCACATTTTTTAGGAAAAAGAAAAGTAGAAGTGGGGACCAAATTTGGAATAAATCCAAACCTGACTTTTTGCACATTTTTTATTTTAGTACTGCCTGCTCCACAACCGACTTTATCCAATTGAATTAAAGCCATTTTCAATAACTATGTTTAAATGACTCTCCTGCCCTCCTTTCTCCAATTTCCCCCATTTTACCCTTCCTTTCCTCTTTATTTTTCCCTTTCTTTTTTTTTTTTTTGACCTTTTTCCTTTTCTATATTGAAAAAGTAAATTATAATTTATGATTATTCCAAACAGTCTTGTCTTATTTTTATTTTTATTTCTTAATAAGATCCCGTATTTGAACTCACAAAGGTCGACTAATTCGAATTCAGAGCGGTTTAGAAATTATAACTTTAAACTCATTTTAATCGTAGTTGTGTGATCGAACCGTGATTTTTATATCAAATTCAGTCCTTATGCGCCAATGAGCTAACCAAAGATGAGTCAGTCTTGTCTTATTTGAATCACTTCAAATGAGTTTTAAAAGAAAAGGAAAAATGAGAAAGAAAGGTAAGCAAGTTGTAGGTAAATTTGTTAAAACACGCAACTAAGGTAAGAATTATGGCCATCCCGAAAGCCTTCACCTCTATAAATACTCCAACTTTCTTCCCTCTTCCAAACTTCCAAAATATCTCTGTTCATCTCAGAATCGCCTTCTCTCTTGTTCTTCAAACCGTAAGTTTCCATTTTTCATTTTGATTGCCATTCAATTTTTCTCATATTTATATATATATATATATAGATTATTTTAATTAGATATCCAGTTTTTTTCTTTAATTGTATAATTTGAACTCTTGAACCTGTTAATTTGTTTTTCATAGTTAACAGATTCTTGTGTGTGTGTCTATATTATATATATATATATATATATATATATTCCCTGTAATACTTAGTTAAGCTCATATAGTGTAAATCCGCCAGTCTCATTCCTGGTTTATCTGACTTTCTGATAGTTGATACTTGAAAGATTGGATTTTATTAACTATCTTGAAAACTTAGAAAATGAATACTGGCAGCTGTATTGGGATTTATAATATGAAGCCTCGTTGTAGAATCTTAGCTGGGGGTAGAAATTCATCCATTTTTGGGTTTCAATTTCCAAAGAGTAATCAAGTGATTACTGATAATTTGTCGACTTCACCATCAAATTTGAATGATGTGCGAAGAATTCATAGCTATGGTAATAGGATTATAGGTTTTAAAAGTGTAATTATTCCGAATCGGACTTCTTTTTTTAGATCCGATTCGAATTGGGGACAATCTAAGGTTTTTTCTGGTTGTCCAATTAATAGGTGTAACCATAGATTTGTATTGGGTATAGTTAATGTAGCATCAGACTTTAGGAATCATTCAACATCTATTGAACCTCATCTTGATAAAAATCAATTTGAGAAGATTTATATCAGAGGGGGTTTAGCTTTGGAGCCGTTGGTAATTGAGAAAATTGATAAGGCTCGGGAAGATAAAGTAACAGTTGATGAAATTAAAGTTGATGGTTCCAATGTAAATATAGATTATACTAATAAAGAATTGGATGATCCACAAATTTCAAAATCCCCACGCAAGAGAGAGGTTTCTGAGGTGGAAGAGGAGGCTTGGAAATTGCTCCGAGAAGCTGTTGTGAACTACTGTGGACAACCTGTTGGGACTGTTGCAGCTAATGATCCTGCTGACAAGCTGCCACTGAACTACGATCAAGTCTTCATTCGTGATTTTGTTCCCTCAGCCCTTGCTTTCTTACTTAATGGAGAAGGAGAAATTGTCAAAAACTTTCTGCTTCACACTCTACAGCTACAGGTAGTTATGCAACAAAACATACCTGTTATTTTATTTGCGAAAGCTGTTGCCTTCTTTTGATTTTGAAATTGGTTCTGTACACTTGTTTTATGCTGTTAACCACTATCATTTTTTTTTTTTTTTTTTTTTTTGCTGTGTTTTCAGTGTAAATAATCATCCAGTAGTTCATGAGTTTCTTTTATCTGTTTTCACAGTACATCAATTGAACACATTTGGTGCCTTTGGAAAGTAGCTCTTTAGTGACTATATTATGACTATTTTCTGATCTAGAGTTATCTAGTGATTGTAATACTGAATGCATTGCTTTGCTTGGGGTGAATCTAACTTAAAAAATGATGATAGCTATTTCTAATTGCTACTTTGATAAAGATTCTTATCTGAACTAGCTTCCTCTGGATTTAAGTCAAATGCAAGAAAAAGTCATATTTTTCTCCTATTTTTCATTCAGAGTTGGGAGAAAACTGTGGACTGCTACAGTCCTGGGCAAGGATTGATGCCAGCAAGTTTCAAAGTTCGAACTGTGCCTCTTGATGGAAAACCTGGGGAATTTGAGGATGTTTTGGATCCAGATTTTGGTGAATCAGCTATTGGGCGTGTTGCACCTGTTGATTCTGGTACATGCCAACCTATCAAATCCTTTTCTTAAAATAAAATTCTGTTTCAAAATCTCAGCCCTATGCAAAGCAACTTATTTATGACCACTGAAGATTACAGTATATAGCATATTTATGAATGTGTGAGTTTTGGTAATTATTTATGATAATGTGCACAGGTTTGTGGTGGATAATCTTATTAAGAGCTTATGGAAAGATCACAGGGGACTATGCATTGCAGGAGAGAGTGGATGTGCAGACAGGGATTAAACTGATCCTCAATTTGTGTTTAACTGATGGTTTTGATATGTTTCCCACTCTCTTAGTTACTGATGGTTCCTGCATGATTGATAGAAGAATGGGTATTCATGGTCATCCTCTTGAAATTCAAGTAAGTAATGCCATTTTGATGGATCTTTCTTTTGATTGAGAAATGACAAGCTTTTTGTTTTTCTTACCTCTTTCCTGTATTCATTGCAAGAGACTCCTATAAATAAGTTACCTCTCTAATTTTTTGTATATCTGCATTGATTTTTCCGACAAACCTAACCACTTGTTTTTCTTCCTTGCAAAACTCTTAGCTTTTTTCTTTTTATTATAATATATTTAAGTGTTATTTACTTGATTTTTTGTAGGCTTTATTCTATTCAGCTTTGCGCTCTGCTCGCGAGATGCTCACTGTTAATGATGCATCTAAGAAATTAGTTGCAGCAATTAATAACCGTCTAAGTGCCCTCTCATTTCACATTAGAGAGTATTATTGGGTGGATATGAGGAAAATCAACGAGATATATCGTTACAAGACAGAAGAATATTCGACCGAAGCCATCAACAAGTTTAACATATATCCAGATCAGATTCCATCTTGGCTTGTAGACTGGATACCTGAGACGGGAGGTTATTTCATAGGCAATGTGCAACCAGCTCATATGGACTTCAGGTTTTTTACTCTTGGAAACCTCTGGGCCATTGTTTCATCACTAGGAACCCCAACTCAAAATGATGGCATACTGAAATTGATTGATGATAAATGGAATGATTTAGTTTCTCACATGCCACTAAAGATATGTTATCCCTCCTTGGAGTATGAGGAATGGCGGATTATCACCGGAAGTGACCCTAAGAATACGTGAGGATTTGTCTTGTTTAGATTTATATCAATCACAGTTTGGCCATGAAAGTAATGCAAATATATTTCCTTTCCATGCAGGCCGTGGTCGTATCACAATGGCGGATCTTGGCCAACACTTCTCTGGCAGGTATGCATATCGTGAATATAGATTCCCTATGCTGCTAGAGATTGGAATCTATCAACAGGCTTAAATATTATTTTTAGACTGAACTTTGTAATTTTATCTTTGATTGGACTATTTTTCAGTTCACACTAGCTTGCATCAAGATGGGAAGACCAGAGCTAGCTAGAAAAGCAGTGGCGGTGGCAGAGGAAAGGCTTCAAGTTGATAGGTGGCCTGAATATTATGACACAAAACAAGGAAGATTTATTGGAAAACAGGCAAGACTTAATCAAACATGGACCATCGCTGGATATTTAACCTCAAAAATGTTATTGGATAATCCAGAGATGGCCTCCCTGTTATCATGGAATGAAGATTATGAACTTCTTGAGAACTGCGTTTGTGGGCTGACTAAAACTGGTCGAAGGAAGTGTTCACGCTTCACTGCCAAGTCCCAGAGTACTACTCCCTAATCTTTTATCTTTTTTACGCATTTTATTAGTAGAATGTGATAGCACAAGTACAACCAGACTAGATTGACAGTTAATTTGTTCTTTCAATCCGATCTTGAAGTGTTTGCTTGTTTCTGAATAAAATCCCATTCATATCATAATTTGTACCATCATAACTTGGTAGTTAGTTTTAATTTCACCCCTCAATTTCAGTACTCAAAATTGTACATCTAGTGGATGCTGGAAATGAACTGTCTTGTGATATTAAAAATGACATCCAAAATGATTCTGGCTGCATATTTTTGTTTGACAAGTCCCTTCTAGATAACGATAGTAGTAGATCTATATATATATATTTCCTTTATATATATATATATATATATAGAAAACTATGAAAAAGTATAGTATGAAAAAAAAAAAAAAAAAAAAAACCCTGTAAACAAAAGCAATTAAAGAGGAGGCTACAAAATCTGATTGGTGGTTGGAGGAGGAGGTTATTCATCGGATTGGATCTTGAAGAAATTAAGACGGCTCTCTCCTAAGCGTAGAGAATATGTAGCTTTCTTGTAATCGGCCCACGTAAATGGTCTGTAAAGTCGGGGATTTTGTGTGGTGACCATTTCTGGAATGGGACTGATCCTTGCACGAAGAGGTGGGGAGAAGAAGTAGGCCATTGACATTCTTGATTCGTACAAGTTCACTATTGCTCGATGCCTCACACTCAAAAACCTCCCATTTGTCATTGCCTGCAACAACAAGAAGTATGAAATTTCTTTCCTTTCTTTTCTTTACCCACAATTATGAATGGTTAAAAGAAAGATATATATATATATTACAAATACAATGGAAAAAAATGGTGCTGGCTTGGGATTCCATGTAGGTTTGTGATTGGATGAGAACACTCAAAAAGAGGAAACCTGTCAGCAGCAGAAAGAAAAGGGTCCCAAAAAACAGAGTGATAAAAAGAAGAAAAAATCAAATTAATCACAATTATCATCACATCAATCCAGAGTTTCTGTTGGAGCAGCAGCAGCAGCAATCTGACTGTCAACTCAAGGTTTTTTCAAAGATGGTGATGATTATCATGTAAGACTAAAAAAGGATCGAGGGAGGGAGAGAAGGAGAAAAGGAAAGGTACCTGAAGCACGTCACCAACATTAACAAAGAAAGCAGTAGGATGGGGTGTGACAGGGATCCATATCCCTTCATCCACAGAAATTTGAAGGCCAGAAACAG
Source organism: Cynanchum wilfordii (assembly GCA_025388415.1). Classification (NCBI taxonomy): domain Eukaryota; kingdom Viridiplantae; phylum Streptophyta; class Magnoliopsida; order Gentianales; family Apocynaceae; genus Cynanchum; species Cynanchum wilfordii. The sequence goes on from JAHSUH010001979.1 coordinate 276,766, forward strand.
CATTGGATTTCAAGATTGTGAGAATCTGTGGATCTGTGTGCTCTCCAAAACCAATCCTGTTATTGTTGTTGTGGTGGTGATGACGAAGATGGTGATGAAAGGAAGAGGAGGAGGAAGAGGAAGGTGACGTGTCCCTATCCCTGAGTAGAAGAGGTGGATAGTGATTGAGCCTTAGAAGAGAGTCACTATCAACGTCCCTGATTAGCTTGCTGAAAACAGAGGTGTCTGGGACCCTTAATCCTTCTCCTATCAGATCCAATATCTCACATGCCAACTCCCTAACTGCTTCTACATAACTACTCACTGCAGAGCTGTCACCCAGTCACCAGTCACCAGTCACCCACACCAACAGAAAACAAAACAAAAACACATTATCATTGCCTTTAATTCATTTTTACCATTTCAATTAATCCAACACACACACAAAAATATATATATATATATATATATATATATATATATATATATATATTATATATATATATATATATATATATCTATGTACTACTACTACTACAAACAACTTAAAAGGGAGGGAGGGGGAAGGAGGGGACAGTGCAGAGGGGCAGGGAAAAAGTTATAGGAAGAAGTAGTTGCTGCTTCATTTGGTTGGTAATAGTGATCTAAGTGATCCCCCAAATCTGGGAAGTTTCTGCTTGTATATGTACACACACACACACACACATATATATATATATATATTTTAAAAAATTTCTTTGCTTTGATGATTTGATTGGACCTTATTGATGTGTGTTTTGACATGTCAAGTCTGTTTTCCAAGTGCCAATATGGTTCTTATCTTTTTTAAATTCTTGTTGGTACATTTGTTTTTAACTCTGTGGACAGATTGCTATCTTTTTTGTTTCAAATTGATTTCTTCACTTCTTCCTCTCATACCAACCCTTCCTTTATATTGGTTTTTGGCCCCTAAGTGTAAAGAATCGAATTGAGTTAGATATTTTTCGACAAACAATTTCTTTTTAAAGAAAATCAAACTCTTTAATACTCGGATTAATCTTCTAACCCTTTCCTTAGACTCCCCTTTCCCACTCACCCACCCTACCTCTTCTTCATATCTCCCTACTAATGGTGATTATCTTTGTAAGAATATATATGTATATGGACCATGTATATATAGCCGATCACATGTTGTCTTTAAAAGTGCCTAAAATTAGTTTTTCCTACCTCTGTTGTTGTCAACCTACTGAACACATTAAATGACAACAAAAATCCATTATCATTATTAATTTTTTCTCTCAAAGCTACCAAATTTTCATGTCAAAACACACATGGACTGTTTATATCAGTCTTTTTTTTTTTTTTTTACTGTTAGATGTTTGAAAAAATCTAATCAAGAAGCACCGCAAAGAGATAATGTCTTTAATATGTGTTGTGAGTAATTGTAAATATAAATAGGAGACTTTAATATATATATATATATATATATATATTGTCTTTCATTCATTATATATAAAAAATAAACCATATTTTTTTTAATGAAATGATTGAAAAAGAAAGACCGCTAAAAAAAGGAAATCAAGAAGCACAAAATATGATAGTGATCTTGTAAAATCTCCACTGGTTATGGTTTCCCCCCCCCCCCCCCCCCCAAAAAAAAAAATAAAATGGAATGCTTAAACATTAAACGTCTTCTATGAAAGCAAACGGTTAACAATATATATATATACCGGGGGAGGTGGGGTGAGTGGTATGTGACTGGAGTGGATACTAAAAGGAAATGGGAGGGATGGTGGAATCCTATAAAAGATCAAACATGGTTTAGACAACCTAAACGTTCCTACAGCTGGCTCGATCTGTGCAATTCAACAATATGGCCTTCAATACATATCTCTCTCTCTCTCTCTCTCTCTCCCCTCTATTTCTCTCTCAATCCTCAAATCGTACCCTCCTATACATATATATATATATATACATACATATCATATCATTAATTTTAATGAAATACTCCACATATACACCGCATCCAAATACCAAAATTCACATAAATCATCATACAAATTAATACTCATTAATTTTACATATATACTCTAGCTAGCTAGCTATGCAAAACAAAATCTAAGACATGCACTCATAATATATAACAAGTGTAAGTCAGTGTGTGTGTGTGTGTGTTAGTTGAAGTCTTGAAGTTAGTTTATATATATATATATATGTATAGAGAGAGATAAAAAATAAATTAAGAATTAATACGTATAGATAGATAGATATAAAAATACCTGAACTTGGTTGGGTCATTGGTGGCATGAGGAGGAAGAGAGAGAGGAGGAGGATTGGGTTTAAGCAAAAGATATTCAACTTCTCCAACGTCGCCATTAAAGCCAATAGTTTTGCAGCCATAACCATAAGGATCAGGAGGACCTGCTCTTTGTTTCTCTGTAGTTGTTTTTGAGAAGAATTGCCAACTTTGTTCTTCCATTGCACAGATAACATGGTGAGGAACACCATGATTCACCACCTTGAAAAACCCATATTCATGGCATGCTTTTACCAATACTTTTGATACTTCACCCCTCTCTCCCATCAGATCAATCATTGGGAGTTCAATGCTTTGTCTCTTCATTATTTTCTCATTATTTCCTCCCTTGCCCACCACCACCATCTTTTTTTTTTTTTTTTCTTTTCTTGATATGATTTAGGACACAAGAATTAAATGAATGAATTATATATATATATATATATATATAGAGAGAGAGAGAGAGAGAGAGAGAGAGAGAGAGAGAAAGTTATTTTCTTTGCTTTGTTCACTAAGTAAGGGGTGGAGAATAAGATTTGCTTCTCTCGCATTTATATACACAAACGAAGGGAGAGAGAGAGAGAGAGAGAGAAAGAGACAGATGAATCTCTATGGACGTATGAGAGACAATTGACTCATTCTTTCAAATATATGTATATATTACTAGTAAATATCTTAAGATATTTGAATATCATCACAAGTACATCATATATACACAATATATATATTATTGTCATCTTAGTACTATTTAGAGTCTTTCTTCCAAATCAAATGAAGTTGGTGAATTATAACTCAAACTAATGTATTTTTTAAATTGACGTTTTGTAATATGTAAACGTTCATTTGTGTAATATATATTTTTTTATTTCTCTATCAATATATATATATATATATATATAAAGAGTGTATAAGAAATTTATAATATAATTAATATTTTTAATTATGTGGTATGATAATTCAGAAATCACAATCCACACAAGTCAGACTTGATATATATAATATATGGTGATGACGTGATCCTCAAAACCAAGCAATCATTTATGCTTAGAATTATAACTTATTGATGTAAAAATAGTGCTTCCCTTCCCTTCATTTATTAACCACCTATTTTCTAATTTAATTCTATTTCTCCTGTCGGACTAAATAATTCAACTTTGAATTATAAATATATATATATATATATATGTATATATATCTGCTTCTAGAATATATATATATATATATATATTGCTAGCTAGTAAAAAGGGTCTTTCATCATATATATAACATATATTCTGAGAATATATATAAATATTTTTGGGGATGAACTCAATTGAATTGTTCATTGTATATTCTCAGAAACATTTCATTGAAGCTAAATATTGTTCTTTGTGTCTGGCAGATGCTATATATATATATATATATATATATATAGAGAGAGAGAGAGAGAGAGAGAGAAGGGTGGTATTAAATTTGTACCACCCATTTTTCAGAAATTAGTTTTTGGAAATCCTAAACATAGAATTGGTTACATATGTTATCGTTGTGAGTTGGATATGTTTGTTCCTTCGCAACGCATGGGAATCCAAGTGGATATAAAATTGTAAAATCACCCCCCCAAAAAAAAAAAAAAAAAAAAAAAAAGGGTTGGTAGTCAACACCGTTTCGCAATGAATGTGATAATTAATGTTCCATTTTTAAGTAAACAAGAAACTCCACAATACCACTCAAAAATATATATCCATCATCTTTTTTTTTTTTACCCACTTGTGGCGCCCGTTATTCCCACCTTATTTGGTGAGACTAATCCGAACTCAATCTGCGCTTGCAGAGTGTCCGACCCAGAGCTTTTAACATGACGCTAACCACCTCATGGGGATTCGAACTATTGACCATCAGCCTTGAAAGAAGCATGAGGAGTCCGTTTAACAACTCTCTCAAACTACCGAGTTATATATCTATGATCTTTACTAGTACAATATATATATATATATATATATATATAAACAGCTAAATATTTAACCTCTCCATTCATAGTATTTATAGGGTTTGAATTCCCATGCAATGCAATGCCAGATTTTGTCAAAATCCAAATCTCCCCTATCTATTATTCTATATAGCTGCCCTCAATTATCCAACACTATAAACAGCTGCTCTTTTTTCTTCATTTTTTTTTATTTAATTAAAATAGGTGATTTTGACAACTCTTCATATATTATTATTATTATTTTATAACACGAGATTGTTGTAATATTCAATCCAACATCGAAATGATAAGTAAATATATAATAATATGTAAGAATGAACCTAAATACTCATAATCAACTCGAAATATTCATTTTAACATATTGAAAATAATACTAAATAACTCCACCTTTTTTTTTTACTTCCCTCACATCTAACACTTCTTTTTCTTTCTTGGTTTCCTTTTTCCGAATTCTAAGAGAAAAAAAAAAGGTCATTTTTGGCCTATTTTTCTTTGCCGACTTGTGCTACTACTCGCGGAGGACCCCCCACCCCCCTACCCCAACCCTGTCTTAAAATATGGGGTCCTTGAAAGGCCATTTGGTTGCCTTGAGTCAACACAACACAAACATATATATATATACATACAATTATAACAACTCATTTCTTATCTTACACGAATGTTGTAACAATTTATATATCATGAAATATAAGATGAATTTAGAATATCATTAATTTTGAAGTGATAGTACTATTACTAGTCAAATTTACGATTACAAAATTACAAATTTTTAATGATTCAAATTTAGATTGATAAGATACATCGTGATAAAATTATATATATTATATATAGAAGGAGGTCCTCACTGGCACCGGAATATTGATGATGGTAAAGATGACTTAAAAAGGGTAGACCATATCGGTAGGGGAATGCATAGCTATGGAGTTGATGGATATAAAGGGTCCTCCAATCTCTTCCTCTCTTAAGTCTCTAATTCCTAACATTTGTTGCTTCAAGAACCCCACCTCAACAAGGGCTCCCCCGGCCCTCTCCTCCTCATGACATGAGAAAGAAAGAGAGAGAAAAGACTAAATATATATATATATATATATATATATATATATATATACACGAAATTACTTCTATATAAACTATTTTTCTCCTAAAAAAATCTTACTCTACTTTAACATAATATTTACAAAAAATATTAAATTTATTATGATGTTTTAAAAAAAATACTTGAATTCGTGAGTTTGTGTAGTTATTTATATATATATATATATATATATATATATATATATATATATAGGGATAAGTAAGTGATTGGATGCATTGCGGCCCGTGACTTCTTTTTCATTAGGTCAGGGAGGGATCACATATACATTTGTGCCATAAAAAAAGCTCATCAAGTTTCATGCTTTGAATTTTCCTTTTCCTTTTTTTTTTTTTTTCTTTTTTTTTTTTTTTTTCTTGGTGATCAAAGATATATATATATATATATATATATATATATATGACGGGATGTTCAACTTGTTGCAGCTGATAAAAAAAGTTCTGACTCTGGGATTGTGTTTCTGTTTTGGATGATGATTCACTTGTGACTTCAATACTTTCAATTACATCCCCATATATATATATATATATATATATATATATATATATATTATATATTACTATTTTCATAGTGATTTGTTGACGAGTCTATCATTATGATCCAATTTAATTCATTAATAATTGTAATAATATATATATATATATATATATATTATATCAAGTGTATTAACTATAGTATATTGATTCAAGTAGAATATGCATACATACATAGAGATATGATGTAGACTTTAATGACGTGGAATCATATTGACCTAGTCATTGATATAATTATTATTATTTTTAAAATCATTATATAGTTGGAAAATAAAAAATAAAAAATAAAAAAAATTAGAGCCCATAGTATTAAATAGATTACTAATTTATCACAAAAATGATCTGTAATTGCATAAATGATAATAATAAATAATAATTTCTTATATCACAATTATGTAAACCTTCTGTTGGACATTTATTCCGAGGCAACAATCCTTGTCGGTCCATCTATGTATCTATATATATTATTATTATATATATAGATGGTAAAAAAAAATTATTGGATAATTTTAGATTCAATGTACACAGGAATCAAATAACATGAGAATCCATTTTCAAACATACATATCCTTCCCAAAAGGTTAAAGGAAAAATGTACTTATTTCAACGATGGGAAGTTTTTTTTTATATATATATATTATCATGATAATTCAAACACATAACCTTCTATAATAAATATTAAGTAAACTCATTATATATATATATATATATATATATATATATATATATATCTGTTTTCTCAAAGAAGAATGCTGCCCTTCTTGATTGAGCATAAACAAAAGCAAAAAGCAGTCCCTTTCTCTTTTCTTTAATTAGATTAAGAGAATTCCTTAGGTTAATTGCATATCTCAGCAATTTAGATTCAAATTATATCAATTGTGAAGATGATGCATGTATGATAAGATTTATTTTAGTAGTCCTAATTTACTTATAATAATGAAAAGTTATGAGTTCGAGTCATATTAAAAAAAAAAAAAAAAAAAAAAAAAAAAAAATGGGAAGAAGAAAGGTGGTGAAGATGATGCATGCATGATAAAATTTATTTATTTTAGTAGTATTAATTAATTTATTTATAATTATGAAAAGTTATGAGTTCGACTCATATTAAGAAAGAAGAAGAAGAAGAAGAAGAAAGAAAGGTGGTGAAGATGATGCATGCATGGAGGTCCATTAATGGTGTAGACAGAGATGAAACTTAAAAGTCAAAAGGATACTCGAAAGCTGCTATTAATTGCAACTAACTAAAACTATAACATGGAGAAATCGATTTGATTCCCTTTTAAAAGAAAAAAAAAATAAATTCATGTTTATAAAGTAACATTCTTTCTCTACACGTAATACTAATTAAAAATACTTTGGATCATTAATTTACATTTACCAAAAAAAAAAAAAAAAAAATTAACTTTCATTTAATAAGATTGCATTGCATTGCCTCACTTTACTTGAATATATATATATATATATATATATATATATATATATATATATATATATAAAAGTCATTAGCTTGGCATAATGAAAAAGTGTATTGTGAAGCTACACGAAATCAAAATTTTGACATTCATTATAAGTGTCATATAAGAATCAGAGTGAGACTTTCTCTTGAGTAAGAGTTAGACTTTACAGACACACTTAGATTGAATTTGAATTAGTTGGAGTTACGATGATTTCGAAAATAATATATATATATATATATATATATATGTATGTATATGACGTAACATGAAGTTTGGAGAGTTCATGAACTTAAAGATTTCCGTTGTGAACAAAAGTCAAAGCTCATAATCATAAAGTTGCGGTCATGAACTCCTTCCTTCTATTCCTTATTTTTAAGAGGCAAAAGAAAAAAAAGGAGTTTGTAGCTTTGCAATCTAATCAAGAATTTCCCTTTAACCTCTAGTACTATTCTGAACTTAGCCTTTTCGTTCGACACAATGAGAAAGTTATACGAGGTTGAATCGTGATGGTTCCGAAAACTTGATTGGAGAAAAAAAAAATCCAGAAACTACTCTTTGGGTTGTCCGGGCCGGATTAAACGAAAAGAGATGCTTTTTAGATTTGTAAGTTTCCAATAGGTCGAGTCCAGATTTTCTCCAAATGTGACCTGAGATGTTAGGGCTTAGTGATTGTAAGCCCAAATAGTTATGAGGTTTTTTTTCTTCTTTGTTATGTCATTGGACCTCTCTATCCTTAAACATTATCCATCGTTCGCTCTCGCCCAAACTTTTTTTTTTTCTAATAGCATCCGTATTCTAACTCATACGGGTTGACTAATCCGAATTTGGAGCGGGTTTAAGAATTTTAGTTTTAAACTCCTCCTAATTGCGGTTGTGGGGATCGAACCATGAATCCTCCTACCAAGCTCAGCCCTATGCGCCACTGAGCCAACCAACGATTGGTGCTCTCGCCCAAACTTAGGTATTCTTAGTTTCGGATAATACTATGATTAATGATAGTTAACTAATTTTTTTTACGTTATTGTAAGCGTTATGTGAGAGTTAGATGTAACCTATTTTTTCGAATGAGGGTTAAACTTTACAGACGCAATTTAGATTGAATCTAAAATTAATTGGAGTTACGGATTCAAGTTAAGAGTTAATGGAGGGAGGTTTATGCCTTTTTGATTATTTTCTGTCTTTTTTTACTTATTATATTAAAAATTTTTTATATATATATATATATATTCTTAATATTCTTATAATTATAATATTTTATAACTTTGTGACATGTGAAAAATATATATAATGAATAGTTAGTTAGTTTCCCACGGGGGCAGTGGCGTAGGAAAGGAAAGGAAAGGAAAGGGATGATATTGAAGAGACGTTATGAAAACAGATCATATGGCGAAAAGAATTCAAGAATCCCATTGTGGGGTGGGCAGCTGCTGCATGCATGCCTGCCTCCCTACCTGCCTGCTGCCTAATCATCAACTATATATATATATCTCTCTCTCTCTTTATATATATATATATATATTATTATATCACCATTCCCTCCAATCCTATACATAATTACAATAAAAATAATGAAAATTGTAAGAGTAGAGAGAGTGAAAAGAAAAAGTTATACACATATATATATATATATGTTACATGAAAAGAGAATTTTGCCAAAGTGCAAAAGACATACATATATATATATATATATGTATCTAAATTGAGAAGATATGAAAAGACATGATGAGAGAATTTTTATATAACATCATCAATCAAAAAAGAAGAATTTGTTAATCCATCAAGGCATTATTGAGAGAGAGAGAGAGGAGAGAGAAAAAAAAAGAAAAAAAGAAGAAGGATTGATATTTAATTAGATGGATGTATATATCACTCACATGGCTTCCCCTAACTTTTCTTCTTCTTTATTCTAGAAAGGAAAGGAAAGGAAAGGAAGAAAAAGAATCGGTTATGAGAGAGTAAAGAAAAAAAAAAAGTTTTCAACGAAAAAGGCCAGCCAGGTTAGCATGTTACCCAAAGTTCTAAAATGCCTTCCCAATTCCTGGCCCCTATGCTGGCATTCTCTTCCTCTTCTACGTACATATATAACACTCTCTCTCTCTCTCTCTCTCTCTCTCTCTCTATATATATATATATATATATATATATATGATTATGGAAAATGTACGTATCAATTCACTCATCATTTTGTTCTTGACCATGTATATATATTAGCTAGCTAGGCTAATAGTAGTCATGATGTTAAATTAATTAATAAAATTTGGAGTAAGATTCAAGTAATATATATATATATATATATATATATATATATATATATATATATATATGTGTATGTATATATTACCCACTTGGAAACATCATGATTTTGTGCTTAAGATTTGTGACTTGACCTTACCTTTTCGGATTTGACTCCTATATCCTCTCCCCCATATATATATATATATATAGCTAATTATTATTATTATTATAAATTAGTAGTATTTGTTATAACTATGCTTTGATTAATTTGGTTGAACAATTAATTGCATGTTATAATTAATTTCTCATGACCTGAAGGATAGTGATAGTAGTGTGATGTATTAATAATGCTATTAATTAACACTAGTACTCTGTACTCCTACCATCCCATATATATATATATATCATGACTTTTTTCACTTTCTTCCAATAAGTTTGCTCAAACTTTGAAGTTACTGATGATCAATAAGACAACAAATACTACAATATACAAATTATTAATGGAGTGAAACAGTCTAGTCTTTATCATGCACACACACATACAAACATCTCCCCAATATATATATATATATATATATATATATATATATATATATATAAAATAATATTCTTACATGATATTATTCATCGATTGACGTGATTTAGGATTCTCATTCATTAAGTATCTTTATTTACGATTGACGATTCTCATTCATTAAGTATCTTTATTTACGATTGACGTAATTCTCATTCATTAAGTATCTTTATCTATATCTTTATTTACGATTGATGTGATTCTTATTTATTAAGTATTTTTATCTGACTTGTTAAGTAAAAAATCTTGAGATCTCCCTCATAAATTTTTTTTTGAATTAGTCAATGACAACATCATCACTTCACAAACAAATTAATTAAAACCAACAGTTGATAATGATGATGATCTAATTTTTGAAGTTTTGAAAAGTAGAAGAATATATATATATATATATATATATATATATATATATATATATAGATAGAGAGAGAGTATTAGTGCATGAGATCAGAGATGTATAGATCTGAAGGTGTATTGTGTATGTGTAAATTTTATTTATTATGAGTAAACAAACAGTAGGTATATTAATGTACGTAGCTGTACAGACAGACCACCAAGAAAAAGTATAATTATTCCCTTACTTAATTTCTTCATTCATGGCAGAAACAACATAATTAATTCAAACAACAACCAAACCGAGGTAACACATTTCTGCCTGCCAATGTAATGAAATTGAAATTGATTGACCAATTATATATATATATATATGTTAAGTAAGAGACGTGAGAATTAATAGTGTCTGCATAATTATCATTTACTGCGTGCAGCTGAGTACTAAATACAAAAATTATTCCTTTTTCTTTTCAACAATATATATATATATATATATATATATATATATATATATGTTTACAAAGAAAAGAAAAAGGAAATTGGAAATCTGATCAATGATGATTTCTTCACTACCACTACTACTACGTACTAATACTGATAAATTGCATCAAGAAATTATAAAAGCAAAATGATGATGACATCATATAATATATATATATATATATATATATATATATATATAGCTCAGGAGGGATAGACAAGGAAGGAGAATGTGAGTTGGGCGGGAACGAAGAAGACAAGAAGCAAAACCCTACCTCAGTAATTTCTGGTATAAGGCTTGCAAAGTGTACAAAACCGGGTCTTACAAGGTCAAGAAAAGGTCTTACAAGGTCAAGAAAAAAACCCGTGTAATAAAATCAAGAAATAAAACAAAGGGAAGGTGGGAGGGGTTGGGGTGGGGGTTGTGAATGAAGAAATTAAGGAGGTAAGAGGAGGAAAAAGCTCAGGTAGGATAGCACCCATTGATCAAATTAAAGAAGCCAATTCTGCTGCAGGTTGTTGTTGTTGTTGTTGCACTTCCATCAAAGAAGATTTGGTCTTTTTCTTCTTCTTCCTCAGTTTTTGCAAGTTCAGACATGGTGGTGGTGGTGGTGGTGGCCCCATACACGTTAATAGTTAGCTAAAAAAAAAAAAAAAAAAAGCTGCATCAAAAGAGGGTCAAAGAAACTGTCATGACATGTAACATGAATAAAGTCAGATGTTTTTTCATAAAGTCTTCATTTTTATTGTCAATAAATCAATAATTTAATTAATAACAATCTTATAACAATAAAAATAGTGTAAGGAAATAATAGTACCTCTCCCTTCCCTTTACTCTTCCAACACAAAAGAAAAGGACAGAAGATGATAGAATTGAAAAAAGGGGTTCTTATTGTGCTGTGCTGTGGAAGAATATATATAAATATATATATATATATATATATATATATAGATACATACATACATACAAATCTTTGAGCCAAAAAAGCAAACAACTTTAGACATGGAAAGATATCATACCTAGCTAGAGAGATTTTCCAGTCTTTTAATTTGCTTTCACCTTGAAATTAAACTTTTCTCTTCTCCCTCTTCTTAAAGGATAGCAGCAGAAGGAGAGAGAGAAAAGGAGAGAGAGAGAGAAAGAGAGAATTGAATGAATGAAATGAAAGAGAGGGTAGTGTGGGCTTATTATATGCAGAAGAGGAGAGAGTATTAGGGGACAGCCAGTGGGCTAATATCCCTGAAAGCGACAAGTCCAAGGCCCAGAAAGAATGTAAAAATAATCACTCCGAGCTCCTCCACCTTAGTGACGTCACCTTGTGGCGGCCCTCCTCCGGCCGACCACCGTCAATATTTTGTCCGATTGACAAACCCCACCCCTTATAAAGGATAAATTGCCTAGGTTCTTAAAAAACCAATACCATTATATAGAGAGTATATTATATGTATTTTAAGTTTAAACAAAGAATAATCATCTTTAAAAGAGATACACACACACATATATATATATATTTGTACGTACAAGAAAGAAAAGCTTTATTACATTGTGGATATATAATATATATCATGGTAGACAAGTGTATGTGTACATTAAGGCTGTTTGTCTGAGATCACTAGCAAACACACGTGCTGCTTCTGCCACACAAATTCCTTTCTTTTAACTAACATCTTTCTGTGTCATTTTCTGATGAAATGCCTATATAATATATATATATATATGCTTCATCTTGAAATATATATACATTTATTTTTCAACTTGAAATATAAAAAAAAAATCAAATAATAACAAAAATTAAGTTACTAAATTATACTAAATTATATTTTCATGGTAAAAAATTGAAGTAGATAATGCAACTATATACATATATGACGGTACTTCTATCATTAATATATAATAACAATTCTCGTTTGTATTAAAAATATCTCAAATTAAAAATAAATACTACTATATAAAATCTATAACACACTCTCTCTCTCTCTCTCTCTCTCTCTCTCTCTCTCTCTCTCTCTCTCTCTCTATATATATATATATATATATATATATAAATGACACTATCTACGTAGCTCCATGAAGTAGGAGTACAAAACTAGGTGGCTAGGCCAAAAACATTGGTTAATTAAGTTTTCTCCTTGAAACATTGGTTTATGCTCAAAGTAATTAATTGCTACTACTACTACTACCTATTGCCTTCATTGTAAGGGCAGCTCTAACTTCAAAAACCGCACTGGTTTTTCAACAAAATTTATAATTTTATATAACCATATATATATATATATATATATATGTATTTACTTTGGAAGTGATCTTAACATAAGTTATACTATATATATATATATATTATTATGTTGGCTAGCTAGCAGAGAAAGGGGGAACTTGGGAAATGAGAAATGGAGAGGAACATATATACAAACATCTTGGTAATAGCATTCCACCACAAATTAAGTACAAACAAAAATGAGCATATATCTTTTATATATATTAGTTTGGCTGTCACATTTCTTGATGCTTAGTTTGGAATACTATAATGAAAAATTTGATTTGGAGAGGGTCAAAACCTATATAATATATACAACTAGAATATGTATGTATATTATATAAAACATAAAAATCACAGTCTTCTAAGATACGGTCAAAACTCATCATGAAAGGTAGCTAGCTAATTCTTGGCCTGCGTTTCATTTCCCCTCTTTTAAAATAAATTTCCAATACGCAAATACATGCACTCTCTCATTTTCTTGTACCTTTTTTATTATAGTAATTGTTCACAATTATAGAGAAGATTATTGTTCTAAGTTTTAGCGTCTTCACATTTCCATGTTTTCAGTACACTCTCTCTCTCTAAAATGAGATTAAAAACTATGTAATTTTACAAAAATCACCTTAAGGGTTTAGTTTAGTAATTTTAAGACTTTGACTTGGGATATTCCAAAGGGGAGGAGAATATGTATATATGTATGTATATTATAAATATATATTGTTGTTTGCAAGAAAAATTCAAAGGAACGGCAAGAGATGATTGATGAGGTGCTGAAAGTTACAGCTTTTGCTTACCAAATTTTTTTTTGTCTTTGGTATATGTCTGGTGGTGGTGGAAGGTTTGTGCTGTTTGTATACTTGAAAGAACTTTGTCCCATACATATTCCCCCTTTCCACTTGATATAATAATACATACATATATGCCCCCGGCAAAAGCACCAGATGAGTAGACACAAAAAAAAAGTTATCCATCCATCCATCTATCCATCCATCCATCTTTCTCCTAGTAATTTCAATGGAGTTTTTTGTCATTTGGGAACCAACAAAAATCCAATCCACCATCTACTAGTAGATGTTACATTTTATTGTCATTCTAAACCTAATTTTAAAACGAGTTATAATATTATTATTTAACAAATATCGTCTCTTAAATATGTTTAGATATGTAATTAAGATGATTAAATTAGTATAAGAATGGTATACTAATTAATTGGAACAGCTGGAGAGACTTTAATCATGGGAAAGGAAAATGCAGATTTCAATTATTATGTCCATATATATATATATCTTGCATTTAATAAGATTCATTAAATTGTGTAATTATAATGAAATTACTATATATTAGGGCTAAGCAAAGTTCTAAACTTCAATAATTGATGCAGAAAGGCAAAATCAGAACATAATTATATCGTATCAGAATTTAACATCATATCTAATGGATTAATTAAGCTGTGTTTGAAAAAAAAAAAAAAAAAGAGCCTTTAGTTTCCATTTCAAGTAGGCCCTTTATAATGAAGAGCAAGAAACAGTACCTGCTAAGATTCTTGAGTTGGAATAAGCCAATTTCTCTTTTCTTTCTCCTTAAAACAAGAAAAATAATGGAACCCTGTGGTCCATCTGCATTCCAAGCCTAACCCATAATATAAAAATTTGTTCTTTTGAATTGTATGCATATATACATACATATATATATATATATATATATATATATATGCATATAAATTCTTGAAAAAATCTTGGGGGTTCCCGAGTCAAGAATTGAAATCCCTCTCATCATAAATGATAAACCAACAACACAAAGCATATGCATGCATGGTTTCTGATGCATCCTCAGAGTGTTAAAAGTTACTGATGGATCAGCCAAATTTGTAGAGTTGGTGACCACAAATCTTGGTACTACGTACTGATTTTGAAATTAAAAAACTTGATAAATTTGCTCCCATTGTATATATATATATATATATACGGTTGAAAATTAACCATATATATCTTAGAGAGGCTATAGCTAGCTAGTTATATGGGTGCATGGAAAAATTATCATGCATTTTTGTTAGGGCCTAGTTAGAAGCTCCAAATTAAGGTGCATGGAGAGGAGAATGGACAGTGATAATATATATACATATATATATATGTATGTATGTATAAGTATATAGATATATAGATATCTATAGATAGATAGATAGTATAGCAAATACGGTGCACAATTTGATTGATTGGAGTGAGTACGTAGGTGGGAGGGAGAGGAGAGGAGAGGAGAGAGCAGAATGGAGATGGAGAATTTATTCTGAAAGTGATGTATCATTTGGTGGTTGACTCTCTCACTGCATGATCAGTTGCTTTCTTCCCCAGAATTCCCTGATCAAGTAATCATTATAAATTATACTTGCATGTTCAGTGAATGCGCAATCAATTTATTTTGTATTGTATATATATATCTCTATATATGAATGAATGAAGTTGACACCAACCTTCAATCTTTGGACCACTCTCTCCCTCCATTCTTGATTCAACCCCTATCCCCTTCTCCGTGCTAGTATATGTAGTCTGATAGTTACTATAAACTTTTGACTATCATGTCGTTTGCAGGAGTTCAAAGACACACGACCTCTATAGGGGAGTGTCACTACCCGGTTAACGAGCTAGGTCAAAAGAGCGAAGCCCCTTGCAAGTTTTTTCAAGAGCAACACCCCTTAAAAGAAAAATTAGACTCTATTAACAATCTAAATTGAATACGAATAAGTTAAAACATGTAGATTTTGATTTTTTGTCTGTTTAGCTTTAACTATTATGATATCCCAAATGAAAGAACGAACATAGTGAAATTACAAAAAAGCCCTCAGAAATATTTGAGGAAGTGAACAAAATGGGCTGGATCAGCTTAAACATACAAAATCTTCAATGATTATGGGCCTAATATTTGTATAGTAGGACTGACTTAATAAGGCCCATGAATCTCTAAGGCAATAAGAAAGCCCTTTCTTTCTTTCAATTTTATTTATTTATTTTTTTCTAGCTCAATGATTGGACAATATTTTTATCTTCTTTTTTTTTCTTTAATTCCGAATTTTCTGATTGGCTGATGATAGATTCTCTAGAATGGGCGGGCTATTCAGATTGAGATGAGGTTAGAAGTAAATGGGCCCATCTTAAAGTTCCGCCACGTCGGATAATATCCAAAAAAAGACAAAAGAACAAACTTGCTCATTGCTCCAAATTTGATGAAAAACTTCACCCACGCGCCGCCGTGGATTAAATATATATATATATATATATTTTTTAATTTGGAAAATTTAGAAACAAATTTCTCACGATTTCTTTTTAAAATTTTCTTCTTCACGGCATGGTCAAGCGCTCAATGTCGTGTTCCACGACAACGACATGAACTTTAGCAGACTCCACACGGCTGTAAATCGCTGGAAGCTTCACGCTATTCAATCTACACTCAAATTTTTTTTTTGTTTTTTTTTCAATTAGGATTATTATTATTATTAATATTAGTACTATTCAATAATAATAGTAGTAATAATAATAATCTCAACGATACTGCATTTGATTGAATCGTTCGTCACTAAATGCCGGTGGTGGCTTTCTTCATAACGGCGACGAAACTCGCCGGAGTATTGGTCACGGTGACGGTGGCAGCTAATGTTTTCTCTTACAATCGTTTCCGCAAGAAGAATCTCATGCCTATCCCTCCTTCTCTCGTAGACGAATCTGATGATATTCTTGCCGTCTTCAACGTATATTCTTCCGAGGATGGTGCTAGTGGTGGTAGTAGCTATCTCTACTCTTCTTAACAGTCTTTTTTAATTCTAGATTGAATTTCTTTTTTGCTTTTCTGGTTGTTTTTAATTGCTGCTGTCCAATTTTTTTTTTTTTTTTTTTAAGCTGATATTTGTTGTAAAATGTAGTAGCTAAGTTTAGTTTCCTCATTTCATTAAGGCTGGATATTGGATAGAAGTCTAGGATTATGTGCAATCTAATTGGATAACTGGTGATCAATCCTACAACTGTTGATGTTTGCTTCATGTATGTGCATCCCTGGACTTAGGGTGAAGAGATGTAACTAGATGATCTTTTTTCCAGTGTTTCCAAGATTAGTGCTAGGATGCTAGTTTGGTATTTTTTTTCTGGTAGGTGGTAAATTTTGCAGCTGAACTCGTTAGCTGGTGTTACATGGTCCAGCATAAATGCTCTGTTTTTCTCTGTAACAGGTGAGAACGAGTTCTTTTTTGGGTTGGCAACTGCTCCAGCACATGTTGAAGACAGGCTCAATGATGCTTGGCTTGAATTTGCAGAAGAAAGTCCCTGTGACAAACCAGAGTCAGGGAAATCTCTCCAGCAAGCTGATGCATTCCTGGCTTCTGCCACTGGTGATGGTGGGTCTCAACAAGGTTCATTGCCTTCAAAAGAAGCTAATAGGTCCAGAAAGAGAAGGAAGCAACTCAAAATAGCAATGGAAGCTAAAATTAGGGGGTTTGAGAAGTTTGAAGAACTGGAAGAACCTGAATCACCTAAAGAATGTCATCATAATGTTGCTGCCTGGCATAATGTTCCCCACCCGTAAGCATGATAATCCTTGCCTAACCTTTTTAAGCGTAGGAGCTGAATGGTTGAAACAAGAAGGATTTTCCTAAATATCACTTTAAAGTATACTCTAATCTGAAATTCTTGCTCCATATGAAACAGAAAACCATCTTTTTTATCCAAATTTCAAAAAGCTCATCAGGATATATTGTATCTGATCAATCCACTTCTTTGAAAACAATAGAATGGGAGATACTGAATTTCTTCACTTGTCAAATTCAAATTCAAATTTAAAATAAAGCAACAATTTGGTAGAAGTACTAAGCATTTTGAAGATTTTTTGTTCATGATGCCTTCCAATTGAGTACTAAAAGAGTAGAAAAAGGTATTTCTTGGTTCAACTTGATGGCATCAAGGATTGATATGTTTGTGTTTGAGTACTTAAATTTGATAGGACATGTACTGTTTGCATTATCTCAGGGAGGAAAGATTGCGGTTTTGGTCTGATCCTGATACGGAGTTGAAATTAGCTAAGGATACTGGTGTACAAGTTTTTCGAATGGGAATAGATTGGACAAGGATCATGCCATATGAGCCAGTGAATGGACTGAAAGAAACTGTAAGTAAATGATACATTGCATGGTCCATATATTTTGTTCCCTCTTTTTTTTTTTTTTTTTTTTTTTTCCTCCTTT
Organism: Cynanchum wilfordii; assembly: GCA_025388415.1. Lineage (NCBI taxonomy): Eukaryota > Viridiplantae > Streptophyta > Magnoliopsida > Gentianales > Apocynaceae > Cynanchum > Cynanchum wilfordii. The sequence goes on from JAHSUH010001979.1 coordinate 295,170, forward strand.
TCCTTTTCTTGGGGGGAACTATTGTCATTCATCATTGGGTTCTTTACATGAATACTTGCAAGAACATTCTAATATCTTTATATATCTCCGGATAGCCCTCATAATAGGTACTGATACATGATTTGCAAATGTCCTGTGGAAGGAGCTGTGAATGTATTATTGTATGTTTTGATCATGAATACCCATTTTGAAGTACTTTTCTAAATATACAAAATTAAGTATCCACTTCCCAGAAAATAAAATATTGTCCATTAAGACAAGTGACCTGACCCATGTGACCCACCATTAACCTCATCAATAGTAAGGATAGTTGCATTAACTAACTTATAGTCAAAGGCTTTCTTAATTCTTGAGCTAAGTTGAAGATGAATATTCAATTTTAGACTGAGGGAGTAACAACTAGTGCCTTTGAATTTGTCACGTAGGTAAATTATGCAGCATTGGAGCGCTATAGATGGATCATTAACAGAGTTCATTCATATGGCATGAAAGTGATGGTAACGCTGTTCCATCATTCCTTGCCACCATGGGCTGGGGAGTATGGTGGGTGGAAGATGGAAAAAACCGTAGACTATTTCATGGACTTTACAAGGTTTGATTTCTACATGCACCTCATGCTGCTTGTTAACACATTAAAACAGATTGAATTATGCTATATGGACATCCCAGTCATTTTTGCAAATTGCATTCTCTTCTCTAATCTATATGTCAACAGAATCATCATGCCTGGAGCCTTATTTAATCTGCTAACCCTTGGTTTTGTTAAGTACATCATGAAAAAGATGGTTACTGAACTGTTTGTCATAACACACTATCTGTTAAATACAGTTTAAGGCACTCAATAATGTATATATGCTTGTTTCCGCTTTCCATGACCTTCTGAACTTGTTCTGCAGGCTTGTTGTTGACTGTGTATCAGATCTTGTGGACTACTGGGTAACATTTAATGAGCCTCATGTATTCTGTATGCTCACTTACTGTGCTGGTGCTTGGCCTGGTGGTAATCCTGATATGTTGGAGGTTGCCACTTCTGCTCTACCTACTGGTGTCTTCAATCAGGCTATGCATTGGATAGCAACTGCACATATGAAAGCATACGATTATATCCATGAAAAAAGGTACTACAACACAGATGGATTCTCTGTTCAGTACCTTTTTGTAATTATTTCAAGAATCATATATATTTATGCACCTGAATGCTCATATTGTAACCATCTGATGTAGCTCTCTGAATATTCCTTTACTTCAGCGCAACATCCAGTGCAATAGTTGGAGTGGCACACCATGTCTCCTTTATGCGTCCATATGGCCTCTTTGACATACCTGCAGTTAAAGTGGCTAGTTCCTTAACTCTGTTCCCCTTCATGGATAGTATTTCCCACAAGTTAGATTACATGGGGATAAATTACTATGGACAGGTATTTACTGCTTTAATTTTTCGTAACTGTTCTGCCGCATGTTCTCGGTTTTCCAGACATGATATAATTGAATTCTTTAAATCTTCCAGGAAGTGGTTTCTGGTGCTGGGCTGAAGCTTGTTGAGACTGATGAATACAGTGAATCTGGTCGTGGGGTGTATCCTGATGGCTTGTATCGTGTCCTTGTTCAATTCCATGAAAGATACAAGCACCTTAACTTACCATTTGTCATCACTGAAAATGGCATCTCTGATGAGACAGACTTGATCAGGCGACCATATTTATTGGAACATCTATTAGCAATATATGCTGCGATGAACATGGTTTCAACTCTAAGCCCCTTAAATGCTCTTGTATGAAACATTTTCTTTTTAAGAGTACTAATTTAGACACGTATCTGCCTGTCTTAAAGGGTGTTACTGTCCTTGGTTACTTGTTTTGGACCATTTCTGATAACTGGGAATGGGCTGATGGATATGGTCCCAAGTTTGGGCTTGTAGCAGTTGACCGTTCTAACAATCTTGCACGGATTCCACGTCCCTCATATAACTTGTTTGCCAAAGTAACTTCTCCTACCTTACTACTTGAATGATTTCAGTATCTTGGCTATTTACTGATGATTCACTTTGCAATATTGCCCTTAGGTTGTAACATCTGGCAAAATTACTCGCGGAGACAGGGAGAGGGCATGGAATGAACTTCAAACCGCTGCTAAGGAGAAAAAGACTAGACCCTTTTATCGAGCAGTTAACAAGCATGGTTTCATGTATGCAGGTATATTTTTTTCCTTGTGCAGCAAAACTACATATTGGAGAGTATTACTTGTCTATCTAATTCTGTGTTAAGTGCATGCATGCCAACCGATGCATTATTCTGCTGATTTTAGTTACTTCCTTGACATTTGTTCAGTACTAGTAGATAGCTGCTCTGCCTTCTATAGTTGCATCTTCAGTAAAGTATTCTTCTTGGACATTTTGTGTATTGACATTTCCAGTTGGTCATCTTGACAGGAGGCCTTGACCAACCCATATGGCGACCTTATGCTGAACGTGATTGGCGATTTGGACACTATGAAATGGAGGGTCTTCAGGATCCATTGAGCCGCCTTTCACGATATATTCTCCGACCTCTCTCCATAAAGAAGAAGAAAAAACCTCAGAGGGACAGTGATGAATTGGTCCTTGAACCACTTGGGTTGACTGTTTAGCTGTTCCTATTTGCAGTTTCATGGAGACTTCTTATGATCTTGGTGAGTGGCAAATCAGAATACCAGTTATCTCAATCAAGAATATGGATGACTCTAGATAATTTATCATCAACAATTTACCACATATCAAACCCAGCATATGAGATCTCCAAAGAAAAAATAATATTTTCTCTCCATGATTTCCCTCAATGACCTTCTTCTGACAAAGGAGTATGACAATCCTTTTTTCTCGTACGGAAATCTTTATGAACAAATTTTCCAATGTGGTTAGGCTGTCACTAACATAGTCTTCCTTGAAACAGGTTTTAGTGAATCCATTGGGTCTACGGAGCCTTCCAGATATCTGATTGAACAAGGACTGAGAAGTTCATATTCATATTCATATTCATAATGTCATGGACAGCATTCCTCCGTTGTTATATATGCAATCAATATTGTATGCCCAAAGCAGCGAGCACATCCAAGTTGATGGTCAATGGCAGAAAGGCAGAATATTTGATTTACTTTAGCAGAATATATTGCAACTGTACATAAATGACTCAAAACTGTACTTATTGATTTTGGTACATATGGAAACCAAAACCAGTACTTGAACAATAAATGTGTAGTATCCCCATGTTTTAAGCTTTTTGTCCACTTTTTAAACTTCATTATCAGAAGATTGTTTGTAGTTGCCCACTTTTTATTGCAAAATATATATATACTTATCTTGTATATTATAAAAGATATGTGATTCAAAGGTGTCTTCTATGATCATTTAGATCATGGAATTGGTGCTTCTAGAAGATCAGCGCACTCTGGAATTGACTGGGAACCATTTGGAATGATGACAAAACCTCTTCAGCTTTGGAAAAAAAAAAAAAAAAAAAATTCTCAAGAAAGTTTTTTTTCATGTGCAGGTGGGGAGACATTTGGTCCGTGTCGGCTTATCAGTGGTAAGTGGTAACTGGTAAGTTCATGGAGCATAAGTTACCATATGGCATATACTCTCTATGGTTATTTTCTTGTATAGTAAATAGTGTTCGGCAAGAAAACTAAGCCAAACCAGTAATGATTTAATAAGAGATACTTTAGGTATAACAAAAACCATCTAGATTTTTTTGGAGCATATTATAGTCTTCGAGTCTAATTAATAATGCTACCCAGTAATGCTGGTTTTCAAAAAAAGCTTACCTGCTGACTGACTTTCAGTCAACGTTACCTACTGGAGACCGAGTCTTCAATCTTCTGGCCTTATCTCACCACACGAAGGATTGATAAGTGATATTAAAGCAACAGCAACAGCATCAGCATCAGCATATAGTAAATGCATATCTGCTAGGGATTAGAATTAGGACAGGCTGAGCTGCAGCATTAATGTCATCTTCAGATATTTCTGTACTAATCCTTCTATGTTTCTCTGTCTTTCTTGTTTCTTTAATTCCTTGTATTAATGGCGGTTCCAAGCAGGAAACTTCTGACAGGGTCTTCAAACTCCCTGGACAACCCACCACAAACCCACCTATCTCTCAATTTTCTGGATATGTTACTGTGAATCAAGCTCATGGTAGAGCTCTTTTCTACTGGTTCTTTGAAGCTCAATCTGAGCCATCCAAGAAACCCCTTCTCCTCTGGCTCAATGGAGGTACCATCATTTACTGGATGTGGGAATAAAACAAACATAAAAAGATTATTCTTTTTTCTTTTTTACTATTGTGGGGTCATTTTACTATTCATTAATTATTCGATGGTTGATTATTTACTTGTGAATTTCTTGGTTCTGATTGCTTTCTTGAAGGTCCTGGATGTTCATCAATTGGATATGGCGCAGCGTCAGAGTTGGGTCCTCTCAGAGTGACTAAAAATGGAGCTGGTCTGACCTTCAATAACTACTCCTGGAATAAAGGTTTTTTTTTTTTTTTTGCTTACTCACTTTTTGTGAATTGCCAAGCTTTAGTCACATACTACTCTTAAAACTTGGTTTACTTCATCTAGACGAGAAAAAGTAATACCCAGTAGCCATATTAATTCTTCATGACTTTACTCTCCAGAAGCAAATTTACTGTTTTTGGAGTCTCCAGCTGGGGTTGGATTCTCATATACCAATGAATCCTCTGATATCTCTAAATTGGATGACAAATTTGTGGGTAATTACTTACTATAATCTAAATAGAACATTTTTTTTCCCTTTCTTCTGGAAATTATCTATGAACTTGATCATTTTACTTCTGTATCCATTATCCAGCTGAGGATGCCTACAATTTTCTTGTAAATTGGCTAGAGAGGTTCCCTCAGTTCAAAACTCATGACTTCTTCATATCTGGGGAGAGTTATGCTGGTGATTCTAAGACCTACTACTTTGATTCTTCTCGATTTTTATTATGGTACTTACTATATCTCTGACTGGCATGTATAAGATGGATTTTTCTTTGAATTTTGTTAGGCCATTATGTGCCTCAATTGGCAGAGCTTGTGTATGACCGCAATAAGTATACTGCAAAATACCCACATATAAATCTCAAAGGTTTCATTGTGAGTAAGCCCTGTCAATCACTGGGTCACAAAACTGATTTTTCCTATGCTTTAATGAGCTGATATATATATATATATATACATAATTGGCTAGGTAGGGAATCCTGAAACGGATGAGTATTATGATTATAAAGGACTATTAGAGTATGCTTGGAGCCATGCCATTATATCAGACCAAGAGTATGAGAAGGCTAAACAAGTATGTAACTTTAAGCTCTCGGAGTGGTCTAATGACTGCAATGCTGCAATGGAAGTTGTCTTCAACAAATACAGTGAGATTGATATCTACAATATATATGCTCCTTCATGTCTTTTAAATCGCACCTCTTCTTCAGCTTATGATACAACAAATGGATACGAATTTTCACAACCTAAGGTAATGCAGCAAACAGATACCTCTTAATTGGTTATAATGAGTAAGAACATATTTCATATATATATATATATATTGTCAATGTATTTATCAGGGACAAACTTATGGAATAAGGAAGAAGAGATTTATCCCGGGAGGAGGAGGTTATGATCCTTGTTACTCAAGTTTTGCTGAAGATTATTTCAATAGGATAGATGTTCAAACTGCATTTCATGCCACTAGAGGAGGAGTAAATGCTAGTGTAAAATGGCAAGTCTGCAAGTAAGTTACCTAATTGGCAAAAGCTTTAGTTTTGAAGATCACTTCTAATGACTTACTTTTTTTCTTTTCCATTTTTAATCATGCTATTTCTTCCTGTTTTAGTGATTTTCTGTTTAGGTCATACCAGTTCACTGTCTTTTCCATCCTACCAATATACAAGAAACTCATAAAAGGAGGCCTCAAAATCTGGATTTACAGGTGTATATATATATAAGGAGATAATCAATCATAATTGCATGCATGGAATTGTTGCTGTGCTGACTTGATTTTGTTTGTTCATTCTAGTGGCGATACTGATGGCAGAGTTCCAGTTATAGGTTCAAGATACTGCATTGAATCTCTTCAACTGCCCCTTAAATCTCCATGGCATTCTTGGTATCACAACCACCAGGTAATCAATATATCCATCACTTTTCTTCCAGGCTCTCTCCTCCAGTTGCATATGCCATAACCATGGCTCCAGCTTTATCTCCTATATGTATAATAAGAATCAAATCTGCACTTTTTATGGTTTTAGGTTGGAGGAAGAATAGTTGAGTATGAAGGACTGACATTTGTGACAATAAGAGGAGCAGGTCACTTAGTTCCTCTGAACAAGCCAAGTGAAGCACTTGCACTCATCCATTCTTTCTTGTTTGGAGAAAGCCTCCCAAAGAACAGATAAAATTGAAATATCACACCTTTTATATATATGCATGCAGCTTTTCCATCTCTCATAATAATAATAATAATCCAAAGGAGAAGAATAATTATTTCCCAGAAATATTTGTTCAACACCATTTTATACTCAATTTGATATTCATCTCCAAAATGTACTCAAAATAATTTGAAAATTTTGCTAATAGATCATTTACTGAATTCATTCCTTAAATTTATAACTGTTAGAAAAAAAAGGGGATTATCTGTTTAAAGTTGCAGAATATATATACTTATTTGTTGGATAATACATAAATATTCTTGATATCCTTTTTTAATATATATATATATATATATATATATTACGACTTGAATTTCTACCTCTTTTTTTAAGAAAATCTGTTGAACCATTATTAAGTAAAAATTAAATTCTTTATTTAATAATATGTTTTAAATTTGTGAAATTCAATTTTTTTTTTTCATCGGAAAGAGCAAAATGAGTGGTCCAGGTGGAATCCATGCAATTTACGAAATAATTTCCGTTTGGTCACAAGTCGAATATGAGAACTACCTATTCCCGGTCACCCAGCCATACTCCGACACCGGAACTGCAGTTCCTTTGCGCAGATAACAAAATGCCGATTGCTTCAGCAACACCAGACTTGGGGAGGGGGGATAGAATCGAAGTTCTGAGAAAGGAAGAGGACTACGCCATATGGTTTCCGGCTGTAGTTCTCCGTTCTTCTCTGGCCAGCTACCAGAGGAACATGATGTACGTGGAGTTCGAAACGCTCGTAACGCCTGGACACGACCAAGGACCTTTGAGGGAGTATGTAGGGGTTTCCGAAGTCAGGCCGGCGCCACCTGTGGAGTTGCATAGGTTTTTTAAAGTTGGGGAGATGGTCGAGGCGTTTCATGAGGTGAAAAAAGGGTGGAGGAAGGGTAAAATTTTGGATATATTGGAGAATTCCAAGTACAAGGTGCTCTTTGTTGATGACGCAGATGATGGTTCTGAATCTGAAAAGAATGTGGAGGAAGTGGAGCAGTGGGGCTTAAGGGTTTATAGGGTTTGGGAGGATGGCTCTTGGTTATCACCGCCTATTCAGCTTCAGGTATGAGTCGTATGACACCTACTGATCAACTGCATCATGAGTACAAGGATTGATCTGTGGACTATTTTCTTTATAGTTGTTAAAAGTTAAGGGTTAATTCTTTGGTAATGTTTGTGTTGCATTTTATTGTGTGTATTTTGGTAGGGAGAGAGATATTATGAAACTAGTTTAGCAAAGGAGTATTTCTGATGAAAGTTTGCAATCGCGTCAAATATGTGGAGATATAGATGTTAAATGCTGAGTAAAAGAATTGGAGGTCCAAAAACAAAAGCAGCTGATAATCTTTTAGTGTATCAAATAGAGTCAGTCATTCACCATATGTAATCCAGCAAAGCTAACCTTTTCACCATATATAAATCTTATGTTTCTTGTGCTAGTTTACTTTTTGACAATTTTGTGGGGAAAAAAAAGAAAAATCTGATAACGAAGAAAAAGGGAAATTGAAAATTGGATATTTGGCAGAGGAGAAAGCTTGTGATTAATTATGTACTTATCTGACAAGATTCCACTATTTAAAGAGTTTGAAATTCCTGATCTTATTTTTTTCCAAGTCTGTTCAGGAGACAATCATTTCACTCAAGACTCACTGCTTCATAAATTCAATGTTGGACTCTTGGTATAGTGTCCATCAGGTGATTCCAAAATGAACGAAGCTGGAAAGGAAAAATTATTTTCTTACATCTGAAGTGGGTTAATACGCAAAAGATGTTCTGTGCTGGCAATACCCTGCATGACTGTAGCCTTATTTGTATGTACAATTGCAAATATAACCTAGGTGTCTTCTCTTACGTAAGTTCTTTCAGATATCTGCTCCTTGCACTTCCCTTCTAAATGTTTGTAGAATTTTGTGTGATGTTTATATAATTTCATTGTCCATGAGTTTGAGTTCTAGGTTAATTTGAAGATGCATAATAGTATATTGAGTAATTTGTACGTGGCCTCAAACTCTGCAAGGAAGTAAGTGACACTTACAACTTCCTTATGATGAAAGAAAATGTATTTGATGTCTCTGTTCTTTGGAATATTCCATGCTGCATATGTGATATAAGTATTCTTGTACTCTTATCAATATTGTATTTCAACCAGCCATTTTCAATTTCTTTATTGGGGATTCAATTGATTGTTGATGTGCTTATCTTTTCAATTCTTCAATGCAGAAACAGAAACTCTCTTCTGAGGCAGATGTGACTTCAAGGAGTCAGAAGTGTAAGATAAAGTATAGCAGGAGAAGATCTGGGTCAAAATTTGCTGATGGGATGGTGATTGAGGTCAAAGGAAGAGAAGGTCATTTTCAAGGTTCATGGTATCCAGCAACCATAGTTGAATTATTGGGAAATAATAGCTTCTTATTGGAATACCAAACTCTGAAAACACAGGATGGGACGGAATTTCTCAAAGCAGAAGCAGATGTTGCAAGCATCCGACCTCGTCCTCCCATGATTCAAAGGGTTGAGCCTTTTGGACTTTTTGCAGAAGTTGATGCCTGGTATGAAGATGGTTGGTGGGCCGGTCACATTTCACGTATAATTGATGACATGACTTACATGGTTTATTTTGTTAACACAAACAAAGAAATAGAGTTCAAGCAATCCAACCTGCGGCCACATCAAGAGTGGGTTGAAGGTCAATGGATTGCCGCTCCCAAAGTATGATTCTATATGTTCCTTTCCATGCACTTATTCTGTTACTATTTCATTCTTCTAATTCTTTTGGATGACAATTTGTAGTTCAGATTTTCCATTTGTTTCCTGCTTTACTTATATTTTAACAGGCCAATGTTCTATCTTGTAGAAAGTTTCTAGTGAAACAGAGATAAAGACTAAGAAGGTGCTGAAGCTTCGGATAAAATTTTCTGGAAATAAGTTAGAGCACTTCCATAAGGGGATGATGGTGGAGGTCAAAAGTGATGAAGAAGGTTATCAAGGTGCGTGGTATACTGCTGTAATTCTTGGCCCAATAGATAACAATAACTTTATGGTGGAATATCAAACTCTAAAAACAGATGATGAATCTGAACCACTTAAAGAAACTGCACGTGCTTCATACATCAGGCCATGTCCTCCTTTAACACAACGGATTGACTGCTTTAAGATGCTTGAAGAAGTTGATGCCTGGTACAATGAAGGTTGGTGGGTTGGCCTTATTAGCAAAGTTCTAGATGGCCTAAAGTATGCAGTTTATTTCTGGACAAGCAACGAGGAAATAGTATTCAGTCATCGTGATTTGAGGCCTCATCAAGAATGGATAAATGGAAAATGGATTACTGCTTTCAAGGTAGGACTCTCAACAATCTTGTCTTAAAGAATCCTAGAACTGAAACTTTTAATTTAAGGGGGAAAAAAATGCAGTGCGAAAGGCTTAGAGAGGATGATACAATGTTTTGTACTCCTCACAAAAGGAGGAAACCTTACCTTCCTCTTTTGACGTATAGAATTAAGGTAGCAAAACCGTACCCATATCATGCAAGGAGAAAACCTTACGTTCCATTTTGTTATTTTGTCGATTTCCTATTTTCTTTCATGCCTTTTTTCAGTTGGGAAATTCTTTTTGCTCACCTGAGAATTGCTTGAATTGCAGAAAAAATCTAAGTTGCTATTGAAGTCAAAGCTTGGAAAATTGAATAGGCGAAATGACCAAACTTCGCCTGGGGAAAATTTTACCCCTGGTGCAAAGGTAGAGGTAAGAAGTGATGAAGAAGGTTACAGGGGTTTTTGGTACCCTGCACTGATAGTGAAAGATCTAGGCAACAGAAAGTTCTCAGTACAGTACCAGACACTTAAAACTGATGATGAAACTCAACTTCTGAAAGAAGAAGCTGATGCTCAGTTGCTAAGGCCTGCCCCTCCCGTGGTTCAGCAAACTGGGAATTATAGACCGCTTGAAGAAGTTGATGCTTGGCATAATGAAGGTTGGTGGGTTGGTGTAGTCTGCAAAGTTCTTGAGGGTCCAAAATACAGTATCTATTTCCAGGAATCAAATAAGGTTTTGGAGTTTCTGCATTCTGATTTGAGGCCTCATCAAGATTGGATTAATCAACAATGGATCCACACTATCAAGGTATGGTCCTGACTCCTGATTTTGTTATTGTTGTACTGCTACTGTTCTTTTGCAGTACGCTACAATACCATGTAAAGCTGATGCAATTGAATTTTATTGCAAGATTCTAAATCATTGCCATCTTTATCATGGGAAAATATGTCCATTTGAGGGGGAGGACAAGGGTTTCCACTGATACCAAATGGAGAAGGGGCGAACTGATATCATATGGCTGCCCCTTATAGTTGCATTCAAGATGATATCATATGACTGTGAACTGAGGATTTCCTGAAATTCATCTATGCTCATCTTCTTCTATTTTTTTTTTCAGAGAAGAACCTGAATGATCACACAAGTAACCTAAGATATCAACTGGGCTGTCATTCAACAACTTGATTCTCAACTCAAGCTAATGCTGCAGATAGTTTCACTGGCTGGAGCTGCTTCAGAATTGGCACCTGTATAGCATCATTAACTCTTTCAATTTAAAATAGATAGGATTAAACATAATATACATATATGCTATTACAATGATATTATTCAAGTTGGTGCACACATATAACACCTTATCCTTTGTTAAAAAGTATTCAGCTTCAGCTGGTTCCAATTTCCCCCATGAGCAACAATTTTAAATGCCATTGTAGATTTTCTGGCTATGGTTTTGGATGTTGACCCCTTTTTATAATTTTCTTTTCTTTGAGACTAATGAAATTGAATCCTTTGCACCGTGTAGGTGTTTGCATTTGTTAATTATTATTATTGTTATTATTTTTAAAGGGTATTATTGAATGATGAATTTATATAAGAGGTAGTTTAGTACTCAATAATTCGATTAATCACCCAAAGAAAAGGGAAAAACTCCTTATATCTTTTATTTTTCTCTAAACCCGGTCAAAGACTTATATAGTGTCTCAATCTCAGCCGTCCATCTCAGGTACTTATTCTTTTCTCTTTTTTATTTGCTCAGTGATGTCTTTATTCGATTGAGGGGCATATTCTCCCGGCAATTTCTTCCATTTATTTAACGCGGTCTCATCGGTCACCTTTCAGAGATTCAGAGGTCCGGCACTCAGGTTTCCAGTCTCTCCTTTTCTGTGGAATCCATCTCTTATGGTTTCTATCTGTCTCAGAAATGTTCTTTCATGTTTTTGATGTAATCATCCGCGTAAGCAGTTTCTTGAACTTTTCTTGATTCTTTGAGACTTTTCATTTTTCCCACACATGACTCGATCCGATTCAGAATGTGGGTTCTTCCCCGATGATGTAATTATTCAGATTTTTGCTAGATTGCCTGTAAAATCTCTCTTCAGGATCAAGTGTGTTTGTAAATTGTGGCGTAGATTAGCTTCCGATTCTTACTTTAGGCAGCTTTACAATGAAATCTCCATTAAGAACCCCATGGTACTGGTAGAGTTTACGGAGACCACGTTCAAATCGAGGTCAAGTTTGATTTGTGTTGATAACTTAAGGGGCGTGTCTGAATTTTCCTTGGATTTTATTGAAGATAGAGTTAAAGTGAGAGCCTCCTGTAACGGTTTATTGTGTTGCTCTAGCATACCGGAGAAGGGTGTTTATTATGTATGTAATCCCATGACTAGAGAGTATAAGTTGCTTCCCAGAAGTAGGGAAAGGCCTATTACTAGGTTTTATCCTGATGGTGAAGCTACTCTTGTTGGTTTGGGTTGCAATTTATTGACTCAGAAGTATCATGTTGTGTTAGCTGGTTACCATAGATCATTTGGGCACAGGCCAGAGAGGACATTTATATGCTTGGTTTATGATTCTGAGTCAAATAAGTGGAACAAGTTTGTGTCTTTACAAGATGTTCACTTTACTCATATGAATAGGAACCAAGTGGTGTTTGTTAATGAGGGACTGCATTGGTTGACTGAGAACTGTTCTTGTGTGTTTGTTTTTGATTTGAAATGTGGGGAATGGAGACAGATTTTATTGCCAGATGAACTGAGTTGTGGGGTTGGAAACCGTGTCTACTTGCTGGAGTTGGATGGGTGCTTGTCTGTGATTCAGATATCAGAGACTTGGATGAACATTTGGATTATGAAAGACAAGGACTGGGAGATGGTGGACAGGGTAAGTCTTAGATGTATTAGAGGGATGGTTCCGGGCATTTTTCCTATAAGTCAGACACATGAATATGTTTTTCTTGCAACACATAAACAGATTTTAGTGTATCAGCGAAAGAGCAGTGTGTGGAAAGAGATGTACTCTGTAAATAGCAGCTCCATACTGCCACTCTGGTTCTCAGCACATGCCTTCCGCAGCACTGTTTTTACTTGTCATCATCATCATCATCATCATTAAGCCATGGATTTCTGATTCCTTTCTTTTTCAGTAGAATTGTAAATTTGTTGTACATTCAATAATCATTGATCTATCTTACTCTTTGCTTGATATATATATAGAAGTAGTAAAAAGAATAAAAACAGTAGCTGCTTGTAATAGTTAAAGCAGGTCAGGTTCTTGAGTTTTGTTTCTTTTTTATTGCAGCAGTGTTTCAAGATTTATAATGTCATTGCTTACTTTTGTTGCAATTTGTGGATGATTCCCTTTTAAGAGTTTCCATTTCTAAATTCTTCATATGAGTTTCTATATATGTTCTTCAGATTTACCATTTGTATTAAAAAAAAAAAACGACTAATTTGAATTGGGAAAGCTTCACATTGGAACCTTTATTGGACTTTTCCACACCACCAAAATAATAATAATGTATTTAGAGATAAAATATAAAAAGAGAAAATTACAAAAAAGAAACTAGTTAGGTGGCTGGCTGGAGTATGACTTTTTTTTTTTTTTTTTTTTATCCTTCGAAAAAATTAAATTACAAATTTGGCATGATACATCAAATAATTTATTAAAATTATTAATTTTTAAAATAAAAAATTGTAGAAATAATAAATCGAATGCGGATATTATTATTGGATCAACTCAACAAAAAATATATATATATATTTGCAAAAACTGTCGTTTAACCAAAAAAAAAACGAGTAATCAATCAAATCAGTTAACAAAAATCGCCTTCAGAGAGTGACAAAATCAAATTCTTGTACTGAGAAGGAAATGGTAAAATGATTGAGGCTTGAGATTCAGATAATTTGAGAAAGAGAATTGATTAGGCATGGAACAGGGAGGAGAAAAGGTCGAAATTTGTACTCTGTGAACCATTGTACCAGTTTCTTGTATTTCCTCCTGGCCGCACCTCACCAACGGCGGAGACAGCCGGAGATGCTGTGATTCTTCTTTATCCCTTTTATTTTGCTGTTTCTTGCTTTCATTTCATCTGATTCTCCCTACCCCCTTTCTTCCGCTTTCATACTCGTTATCATTTTGGCCGGTAAGCTCTCTTCCATTTCTTTTCTCCCCCTTTTTCTTCTTATTTTGGTTCTAATTTTTTAGGATTCTCACATGCATGTCTTGTTTGATTTCTTGGCCCTCTTTTTTTTTTGGTGGATAGAAATTAAAAGCGGAAACAACAAAAGAACAAGAACTTCTGTTTGTGACTGTGGGAAAAAACCCAGATTAAACTACCAACCAAATGTGTGTTTAGGGCTTATTGTCTCTGTTACACCCTTAATACATTATGAGTTGATGGATGAGTCTAATTAGTACATGCTTTAATATCCCATATGCATAGCTGAGGATTTGTTTAGGAATAGCTTGGCAACTTTGGCGGGTAATCAATTGTATATTCTTGGATTGTCATCTTTAATCAGAAATGGTAAGAGTGGCTTTTTCGGTTTTAGCTTATTCCAATCAGAGTGAGGTTTGTTGTTGAACATTTTACTTTTAACAATTTTGAGTATCTTCTATTGTCACACATGCTTATCTGCTTCTAAGAAAAAAGTCAGACGTTGGTTCTGCTATTATATCATCTCTAAACAGGCAACAAGGGAAATGAAAAAAAAAAAAAAAAATGCACTGTTATATGTCTCTCTTGTGAGGTATTTCGTGTTAATCAGTTAAGTACATGAACCATGTGAAGGGAAACATGTAAGAGAGTCTCATTATTCCATTGTTGCTCAAAGTTTGGAGAGTAGAAGGTTATGTTCCATGCTTAATGTTCTTTACGTCCATTTTAGCTTTTCAATGGTTATTCTCTTTAGTTATTTTTTGGCTTCCCTTTATTATGTCTGTAATCTGTACATAGTTCTGAGTTTTCCCATTTGTGCAAATGCATGATGTAGAGGCGTCTAAAACAACTTCTTCAACTCAACATGGAAGTCTTACCCTCTTCGTTTCGTTTATAAATTTCACTCTTTTGTGGGGTCCCTTTGTTGTGTGTGAGTCTTCAAGTGTGGAGGAGTTGAGATTTAAACTTTCCTGGTTCCACTTAATTCTGTTGGCATGCTATCATTCAAGGATATAGCTGATATCTTTCCTTTTTAAAGTAGTTTGTTGATTTCTAACTAAATTCTTGTGATATTAACTCCTCAGGACCATGCTATTTACCACCTTTTATCTATATTAACTGAAGTGACCAATAGTTTTCATCGTAGGATAAGTTTTTAATGAATTCTGATTTTCTTTTCCATTGCATCCCTTTATGTTAGTTTTCCTCACAGTTAGGATTGAATACTTTGGTTATAGTGAGTTAATTTGGACACGCTTTTAACTGATGAAATGATATATCTTAGTGGATGGCCCGTAAGAGAGGAATAGCTCAGAAAAAAGGAGTGTCTGACACTGGATCTGCACCGCAAAACGAAAAGGAAAAAGTTAATGCAAGTGAATTCAACACCCCGCATGAGGAAGAACTTTTGAACAACAGTCACCCTAGTGTCATATCAGAAGAGAACATAAATGTTAAACTCCACCGTGAAGCTGAAATGAAAAGTAAGCAAAGATCTCGGAGATCCTCTAGAAGAGAAAATCAAGCTGTGGATACTGCACAGGTTAATGATGGAGGAGATATCAACAGGAATCCATCAATTGATGAAGCTGTTCACCCAATTGAAGGATGTGTCTTCAACGGTCATCCAATCTCAAAACCAGAAAGCTGCTCTCCTGATTCATTAAATGCAGAAAGTAGATCAGATAATACAGTGGTGGGAAATCTAGATTTTTCAGATACACTATTTTTTAGAAGTCTGAGGAGCATAGCTCTGTACATAATGAAAGCATCTAATGAATGGCTAGAAAGGTGCAGACCATTGTTTCTCACTACAAGAAGAATTGTTGCAAATGCTTGTCATTATGTTCAACAGAAGATTAAGCGTGCATATCCTCTTATCCTTAAATGGGTACTATCCTTTATCAGCATATTGCTTATGCTAGGTATGATGTGGTTGGACTGCGCTCTCAGAGGTCTAGATTCCTTTCTTCGGATGGGTACTGCATCCATTTTCTCTGTTCTGTGGTGTGGTGTTCTTTCAGTAATTGCAATGGTGGGAATATCCAAGTTTCTCTTAGTTCTGGTAAGCCATGGTTTGTCTCTAATCCATGTGTTTTTATCCCTTTACCCTCATTTTCTAGTTCTTAATTCTTACTTCTTGTTGTTTCATGAGCTATTGAAGATGTCTTGTTAAAATGGACCTTTGGACTTAGTAATCTGACAAAAATTATTAGATTAGTTTGGATGTTGAGGGAAATTGAATTACTCAAGCATGGGTTAAGAAGGATCAAGTCTTTTTGTTGGGTATCTCTCCAGATGTCAAAATATTAGCCGCTTCTGTACCTTTTTCATTAATCAAACTTGGCATGTGAAAGCGAGACTTCAAATGTGGTATAAGAGGACCAATTTATGGACTTCATATGTTGTATCTCTGCTACTTTTCTTCTTCTTCTATTTATTTTAAAGTTTTGTAGCCAAATTGTATATTGTTATCCTGTCCCCTGGAAACCTGTTACTTGTTGGTACTGATTTATGAGTTTGCTTATGCTTCGTTTCCGTTAAGAGTCCCTTTTATTTCAGGCTGTGGGTGTTGCAATTGGAATCTTTATTGGGTTCACTGCAGCTGTTATATTGATGGGCATTTCTGGAGTTGTTCTTTTGTGGTTCTATGGAAGCTTTTGGACTACAATGCTTATTATTTTCTCTGGAGGTGATCTTTCAGTGTTTTTCTGACAGTATTTTTGCAGGTTGTCGCTGTTAAAGATTTTTTGGCATTGAAATTGACAATATGTTCAAAATGCAGGATTAGCTTTTATATTGGGCCGTGAGCGTTTTGCACTGTTTATTGCAACGCTGTACTCTGTGTACTGTGCATGGATGTATGTGGGATGGCTTGGCTTAACTCTTGCCTTGAACTTATCCTTTGTTTCAAGTGAAGTTCTGCTAATTATCCTGAGTGACAAAATAAATGAGCGAAGAGACAATGGTTCAGCTGAACAAAGAGCTGGATTTCAAGGTCAATCAGGGTTCTTTGCTGGAGAGTCAATGCATACTTCTGCTAGTGTGCCAGCTGAACATGACCTAGGAACTCCTTCAACTTGTGGATCTGATCCTGACGCTACCCCTGAAAGTGAGATTGTTAGACTGTTAAATTGTAGAGATCACTACACAGCATTGGGATTTTCTCGCTTTGAAAATATAGACCTTTCTGTCCTTAAGCGCGAATACAGGAAAAAGGTGGGTGCTATTTTGCATTTATTTGATTTATCCTGTGTGCGAAGAAGTTTGTTACATATGTTAACCTTTGTTTCTATTATTCAGTCTTAGATGAAACTTTGATGAAACTTTTGGAATTCCATTTCCTGACTCCATTTATTTGGTCTCTTGTTAACATAACTATCATGAAAAAGGGAAGCATTGATTAACTTAGAGAGTTGAATGTTTTACCAGGCAATGCTTGTCCATCCTGATAAAAATATGGGTAATGAAAAGGCAGCAGATGCTTTTAAGAAACTGCAAAATGCATATGAGGTAGACCTGTTCTTTTTACTTTTCCAAATGAGCAAACATTGTAATTTCACCCTTGAATGATTTTCACCATTTGCCTCACTATTGGAAAGGGTATATGTGCATAGGTTCTGCTGGACTCTTATAAGAGAAAATCATATGATGATGAATTGCGTCAGGAAGAATTGCTAAGTTATTTCCGCCAGTTTCAAGAAACTTCTCAAAGGGTAATATTTTTTTTTTTTTTTTTTTTCTCTAGTGTTCTTTCTGAATTATTTTATCAATGATTGAATGGTGCCTGTTTTCCTTTATAGGGTATATCTTTTTCATAATTTTGAAGTTTTACCCTTTTTTTGCCTCCAAATCAGTCAAGTTGCATCTCATCTAGTATAATTCTTCCCCATAGTCCACTGACCATTGATGCAACTTCATACTTTTTGAATTTGAATTAGTTGATGAATTAACATGAGCTCTTTGTTTCAGATGCCTTATGTATTTATCTTTTAAATTGGATTTGTTTACCATATATTTTTGTCACAAGAGAAAAATGACATAAGCTTATGTAAATGTCTGATTGGCATCAAATAATCAGTTGCCATAAATTCTTAGAGTTCTTTTGAAAATTGGGCATACATCATGCTACACCACCATTTCTAGTTTATTAGAGTTCTAGAATCTATTATGCGTTTTTCTTGCTATATATCATATGATCTTCTCTGTATTTTACTTCCTCCTTCCTAATTTATTGTCCTAATTGTCAATCACTTGAATATTAAGGATTCATAGAATTTGTGGGATTTTTTTTTTTTAAAAAAAAAAAAATCCCAAGATTCCTAGGACTTGCAGCTTTTCCACTCATGTATCCTGACAATTGAAAGTGCCTGCCTCATTGAGATATTTTGTCATCAAATCAAAATTGTCAAGTCACAATGATTTGGCTAGGAGGTGCTTTGCCCTAGTCATTTAAGGATGTTTTCTAATAGTAACAAATGATAGTGTCAATCTAGGTACATGTTCAAAGATTTGCCATTTGTTAGTTCCAACTGCATTAAGGTCCTGCTGCATATTTTTCTTTAGACTACTATGCTTTTAACAACTTGTCTTGCAAGTTCAGAGTAGAAGGCATGGGTTATTTACCTCTGGGTTTGGACGTGGGGAAGCTGATGCTGAGGATCCTCTCGGAGAATCGAGGCGAATTGCCTGCAGGAAGTGTGGCAGTTTTCATGTATGGGCATCCACTAAGAAACTAAAATCTAGAGCCAGATGGTGCCAGGTTTTCTTCCTTTTCTCTGATTATGCAACAAAACTTTTGGAAACATGTTTCTTTTCTTATCTAATATTCACATTTCCACTCCCTTTCTAAAGGAATGCAAAGATTTTCATCCGGCTAAAGATGGTGATGGATGGGTTGAACAGTCTTCACATCCCTTATTGTTTGGAATGGTGCAAAAGGTAAGCAACTTGGAAAAGTCCTGCTTCTGAAAGCCCTGTACATGTCTAGTAAAATATATCAAGTTTTGGCATTGGACTTGTACCCTTATCATGGCCACTACAATATAATTCTACTTATAATTTCTCTTCTCATACTCTTTTTCACTGTTATTGGTTCCTCTGGATATGTGCAGATGGATCCTCCTGCTGCATATGTTTGTGCAAATGGCAAAATATACAATGCAACTGAGTGGTATATTTGTCAGGTAGACTCTTTTTTAACTTATAGGACTAATGCCTAATATAATCCACATGCTCTGGAGTTTATTCTCCCAAGTTGAAGTATAATCATTCTCATATGCTCTATATCATTTCCTATCTATCATTGGGAGTGAAAAGAGTACCTTGTTCCAAACTTTGTACTATAAATTGAATTTCATCCTCTTTCTAACTTGAACAAATTTCTTTTGAAAGCATTTTAAATGAGATTTTCTTTGTGCAGTAAAAGAATTCTCAAGTAAATGAATTTGCTGTTGGAGTTTTTACTGCTTGCATTATCTAAAAGTACAAAGTTGTCTTCTTAATCACAAGTGCAACTCTTTGGTTCTTGATCTACTGTAGGGAATGAGATGCCCTGTCAATACTCATAAAACAAGCTTCCATGTTAATTCAAGTATAATTTCAAAGCAAGCCACTGGACGAGGAGGTGGCAGCTCTGGGCAAAGGGGTGGCGGCGGGATGCCTGCACCTAATTTGGACGAGAACATGACAGAAGAAGAATTTTTGGAGTGGTTACAGAATGCAGTTCAAGCTGGGATGTTTAATAACTTTCCAGGAAGTCCATCCGGAAGCCAGCCCGGAGGTAGTGCAAGTACCTCCAACGGTGGTGGGAGCAGCAGTGGTTGCAACTCCAAAAAGAAGAAAAAGGGGAAAAAGTAGGAGGCTCACAAGCTAGGTAATGAGCTGTGTGCATTTTAACAAGTTGGTACCGGGAAGATCTGACCAAATAGCAGCTAATTGTACATTTGGAGAAACTAACATCTTGGCATGCATTATGTATAGCCTTGTTTTAAACTTGAGTCTCATACCTATTGCCAGAAAGGTTTGGCAATATATATATCTATATATATATATGTGCTTATCCTTTGTAATTTTGCTGCTTCATCTTTGCAAGAATCATCTTAGTAGGGATATATATATATATATACATAGGTTAGTGATTATATAATAATATAGTTGGGAAACACTGGATTTTTATGTTGAATAAGATTCTTTCTTTTTACTGACGTTTTGGGAGAAATTCAAATGGTTCAAATCTTGAATTTTATTTGCACCCTATGGAAATCATGAAGGAAGCTTGAAATGAAATGAAATGAGCTCAAGAAGTCATGAGTGTAAGTTTATTACAAAATAAAATTGAAAGGGGAAAAAAAAAAAAATATATATATATATATATATATATATATTCTTATGTGACAAGAAGTATATTAATTTGCAAATTGGACCCCAATCTTTTCGAAATCACCAAATGACGACCAAGAGCTATCCAAAAGATTTTCTTCAAAATCCCCCACCTTCTCCCCTTCTTAAATCCCGTTCTGTTGTAAACGTACAGAATTTGATCTGAAAAAATGGATTCTCTGCTGCTGCGCACTTCTTCCGGCGGCATAAACTTGATTAGCTCTTCTAGTAATGTTGGCGGGTTAACCCAAAATCGAAATTATGGGTTGGTTTCACGAAATGGGACGTCTTCTTTGCTGTCTTTCTCTTCACTGAGGCGGAGGCCCTTGCAGATAGTTGCAGCCAAGAAGGACTCAGGCAAGAAGAAAGAAGACTTGCATAGCTTTATTCCCAGACCAGATGAAGCCACAGGTCCTTTTCCAGAAGCTGTCCTGCTTAAAGAGGTTCGTTTTGTTCTGAGAAAACTGATTCTAAAACAAAAATAGCTCAATTTTGAAGTTAGAAACACATAAAATCTTGAGTTCATACTGCCGGAGGAACTGCAGTTTACTTTTTTTCGTTGTGAGGCATTTGTTTATATCTTTCTTTTATCAAGAAATTGGAGTGGAATTTCAGAGACTTTGAGGGTAACAGTGAAATTGCTTATCAGGATTGCCTTCTAATCTGTGGTTACAGGTGGACTTGTACAATTTATCTGGGTAAAGAAAGGATTTTGGAAATTCTTGTTGATTTTTCCTTTTCTTTTTTGTGTTTTTAATTAGAAGATCATTATTATTATTATTATTATTTTACAGAAGAAAGTTGATGAGGATGGCAGACTTCTACCTGACTTCGCTGATGTTGAAGAGAGTATGTGAATTTGTGTTGTATTGCGTGTACTTCCCTTTAGAAGAGAGGACTGACTCTCTTCTGGTTATGTGTAACGTAAAGTCATGAAATACTGAAAATGTTTCTTGATTTTTCAGGGGAACTTTTTGAGTCATTGATGCTTGATCTAGAAAGTGATTTGGATGTGGAACAGAGTAAGCATCTTTCTTTCTATTCTTTTCCAACATCCTAGCGAGTACTAGCTGTTAGAGAATTAGTGCACAAAAATGTGCTCCCACGCCCCAAAAACAGGAGAAAAAAAAGCAGCAACTTATGTATCAAATCATGGAGACTGCTGGAATATAGTGCTAAATTGGATCATGATTGTTACTGTCTTCATCACAATCCAAATAACTTGTATATAGAGCTTTAGAGAAGAACAGCAGGTCTTGTTTCAATTGGTCCGGGAAAATGGTTCCAATGGAAAATTTAAGCTGTACATGAGAACTTGTTTTCCGATCTTATCATTTTCTTCAAGAAGATTTTAGCATGCTACCTTGGTGGTTTTTTTTCATGATTTATAGTTTCTTCTTCTCTGTGCAGTGCGGCATTATGAAGTAGTCTATCTAATTCACGAAGACCGCAAAGATGAAGTTGAGATTGTCAACAAGAAAGTTCAAGGTGATCTTACCTCTTTATTCAAATCATTACAAGTTTTTCTATGGGATTTGTTTTGAATATTATGATGCTAAAGCACTACCAGTATGTGAGCAGCCAAGTTCTTTTTTTACTGACAACATTATTTGTTTTCTGTACTATATTACAACACCACTAGTATATCATTGAACTTTGGATCTTTCTATCCTTTTACATGCCTTTTGAATTGTCTTTTTTGCCAAGATAGCATGGTTAGAAAGGAATTACATGTATTAATATCTATATATAAACACTTGTACAGAATTTATAAAGGAGAAGAAAGGCAGGATTTGGAGAATTAGTGACTGGGGCGTGAGGAGACTGGCATACAAGATACAGAAGGCTAAGAATGCTCACTATATCTTAATGAACTTCGAGATTGAAGCTAGATGGATCAATGATTTCAAGAGCATGCTTGACAAAGATGAAAGAGTCATCCGGCATCTTGTGATGAAGAAGGACCAAGCTGAAACAGAGGATTGCCCCCCTCCTCCTGAATTTCACACAATGCGTACTGACATGGATGATAATGATGAGGAAGATGATATTGAAGAAGAATATGATGATGACTATGATGATGAGGATGAGGATGAGGATGAGGATGATACAAGTGAAGTTAGCAATGACACTGAAAATATTTTCTACATTGATGAAGATACAGATGATAGAGAAACTAAACTAAGTCAGCCTGCTAATACAAGGAGCCAAGGGAGCAGGAAACAAAAAACTGAGAAAGTTCTGCACTAGCCCTTGTATTGCAGTATTACCTGAATCATATAGCTTGCTTAGATAGGGGTAGATAGTTTCCTTATTTTTGACAATTTACATTCTATTCTGGGTGCTTATGTAGTATTTTTTCGTGTTTCGTCTACTGCATTCTCCAAATATCATGTTCATTTTCACACCCAAGCCATCTGGAGTTTTTGCTATTTGGAAATTCAGTCTGACAATGTTAACTCTGAAAGAGCCCTCCAGAAATCTTGAAACAGTGACCTGCAAAAGCAAATGAGTCTTATATTAGTTTATGATAAGTTATGTTTAGTTATGCCATGAAATAATGAGAAAGCTGAGCATTTGTTGCCTCTTACTTTTATGTGCATTCCGTTAGCTACTAGATATGATGCCATGGACAGAGGACATTTGTAGATCATATCTTCGATAACCACCATCTTCTGCCAATGGAAGTATCTGGCATCCATCACCAATTCAGTAAGCATCTTTTGAACTGAGATTACTGAAATCTGATACCCATCCTCATGTACTACCTTCCAATATGAAATTAAAATAGTCTACTGGCACTTTGTAACCCATCTTGCTGAGAAAACTTCGAACTAAAACATTCCATATGGAACTATTGGGAGGGATACCGTCATCTAACATCCTATGGAGATACGTAACTGCTATTTCTAGATCACTTGATTTGCAGAAACCAAAAATAAGACTGGTATACGTAATAAAATCAGGACACTGCCCTGCTGCACACATTGCATCTACAAGCCGAGCAACTGATTCAACTTCACCATACTTACTGTAGGCATTGATCATGATGTTGAATGTCAAAATGTCAGGCTGAATTCCTCTCACCAGCATCTTTCCAACAAACACCAATGCCTCCTCAACCATGCCAGCAGAACAAAGGCCATTTGCTAAAGTGTTGTATGTAACTAAACCAAACTCAATTCCCCTTTCATTCATTTCCATAATGAGCTCAGACACCATGTTGGTGTCGTTAGATTTGAGAAGACCATCCAAAAGCTCATTGTAAGTGGTTATATTAGGCATGGTTCCAAATTTCTTCATCTCATCAAACAGTTGCATCGCCAAGTCTATTCTGCCACTGGAGCAAAGATGTTTGATAAAGGTATTAAAAGTTAAAGTATTTGGAGAACAGTTATCCATCATCATTTTTGTAATAAGACCATAAGCTTCCTCAAACATGCAATTCCTTGCAAGGACATCCACCATGGATGTATATGTCACAACATTTGGATGACAACCAAAAAGTATCATCTTGTTCCAGATTTCAGATGCACCACTTAGATCTCCACATTTTGCAAAGCCATCAATGAGTGTGCTAAAGGTTGTAACATTCGGAGGGCAGCCAATTCTTTCCATTTGATTAAGAACAGATATAGCTGCAAGCATGTCCCCAGCCAAGCATAGATTAGAAATTAGTGTGTTGTATGTAACAACATTAGGCAGAAAACCCTCCCTGATCATTCGGTTCCATACATCTCGAGCTTCGTGAGATCTCCCTTGCAAAAGAAGTCCTCTTATCAAGCAAGTAAACGTCTGAATATTAGGACAACACCCTGTTAGGAACATTTTTGCCAAAAGTGCAAAAGAGAGTTCAAAATAACCAAGATCTGATAGGGATTTTACAACTGTTGTGTATGTGACAACATTAGGACTAATGCCCTTATCCACCATCTCCTCTAACAATTGAAAGACCTCCTTCAAATTTCCTTCACTACATAATCCATTTATTAAGGCATTGTAAACAGGAACACTAAGGTTAAAACCCAAAGCCAATTCTCTTGCTTCTTTCACCCTGCCCGTCTTACTCAATGATGACACAATTGTTGTATAGCTTACCTCATCTGGGCAGCAACCCTTGTTTGACATTTCCACAAGCAACTTCCGAGCTCCATCAATCCTATTATTTTTACACAACGCCTTCAAAAGAATATTATATGTATAAATATTTGGCTCCAAACCATCTTTTTTCATATTACTGTATATAGGACTGATGGTATGGAACCAATTTTCAGTAAGCAATGCATCTAACAGATGATTATATATCTTAACAGTGGGTGTACAACCAAAATCTTGTATCCTATAAAAAGTTTTCAATGCTTGTTCGGTAGCTCCAGCTCGCCTGTAAGAATTTATAACAGTGATAAATATATCCTCAGAACAATAGACACCTTCCAATTTCATTTGCTGTAACAGATATTGTACACCATCCATCTCCTGCTGACGCCCAAGCTTCTCAATCATCATTTTGTAAGTCAAAGGGGTGTGCTTGAAAGATTTTAAATTGGATATTGATCTGAAGTACTCCAAAGCTAATGATATATCACTTTCATCCTTCAATCTCTTCAAGACATCAGATTCTTGCAGAATTATTGGGGATTTACTATTTTGATCATTTCGTTCACTAGAACCAAGAATTGAACCAGTATTCAGAACAAAAGGGATAGAGGGCTTATTGACTTTTAACAATAATGAACATCCTTCCTTCAAATACATCTTCTAAAATGATCTTTGCTTGAGTTTCTAGCTTTTAGCAAAAACAACAACTAGTTTAGCTGAAAAAAAGAACCACGAAGAAAAAGTACAGGAAGCAATAAAAATGGCATATAGTGGAATTGAAAATATCAAGTTCAGAAACAGAGTAACTCACAAAAAGAAAATAGAATTTGAAGAGGTTCCCAGGTGGAGGAGCACTATCCCAAATGCCAAACAGAGAAAACTACCTGTCATAATTCAGAAAGTCGTATTTAAACAAGATAGTACCTAAAAAGTTCACTCCTTTACAGCAGTTCTTGCCCAATTAGGCTCGGATTGAAATCAAAGAAGCTTACTTGAATTGCTTACGGTATTCCCCCGCAAACAACTTCAATCTGCAGCAACTTACACAGTCATCCTCAGTGACCAACTGGGCCATCGATGTTCAAGAATCCTGGTGAATGGCAAGAGTACCAATTGCAGAAAGAATTCGATCCTATTCAACTCCGAAGTGAATCAAGAACTCAAGCATTTTTCCAATTGCTGGATCCTGTCTGTTCAAGCCCAAGAATTGAAGCCAGCCTTGAAAGAATGATTCATACGGAGAACGCTCCACAGTCCCATATAAATTGGGTAGGGGATTTTAATCGGTCCTTTATAAATTGGGCTAAAATAAATCTTGAAAAAATGTATAGTCTCCACCTTAATTCCTATAAATATCTTTTTTTTTTTAAAAAAAAACCCAGGTTAGGCCCGGGATGCGCTCGCAACCCTCAACCTTCTGCCCTGAGAAGAAGCATTAGGAGTCCGCTTACCAACTCCCCCAAGCTGTTGAGTTAACAAGACAACACTTTAACGTAAGTTGTATAACTTAAAGAAATAAGTGAGCTAGTAAAAAGTTTTTTTGACTCAAATAAAATTATAAGATCAATCGTATACTCATATATGCAGAACACAAATCAAATTAAAGTTAAATATAACTCTGAATACTAAATAATGTAATAAAAAAAAACCGATAAAGTTGTTGGCAAGGACAACAAAAAAAGTAAACAACTTCAATTTGAACCTTTGGACATGACATGAGCATTTGAGTGTTGCTTGCTACTTCTTCTTCCTAAACTTCATTGCTTCACAATCAATTCTTTTAGTGTCAGAATTATTATGATACGTACTTATAACTTCAATTAGTGTTAGTGTTAGAATTTAGATACGTATCATATGATTCGAACTCATAACTTTTGAATAGATTGTTTCAAATGTTTATGATTTTTAATCTACCTATTTGAATGTTAAATGTCATAAACTCCCTCACACGTGTTATTTCAAGCTTGTGCTTTTCCCTTCTTTTCGCCATGTTTCAGTTTCACTTAGGTGAGCAATGACATGTGCATCTCTATTTATATACACACGAAACTGCAAAAAAAGTCCAAGAATCAAACGTGCTTCATTAAGCCAAAGTTTTTCTTTTGCAAGATAGCAATTTGTCTAAAAATGGCTAAAGCTACTGTATTTGTATTCATCTTCTTCTTCATCTTAAGTTTATCTTGTTCTTCGTTGGCTTTTAGTGGTGAATCAGAAGCTGATGAGCAGCTCTTCCCTGCCAATGATCTTGGTAATGAAGAAATGCCCATTTCTGATGTTGATCTTCTAGAGTTCCCTCTGAACTTGGAGTTCTTGGAAGCTGAGTTCTTCTTATGGGGTTCTCTTGGTCATGGTTTGGACGCCATAGCTCCTCAGCTTGCCTCAGGTGGTCCATCACCTATTGGTTCTCGGAGAGCCCGTCTCAGTCCTCTTATTAGAGATATCATTGCCCAATTTGCATTTCAAGAAGTTGGACATCTCAAGTAAGTTATATATTCATAATCATATACATATGCATATATATATATATATATATATATATATATATATATATTGATGATCGTTTTTAAGTCCTTATCTTGACACAAGTGGTAAATAACAGAGCGATTAAGAACACAGTGCCAGGATTTCCAAGGCCGTTGCTAAATATAAGTGTGGAATCATTTGCAACAGTGATTAATAATGCATTTGGACAACAACTGCAGCCACCTTTTAATCCTTACGCTAATGACATCAACTATCTCATTGCATCCTATGTTATTCCTTACGTTGGACTCACCGGTTATGTTGGAGCAAATTCAAAACTCCAAACCCCTACTGCCAAAAGAGTATGTCCATCACATCACATCACCACCCACTATTCCTCATTTTTTAAGTCTTATATAAATTATATATATATATATATATATATATATATATATATATTCAGTTGGTTGCAGGGCTTCTAGGTGTGGAATCAGGACAAGATGCAGTGTTGAGAGGACTGCTCTACGAGCGTGCATTCTTAAAGGTGGAACCATATGGGATAACAGTGGCAGAATTCACCAACCGGATATCAAAACTGAGGAACAAACTTGGAAATGCAGGTGTGAGAGATGAAGGGATAGTGGTGAAACCAGTTAAAGGTGCAGAAGGAAGAATCAGAGGAAATGTACTTGCTGGTGATCAATACTCACTCTCATACGAAAGAACACCAGAAGAAATACTAAGAATTGTGTATGGCAGTGGAAAGGAAAATGTTCCTGGTGGATTCTATCCAAAAGGGGGTGATGGTAGGATAGCCAAATCCCATCTCAAACAAGCAGAGGGGTTCTTGGATCAGAACTTGACCTAATCATCATTACCATTTCTTTGTTTCATAGCTAGCTACTACAGTAAATCTAAACCCATCCCAGCACATGTAATAGATTGCACCATCACATACACACACACCAAATGAAATAAAAGGCTATGGCTATAATTAATGAATGTAATAAATAACACACATGGACTGGAAAAATTTAAACAGAATTACCGAAATGATGAATCTTATATCTCTACAGCTAGTATATGCATACACTGGTTACTTCGATGACTATATGTGGAAAGGCATTGAGAGCCTCAGTGGGAACTCATAAGCCACCTCTCTCAACATCCTGAACTTGTTCTTTGGATGAAAATGAGCAGCTTTTTCTGCAAGAGGAAAGCATTTGTAGCGAGTACAATATGTCTTGGGGACTATCACACCTGTTAATTTAAACATGAACACAATTTTAAAACCTGTGATAAGTTGCAAGAAGCTTTGCATAAGTTTTTCTGCTGCAAATTCATGAATCATGAAGAACTTATTCCAGTGAAGCAATCCCAATTATGAATATTAACATGAAGAGAATCCAACACTTACCATCATCAGAGGAACCCTCAATAGTACAAAAGACACTACGTATAAGCAACTTGCAATCACAACTGCTGCAACAATGTTGTATCCCAAACGCTTATCATCTTTGATGGGCACAAACACTGATTTTAATGCATTTGTCAATTCAAACAGCCGGTAAGAAACCTGCAGCATAGAAGAGAGAAGTTGTTAGTTTCTCAATTCTCCTCCCTGCATCCCAACCAACCCCCTAAAAATAACCCTTCAGAGTTCAAGTTTGATTAAAAAAATGAAGAACAAGAAAAGGAATGCTTACTGCAATATAGATGGAAGTGTTGAGCATGAAGTTTAATAGAGGATAGTCTGGAATCAGAGAAAGCAGTAACTTTGGCTGACCATCTGGTACACCCGATCTGCAAGCAAAGACCATAAAGTGATAAGGGAGATATAAGCTATAGCCTATTATTGACCATCTAGAAAATAAGCAGGCAACCAAACGTTAAGATACATTGTTAATGAAGCAATCTCATCTACATCCTTATTTATTTCCACAAAATTATAATCAACCCATATGATTACAGCCATCTAGCATTAGTTGACAACCATAGGAATACAATGAAAAATCATAAATGCAATTTACAAAATCACAAGTCATTTAGCTTACCTCAGCCAAATATGGATCTGACAGATATAAGTCTCAAGTGTAACTTTTCCAAGCCATCTATTTGTCAAAAGAGTAAAAACAATGCCAGTAAGTTCATTGCAAGAACCAACTCCGGAGATAATCACAAGAATCTATTCCCACATTTCCATATGAAAGGGTGAATGCTACACTGACATAAAAATTTTCTGATAACAAAAAAATTTAATACATAGTTCCACTGATGAGGCCCACTTACGCAAATAGTGTCAATGTGTAGCTGCGGAAATATTGAGTGACGTTCCGCAAAGTTATGTAGACACTGGCAGACAAATGGAAAAGAAATCTAAGATCAGATTAAGAATCGCCAAGTATTTTCATACAGAAAAGGTGACAGATAACTGGGCAAGGCAGGCATACGTTATAGGAATCCATGACGTATAAGGATGATATTTGTTGTATGTGATCTTTGGGAGCTTGTATACATGCTCATACCACAAGTATCCCACCTGATAATTGTGACAAGATTCATGTCAGGCAGAAAGGAAGATATTAAAAGGATGTGCTAGATGTCAAAACATGGAATATGCTTTAAGATTGACACAGTACCACCAAGGAAATTGTCACCACAGTCGTTTTGATTGATATCCTACGTTTTACTTCAGTTTCCTCCAGCTTTTCCATCCATCTTTCCACCTAGAGTAACAAATTCCAGCACATTATCACTATGGCCTGTATTTACGCAAAAAATTACCAGAGGCTTACAGCCAAAGGGGTATGATCTAGCACTGAAAAGTAATGGTCTAAGCCAGCAATAAGTTTACCGTAGGATGGTAATATGCATAAATCATCCCAATGATCCATATGTAACGATCTAGACCAGAGCGGAAATGCCACTCATGCAGAAGAGTTTGTTTTGGTTTTGAAGGATTTGGATCAGTATATCCTGCAACATGTTCACATATTAATATCAGAGGTTCCATCAAAGAAAATGAAAGTGATTGTAGTGATAGAAACACCAACCGAGAAGGAAAGTGAAGGGGCTCCAGACCAACTCAAATACTCCAGGAACTTCCCATATCAGAATAACCACCAAAAAGCAAGCTATGATTTTTGCAGCAATCACAGTTCCATTCTCGTTATATTTGTTGAGTATACCAAGGGCACCATACACCATAAGAGTGAAGAGAGTGTGCATAGGACAGATGTAGTATAACATGTAACTGTTGTTGAGTACAATGCAACAAAATAACACCAAGAAATTCAGCCGCCACATCATCTAAAGGACAAAAAATAAGCCTGTCAAAAGATGATTTTAGTTGAGAGGTCTAGAAACATCCGGATTCTGCAAGGAGATAGTACCTGAGCAAACCTTGCAACGCTAAAATCCTTTCGGATATAGTAATATGAGAAGTTCCCAAATCCAGTCATCCATACATATGCAGCAATAAATAAACGTATGGCATTATAGATTTCTGTTGCAGCAAAGTAATGGTACATGAGAAATAGAACCTGTATATAAGATTAAAAGGCATAGTGAGTGGTAATATATGAAAAAGAGACATGCAAAATGCTGAGTGGAAGGAATAGAAAAGAAATTTTAAAAAGGGAGGGGGAAAGAATTGACATGACAGAACCCAGAGAAATTGTACTAGGGATGGTAAACTGTATCAAAGTTCCTTGAAAACCAGCAGTTAACTGTTATCTTAGGTCTATAAATATTTTCAGAAAGTTCTTATCATTATATCACATGTAGGCCAAAAATTCTAGATACAACAACACATAGCCCCTTATTCTAGTTTATTTTATATATTTTCTCATAGGATAGCAAATGAAGTAGTGGTGTTGCAAAGATGTTATGAAATTACTTTCTAGAAATTAAGAGAAATAGTATTAAACTTTGAAAAGAAAATAATTTGTAGTTAATTTGATTACTCTAAACAATAATAAGATGATAATGTTTCACAGTGAAGTAAAACTCTTAAAACTGTGGAAACTATTAGACCATTAAAAATATATATATATATATATATATAACTCAGAAAATATTACGAGAACTGTAACTACACATAAACCTCAGCCTCTCCGACAGAACCATCAGATTCCAGAATGGTAGAGGTACAGGAAAGAGCATGGCATCCTGCTATTAATAAATAGTACCAGTAAGTTAATTCCAATATAATTTGACTTACCTGCATCCATCCTTTCCACTCCTCAGTTTGATGCCTGTTTAAATACATTATGGATTTTCCGGAGAATGGCGATTTATCCTGATGCAACTTGAAAGAAGTAATTGCTGACACTATGATAAGAAGGAAGTATAGAAACAAGAAAAGGTCCCGATTGTAGTTCTGGCAAAAAAAGCAACAAACAAGTCAGAAGATTGCCAAACCCATAGGTCAGATAAAACAACTTACAAGGATCTTTGTTACTTTTCTTTTTTTTTTCTTTTTCTTTTTTTGTTTTAGGAGTGGGGGTAGGGGGGTTTATTATCGTTCTGCATAAGCATTCCTTGTGAATAACAAAACTGAATCTAAATCTACCTTCTTTGATTCACCAAAAATATTTGTACGATCGCATATGTAAAGGTAGAACAAAAGGGCTCCAAACTCTGACCTGGACAAGAAGTAATGAATTTTCTCGTTAATGTTAATTCCTTCATAATTTTGAAGTTTAAAATATTCAACAAATGCATACGTACATGGCTCTCAAGGTCAATCGATTCTCAAGCAAGAACTGCTCATCCAGCATCAGAAACCTGCAAATATTTACAAGGGAGAGCCATATTTAGTCAGTAAGAAGTGCACATAGAAAAAATCAACATTGGCCATCCATAAACCTGATGATATGAGAGGTGATAGATGAATTCCGAACTCGAGGAGATGCTGACTGCAAAACACCCCCTTCAAGTAAGACAGTCGAATCATCTTCTTTGCCCGATCCATTGTGCAATTCAACCAAACTAATATCTGAATGCCTGCTACGGATATATGAAACATTTTAAAACAGTGTAAGAGAGAGAGAGATGAAGCACATGAAGATAATAATTTAATCTATACAGACAGCTGTAACAGCTGATGTATATTCATTGAGGCCAACCAGTGAACAAGAAAAGAAAGTGATAGCCACAGAAGATATGTATGTCAAAGAAATGGTTTATTAGCATCTTAAATCGAACATGAAAAGCAACAAGGTACTGAAATAATTATGTTCCAATATCATCAATCAGCTGTGAAACAGCAACAAAAAAAAAAAAAAAAAAAAAAAAAACCATACACAAGTAAAAATCTTTTCTGACTTACGCTTTGGCTGCCGAATTTTTCTTGAATTCCAGGTACTCAGAGTATAGCCAAGCTGCAAATACTGATGCAATGCCAAGAAAAAACGACACCTGCAATCCAATTTCCACTACTAGTCAAGAATCAATAGCATTGTACAATTACTGGCATCAAAAGAAGAGAATCAAAAAAAGAGGAAAAAAAAAGTTGAATAAAGTCGAAGGCTTTCGAGGATATAGCATCTTCACAACCCACAATTCTACTATAAACTGAAAGCCCACCAATCAAAATAACAAAAGAAACACAAGATCAAAGTAAATTCCAAGTTGATTGAACATTTCACTTCAACTAAAAATCATAAAGAAACGCATTTCGAAATTTTCCAACTTAATTCAGAATAGTAATAATAATAATCTTACAACATAGTGCAAGATCCAGTATTGCAACGATCCCTCAAAGAAAGTAATAAATTACCCTCAAAACGAGGCAAAAATGAGTAACATCGACAAACCTGTCCAGGAGTTAACGGTCCATAGATCACGGCCATTTTCCTCCGTTCGCCAATTAACAAATTCAATCCAATACTCCAAACAAAAACATATAGGGCAGTAGCAATAGGTGTAGATTAACTAGAAAATCGACTAAATTTGCAAAAAGAAGGCAAGATCTAATGGAAAGAAATCAAGAATTCCTAGATTTTCTCTATCTGAAAAAAATTTCATAAACTCCTTCTGTACATAATTTAGTGGGTTCTGGTTGTTTTTTTGCAGCAGCTGCGAACCATCTCAGTGCTAAGAAATATGGGCCCTCAAGTTTAAAACAAATACGTATTTTGTAAAATATATCATTTATCAAAAATAAAAATTCAGTCTTTTTCTTTTCTTTTCAAGGTCAATTTCTGTGTATAATCTCAACTAGAATTGAAGTTTTTTTTTTTTTTTTTTTTTTAAGCATCCAGTATCCGAATCCACACGGATCGACTAATCTGGATTCGACCTGGGGTACGTTGCTCTTGCAGAGTCCAACTCTTACTCGAGGGTGAAGGTCTGGCACAGAGCTTTTTAAAACCACCTCAGAGGATTCGAACCCTCGATCATCCGCCCCGAGGAGAAACTTTAGGAGTCCGCTTATCAATTCCCCCAAGCTGTTAGGTTGAATTGAAGTAGTTTTTACTAATTCTGTAAGATGGAAAATGCAAATATTATGTCCTAAACTAAGTTATTTCTAAAAATATATCAATCATTTATTAAATATTTTTTACTAAAGACCATACCTTTAAATTATGTCTTAATTCGAATATAGATTCAATCTTACAATCATTAAATATATATATTCTTGATGTTATCTCTTGAATCTCTTTTGCGACTCATCCAAGGAAGAAAGTTGTTCTTCCATACAATTAACTGTTCAATGATAAGGAAACTAAACCGCCAAACCACCTCATTTACTTCAATGATCAATAAGAAAAAGAAATGGAAATTCATTTACACTTCACCGACAAATTACTTCAGCTGTAAGCCACTAATCCAAGGGAACCCAAACGTCATATTCATTCTAGACTAATAAACAAACAAAAATAAATGTTTGATGAAATTGAAACTTCATACTAAATGATCTCGACATATATGGTCATCCAAGTCCCTTTAGCATTGAGCAAGAATCAAATTCTTGGAATATAATTTAAATCAAATTCTTAGATTATGAATTAGTTGAAGTCTCGGATCTATCTACAAAAGAGTGAGTGATTATTAGTGAGCATCAGCACCAAATTAACAAGAACATGTGAGGAAAGCTGCTCATCATCTTTAATCCAAGGATGGTCAAAACCAGCGGGGAAAAGGTGGCTGATTGGTAGTACCTCAAATGTCCTTTTGACCTTTACTCTTTGTAGGTTTTAATTACCTAGGTCACATACTTGGTACTTCCAGCTTTTTCTTTTTTCTTAATTAGTATCTATCCATATATATATATATATATATAATTCAAGTGTCCTACTACTTCTACTACTACTATATTTGGCCATTTTTGTGGAAAAGGCACAATCTAAGTGGCTCTCCAAACTCCCTTATATGCTGCAATAGTAAATCAATATAATCGTACATATATGTACGAACTGCTACTAATCATCAAGAGCTTCATAGCTGTCCAAGCCAGGAGGAATAGTTTCAGTGAGTTGAAATTCATCATTTCCCAATTTACCAAAAGAAGGAATTCATCATTTTCTCCTCCTAGGCACAGCAGCCCCACAACACTAAAAGCTTATTCATGGTGTCTATGAACAAAAACACCAAATCAAACCCCCGGCCAATAAACAAAGAAGTAAAATTCCGGCACGGACAATCTTAATAAGAATAATTTATCAAGAAGCTGTTAAAAGTAAAATACCCCTAACCTGATATACCAATATCCAAAAAGCAAATAAAGCTGTTTCTTTTAACACTTTCTATTGAATCCATACAGCAGCTATGCAGTTGTCAAATCCAAATTGTTCCTAAGTAGCTACTTCATGATAATACAAGAAGCAATGGTGTGCCTTGCACAAAACCATCCTATCCTTCTTTCTACACAGGGTATAGATGGGATTAGAGAGGTAAGAGAGTAAACCTATTCCTTATTTTGGTCAGCAACCATCAGTTCTTGATGGGCCCCGACCCTATCTTTTTGATGGTCTATCATCATCCTCTCCACCGTCACCATCTGAATCATCTTTACCTCTCTTCCTCTTAGGAGGAGCCTCAACCTTACCTCCACCATCATCATTGTCATCATCCTCGTCCTCTTCGTCCAAATCATCTCCTTCACCATTTTCTTCTGGCTCAAAATCACTTGCATCTTCTTCATCTTCGGCACGACCAACTGGTCTAACAAGGTATTCTGTGCCTAGGTCCTCCTATGTCAAAAAGAAGAAAATACAATGAAAATTCTTTCAACTAAGATCAACAGGATATACCAGTTAAGCATATTTAAAGAAATAGGTAAATGACTAAACCTTAAGAAGGCAAGGATATGTTTTACTTGCATATGCTCTAAGCAAATTAAAGATAGTTGTGTTTACACACAAATGCAGAACAATAATGGGCAGACAAGCTCATATGCACATGGCAGAGTATCTATCTGTTGCTTAGATACAAAAACACAGGTAGAAGACATTTCAACAGCTGTATACTCTAGCATAGATATCAAACTAGGCTGACAAACATTAGCAATTCCCTGACCACATTCAGTATACTCTAGGAGAAAGCCTTTTGGCAAAAGAGTATAGGCAAATAGCAAGAAGCGAACAAACAGGTTGCACAACACCAAAAATCAATTTTATTAGCTTAGGGGTAAAAAGAATCGAGGATAAAAAAATAGTAAAGGACCTAAAAGATTATACTTTTTTCCCTATAAAAGTTAAGTTCTTTATCGATATTCATACAAGACATATACAAGACAGGTTTTTATAAATCTAGTCATGTATATGTGAAAAAAAGGAGGAAATAAATTATAAACCAGTACCCACAATTAGAAGAAGCTTCAACAAGAAACATCCCGCTTTGAAATGACAGATTTTTCTACCACATAAATGTCAGCAATTTAAGCACAGAGAAAAGCTAGCAGGGGTGGAAGGAAAAACCAAAACAAAAATTCATTTGAAATGTATTCAGAAAAATATTTTGCTCAAATTCAGTTGAAGGATCTGCAGAAAAAAGATCTACTTTTACCAAATCCTGCAACAAGCTAAAGTATTTGTTTACAAAGTCCACATAATAAAATAGACAAATTTAAAAATAAAGACACCCATTAAAAAAGGCATATAGCGAAAAGGTAGAACTCTACACAGCAGCAATTGATTAACACAATAATATATGAAAAATACCCAAAAAACAGTTCAAGTATCTTAGTAAGCAAAGACAACAATATCAGCAATTACCGAAATTTACTAAATTTTCTCAGAAAATCCACTAGATCTAAGAACATCAGCTTTAAGAACAATTATGCTAAAGATAATATAACTCATCCAACAGAATCACAAAAATTGAAGCTCGTGTTTGAATTAGAAAGCACAGCCAGAAGAACTCGCCAAAAGAACAGTAGCATAGGAACCAGATCTAAATATCAAAGTAGAAAAGGGGAAAAAAAAAAAAAAAAGAGAAACTTTACCTCTTCTTCCTCGCCTTCCTCCTCTTCTTCATCATCGTCGTCGTCATCCTCGTTTCCTTCAGCGTCATCATCATCGTCGTCGTCATCGTCATCATCACCTCCCTCATCGTCCTCATCACCGTCTCCATCCTCATCCTCATCCTCATCATCTACTGAGTGCACAGTCGGACCACCACTTGAGCTCTGCAGAACCTCCGTAACCTCCTCCTCGTCAACATCTTCGTCATCCTCCTCGTCCCCGTCACCGTCGTCGTCATCTTCACCTTCACCATCCACTTCCTCGTCTTCGATTTCCTCAACTTCTTCCTCTTCACTTCCAACTTCTATAATCTCACCGTTTTCCTCAACAACCGTCATTTTCCTCAAAGAAAACACAAACACTTTTTCCTTCACACGAAATTCAAATGAAAATTAAAGTGTAAATTAGAGAAATTTTCTGGAGAGAGGAAGAGAGAAGCAGAATGGAGGAGCTCCTTCTTCGTTCTGCACAGAAGCCGTGCAGGAGAATTGATCTGGACCGTTGAATGAAGAACTCACGCGATTTGATGACGTGGTTGATGAATCAACGGTCATGATGAGAGGCGATGTGATTCTCTTGTGCTTTCAGTTTGCGGCGCGCTATATTCGGCATTTTCTTATGATCAGGTTTCACGTGAAATGCGCGTGAGGGTATTTAGGGTTGAGACATTTAGGATTATTTTTTTTCTCTTTCTGGAATATTCATCAATTTTACCTTTTTTTTTTTTTTGAATGAAAAACTATTTCATCAAGTCATTTTGCTCTAGGGGCCATTAATCAAAATGAAAATATTTTTTAAAACTATAATAAGCTAAAATGCGATACAATTATAGTAAAAATAAATATATTCGGATTCATATTTAAGAAAGTTCTTTTTACATCTATTTTTTCTTAAATAAGGTTCGATTTGAACCAAATTCCTTTTATTTGGACCAAACTAAAGGTACTATCAGGATTATTACCATGTTCTAGGGTTCATGGGCCATGGTCCGTATTATTTTTGAAGCCTCGTAGGTTAATGTATGTTGGGCCACTTTACGAATAAAGTAGTTTTATGATCCCTCCATTGTTTGGCCCAAAATTGAAACGTTTGTATAAAAGAAGATTAGAAATTTTTTTTTTTTTTTTCTTAAGCATCCGGTATCCGAACCCACACTGGCCTACTAATCCGGATTGGATTGGGGTGCACTCGCAGAGTCCAACTCTTACTCGAAGGTGAGGGTTTGACTCAGAGCTTTTTAACGTAGCGCTAACCACCTTAGGGGATTCGAACCCTCGATCATCCGCCTTGAGGAGAAGATTTAGGAGTCCGCTTACCAACTCCCCCGAGTTGTTGGGTTAAGAAGATTAGAATTTATTGACCCATGATCATGATCAATATAAACAATCCAATAATATTATCCATTTTAATCTATTTTAGTTGAATTTTACTGGTTTAAAATGCATTTCTACTTAATAACTGTTTAAAAATCTCCTTAAGTGAACGATGTAGGACTCTAAGTGACAATTTAAATACTTTTTTTGTATTATAAAAAGACAAAGGAGTAAAACCGATAGCTTGGGAGAGTTGGTGCGTGGACTCCTAATGCTTTCTCCAGGGCGGATGATCGAGGTTGCAAATCCTCTTGGATGATTAGCGTCATGTAAAAAAAAACTGGACTAAACCATCACTCCCGAGTAAGAGTTGAACTCTAACAAAGGAGTACTTGTCATACTCATTAATGAAATGAATTGAAGCCAAAAATAGAATAGAGAAAATGTAGTAGCATTTCTATAGAGATTAGTTATAACAAACCTTACCAAAAATACAAGATTATAAATATATATATATATATATACATGATATCTAAAATTTATTTAAATCAGCATGAATTTATTAGTAAAAAGAAAAAAAAACATTAAATTTAAGAAATGTATATGCTGCAATAAATATATATAAAAACTAATATTTCTTAAATTTCATAAAATAAGATAGATACGCCCCCTTCCCCTTATCTACTAATTAATAATTGGTAGTATACTACAAAGTCAAAGATCCTCATCATCCCAATCCCTAATTCCCAGCGCCAAAAGGAAGAAGAAGAGGACTACGACGAGGAGGAGATGGTTCCGATCAAACCTTCAAATTTCCGTCATACGCATACCGGAGAAGCCATGGCATGAATAGAATATTAGAATTTTAATCACCAAAAGTAAGCAAGCAAGCGCAACCTTAATTTCTCGAGCTAATTTATATATATAATATATAATAGAGAAGATATGTGTCTATGGTCGTCCGCTTTTCGATGGCCGGAGTTTGAATTCAGATGGCCGGAGCTCAACTTCTTCTCCTACTTCACAACATCCTGGTCCGCACAAACTTTCCGGTGGTGGCTTGATTTCTCTTTAATTGATGACGTTTTGTGGATATTTGTTACTGCTCTTGAGTCTCTTGCTTTGGCTTCCATGTTCTGCTGTTTCTTCATCTTCTGTGGCTGTACTTTATGAAAAATTAACAAAGAACGCTACTTTTAGTACTGTTGCTTTGAATTCCTCATTTAGTTAGTTGCCTTTTATGGTTTGTAAATTTTCCTTTTCTGAATTCATTACTTTTAGTGGAAATCATTTATATTGTATACTATTCAAAACATTTCCTTCTCTTAAATATGCATACATTTCTATATGTATATATATAACTTCTCAAGTAAATACAATTAACCAATGAATGGGCAAAATATTTACCCAATGCATTTGGCGGTTAGAGAGAATAAAATAGATATTTATCTTTATTTTTAGACGGACCAATTGAATTATTATTAGATGAAAGGACACCTCTTTTGTATATATAAAAATAAAAAAATAAACAAAGGATTTGAGCGCGAGGGGCCCACGCGTAGTTATGACGTAAGATGGTATCCCAATGGGGGCGTGTGTACAGTTACTTGGAATATAATAATACCCTCTTCTCCCTCGCCATTTGCTCTGTGTAACCATAATTTGAAAAACACACAACAAGAACCGCACAATTATCAGTTTCGAGAAACAGAAACAAACCCCCTTCCCTCCCTCCCTTAAACTTCCCAATCTTGCCAACCTCATTTTTTCTCTCTCTTGTTTATTATTTTTTTTTTCTTTCTTTCTCTATATTTTTGGATATTTTTCGTTGTCGTCCAACTGCTGTTCTTGAACCCTTTTTGGGTTGGAATAGGCCTAAAAACTTTCTTTTCCATTGGATTCTTGAACTGATCAAAGTATTTTGTATGGAAGTTGATATCAACTATTCTAATAACAACAACAACAACAATAGAAGAAAAGGAGGGGTTTTCGTTCCAAATCAGGAGGAGCTTGTTCCTTCTGGAGCTTTCTTCCCTCCTCCAATTTGCAATTCTTTGCTGCGTTCGGGGTTGAAATATCCTAATTTGGGTCCATTTGGCCCTCATTTTGGTCCTGTTAATCCTGTTTTAGCAGGGCCTTTTGAGTTTGAAATGGACCCTGATCTTTTAATGGAAAAAGAGGTTCAAAGATCAAGGTCTCTGGTTCAGGTAATAAACTGCAGGCAGACTGCCGTTTTTTTACATGCATTTCTTGTTTCTCTTTTCCCCTCTTTTCCCTTTTTTTTTTTTTTAACATATTAACTTTCAACTTCTTTGAATGATCTCCTACGTAGTTTATGGCTGATGAGCGGCTGGTGCCATCTCCAGAGGAGGAATTCAAGAGAAAAAGTATTATCGTCAAGCTCAAGCAGGTGAATTTTCATACCTACATATATATAAGGAGAAACCCAAGTGAAATCCCCTTTTTCTGTTTTTTTTTTTTTTTTTTTCCTCTCTTTCTTTGACGGTGTGGGTTGGGGTTTTTATTAAGTGAATTGCATTTCATATTCCCCTTCTTGAAAATATGTGTGCCAATCTTTTGCCAACGATTCTTAGGTAAATCTTTTAAAAATTTAAGGTAACGTTATCACCTGCCTCCAAGATATTGCTACCAAATTGTTTAATTAATCCCCTATGTGAGCATTAGAAACTAAGAGGAACTGAAAATGCTGCTTCAAGAAATAAATTTGGCAAATTGTTGAAAAAACCCTCCAGGATTTTAACAATTTCTTTTATATCATCAAGCGCCATCCTTTATATTATTCTTAACTAAGTTCTTAAATGGCATTTGTTGTTTC
The DNA here is from genome assembly GCA_025388415.1 of Cynanchum wilfordii. NCBI lineage: Eukaryota > Viridiplantae > Streptophyta > Magnoliopsida > Gentianales > Apocynaceae > Cynanchum > Cynanchum wilfordii. The sequence goes on from JAHSUH010001979.1 coordinate 335,652, forward strand.
TGAAGACCAACGGGACTATCTAGAGCCATTGATTTCCTCTTCTTTGCTGTAGATTAGTTTCTTGAGTGGGACTCTCTTTTTAAACTGATAACTTATCTATGTTCCTGCTATCCAAAATGTTGTGTCTGAGAAACAATTCTTGGGTATCTGAGGAGCCTTTAATTGTTGTTAGAGTTCCACCGACTTTGGTCATTTTATTGTCCTTGTAAAACAAATCATATATACATTCATGATTCATATACATATTTAATTCTGTATATGGCTCCAGAATAATAAGGCTAAAATCATAGAATACTAAAACTTTTATTGTTGTCTACAATTCTTTTGTCAACTAATTATCTGATTGTCTCTTTCTCAATGACTATTCTGTTAAATGTAATCATAGTCAGACCTCATTAGGAACTGATTCAACTAATTTTATTTATTTATGTTGCTGCAAGTTGATTTCTAAATAAGCTTTCATAACGACTTTGGAACTTGATATTCATAATTTGCAGATGGTCATGAAATGGGTTAAGGCTGTTGCCTATGAACATCTACTTCCGAAAAATCGCATCAAAGCTGCTTCTGCTACGATTTTAACCTTTGGATCTTACGGTCTTGGAGTAAGGCTTCTTTCATCATTCTGCTTGTGGATGATTTTGTTATCATGACTTTTACTCTGAGCATTATTATTGTGATCAGAAAAATTAGAAGTAGTGGTCTGGGTTCCTGTGTCTTGAGGGAAGTTGCTTTATCCTGCTTAGGGAGAGTTTTATTTCATAAAAATGTAAGTTAGGCTCGCTCTGTTGGGTTTGTAATGTGAATGTTAAATGGCATGCTGATATCCTCTTGATTTTGAAAAATATAATTAGAATTGCTCATTGGTTTTTGAAGAAATTTATCAACTTTGGATTACTATTGAATTAGTTTTCCAGGAAACAATCAACTTTTGCATTTTTTTTAATATATATAGACAAGTAGATTTCACATCCAACCCTGAATTTTCCTCCTAATGCAAAGATCCTCTTTTATGCTTCAGCTATATCATATTTATCCTTGAATGGAAGCATAGTACTTAGCCTTTTCAATGCCAGTGGAATGGTATGAGCATGAAGTACATGTATAATTCCTTTTTCTGATTGATTCCAACAAATTAGGTCTACAATGCGGATTCAGATATGGATGCTGTATGCGTTGCTCCATACTTTGCCTCTTTGGCTGTAAGTATTTTTAGTTTTGTACCCTTCTCCTCCAACTTTAATACAACAAAGAGCCCACAAATGTTTGTTTGTGATGTTTACAGGAAGACTTTTTCATTGGTCTACACAATATTCTTTCAAGCAGACCTGAAGTGACAGATATACACTGTATCAAGGATGCAAAAGTACCTCTGATGAAATTTAAGTTTGATGGTGTTTCAATTGATCTGCCATTTGCTCAACTCAAAGTGATATCTGTTCCTGAGGTGGGTGTTCAGACTACACAATAACTGTTTTCTATATTGGGATTGGTTTATTTATTGGTCTTTTATGGGATTATTACACCTTGTCTACCATGTGACCTTGTATTTTATTTTGTCAATAGTCATGATGTTTTCTTGAGTTTCATATTTTGTAGGATGTCGACTTGTTCAATCCATTCTTTTTGAGAAATATTGATGAGACTAGTTGGAGAAGTCTATCTGGAATTCGTGCAAATAAAAGCATTCTCAGAGTTGTGCCTGATATTGAGGTAAAATAATAGGTATATTTGGTTTACTTTCTAGTTTAGGTTGTTGTGATATAATGACCAGAATTTTGATTAATTGTGCATAAATCAACTCTAATTTTCTTGATTTGATTGCTGCAGTTATTCCAATCATTACTGCGCTGTGTCAAATTGTGGGCAAAAAGGCGTGGAGTATATGGTCATGTAAGCCATTTGTACTGTTATTTCCTGGTTTTCCTTTGTGTTTAGTCCAACTTCTCCTTTTAATGACCGAAAACTGAAACTAGTCCAGTTGATCATTTGTTATGTTGGTTGCAGTTATTTGGGTATTTTGGAGGTGTTCATTTAGCAGTGCTTTCAGCATTCGTTTGTCAAAGGCATCCAAATGCTAGCTTGAGTGCATTGATGTCCATCTTCTTTAAGACATTTGCATTTTGGCCTTGGCCAACTCCAGTGTGTCTTGATGGTCGAATGGTGCCACCGATGTTTCCAACTGATGTGCGGTTCCTTATGCCTATTCAGTTGCCCTGTAGCCCAAACCAGTATTGCCAATGTAACATCACGCGAAGCACGTTTTACAGGATTAGAGGAGAGTTTATACGTGGATATGCTATTATTGAGGTAACATCCTCTCTTTTAACTTCTTCTCATCATCACATTGTAGTATCATTATAAAAGATTGCAAAGCAAATCACATTTTTTTTTTTGTCCGTCTTTTATTGCAGGATATTCTGAGGCCTGATTTTAGTTGGATTAGCTTATTTGATCCTTTCCCTCATACAAAGAACTATGTTCAGTTTGTTAAAATATGCCTCTCCTTATCTGAGCAAGATAGCTTAGGACAATGGGTTGGATGGGTGAAGTCACGTTTCCGGTCACTTCTAGTAAAGCTTGAGGATTTATTGGGATTCTGTGATCCAAACTCAAAAGAATACGGAGATAGTAACATGGTGGAGCCTAATGTTGTGTTCTACTGGGGATTACAACCCTTTAGGGAAGTCATTGATTTAGAGGGTGTAAATGAAGAGTTCATGAAAAGCCTTCGTAATGGATATCAAGGCCCTTTTGGAAGAATGAAATTAACAGTAGTTAAAGCATCTCAATTGCCCAGAACTTATACATGCAGAACAGTAACAGGAGGAAGCAGCAGCAACAGCAACAAAGGAGGAGGAGGAGGAGGGGGAGGGGGAAAGTCACATTGGAGGTTCTTAAGAAAAATTCCAGAGCCTGAGAAGAACAGCAGCAATGCCACCATTGCTGCTTGTGAGACTGCAAGCTTGAATAGTCCTCGCCTCCAAGCAGTGGTCTAGAATTCTTCTCTCTCTACATGTCTTTTTTTTTTTTTTTTTTTTTACAACATACTCTGCTCAAATAAAAAAAAAAAAAAAAAAAAAAAAAACAAAAGCTTTTTTTTTTTTTTTTTTTTTTTTTTTTTTTAACTGTTTTCTTCACTTTTACTTTGTGTTCTAAAGGGTTCTCTTTGTAAATCTTCTTTTGAATCCTTTTTTTTTTTTTTTTTTTTTCTCTTCTGCTTTGGATGATTACAAGGCTGGTTTTGAAATTTTGAAGTCTAGCATTCTGTTTATTCTTTTCTTGTCCAAATTGTACATTTCTTCCCATTTTCATGTTCTGAATAAGGTTGTGGTGGAATGCTAAAACTACATAAAATTTTTCTGGGATTAATTGGATAAAAGGTATATAAACACACGTGTAAGTGAGGGGAGTGAAGAAGTTGATTAATATTTTAACTTAATACTAAATTTATTTAAATTAGCAGTAAATCCATGCCAGCACATTGTTTACTTCCTGGATTCCAGAAATCAGTAGAAGAAAGTGGGGATGGTAGTTGAAAATGAAAGGTTAAAGAATTCTTAATCAAAATCGATATTATCGGGTTTGACTTCTTTATTTAGATATATTTATTGTTATCTATTTGACTTTTTTAATGAATTTTTTCCAGGAAAAGAAAATACAGAAGATTTTTAAGTCAATTCCCCAACAGACTACCATCAATGGGGGAGAAAATCAACATTAAATATCCCAAAAGAATAAGATTATGTTTGACTAGTTTTTTTTTCATTTTAACTCCAACTGTAATTTAGCTGTTAGTTGACTATAAGACAAATCTCCATAAATTCTTCTTTCACTTATTTCTGCATGCTTCATTTTAACCAAAAAAAAAAAAAAAAAGACATCCTTTTTCTTCAAATTAAAGCCTGCAAAATAAGTTAGAAGAACAAGAATTCCACCCCTTTGACTCTCTCTCTCTCTCTCTCTATATATATATATATATGTGTGTGTGTGTGTGTAAACTCACTCAACATCAGTAGTTAAAAATATTCTCATTGTACGTACGTAAATACACCATATATTTTTTCCCAAAGAAAGAAAGAAAGAAAGAAAAAGATGAGATTTTTATTAACGTATTCCGCATTGTTTCTTGAATGCAGTTTAATTCTTGCAATGTTTCAACCATGGCGGTGTTGTTACGGTAGGGATCTGATCAGCACCACATGTGATCAAACCCCAAACTACAACCTTTGCATAACAACTCTAAAGAAAGATCCTCGGAGCCGAAAAGCTGATGTAGCCGGACTAAGCATGATAATGATCGAAGCCGCGAAAGAGAAAGCCGACGCCACGTTACAGCTGATTAACAAAGTTGGATCGGAGTCGAGCTCCTTAGTCAAGAACGCATTAATGGAGTGCAGGGAAAACTATAAAGTCCTCCTGAATTCTAATATTCCAAAAGCTATTGAGTTCTTGAAACGAAATGAAAAGTTCTCTGCTGAGAGTGCAATGGCTGCTTCAGCCATTGAAGCTGATGGCTGTGAAAAGAGTCTGAAATCTTCCAAGTCGACTACTTCTCAGCTAATAATTATTGAGATGAATGAAGCCGTTTACGATCTCTCCTCCATTGCTCGTTCCATTATAAGAGCAATCCTAAATGGAACTCTCTAGAGTCTATCTATAGTGTACTCTCTCTCTATAACTAAAACTTTTATGTGCCTTAGATCATCAAGAGGCAAAAATTTATATACATACATATATAAAATATAAATGCATGACTGGCATATATATATATATATAAACAAATTGTGATATTTACTCACTAAACTTTTAATGTGAGCAAAACAAATTATTGTCATGTTTTACAACACTTATTACATTATCGGTTTTTTTTACTTTGTTATAAACAAGTAAATACATCAAACACACAAAAACTTACGTGTCTTTTAATTAAAAAGACATATATCCTTTTTTGAAAGGAAATAATCTCATTAATTGGCAACGTGCCATTCAGAATGTAACAATCCAGCAACGGACGGTGGCACAACATGTGCCCAAGTAACATTAGTAGTCAAACCAATTCCTATCTTTGCAAGCTCACGAGGTGCTCTATTTGCTAATCTAGGACAAAAATTAACAAAGACATATATCCTTTGAATTTACTTTTTTTTTTTTAATGAAAATAATTAATAAATATGTATTATAAAATATTTATAAGGGTATGAAAAGAAAATTTTTTAATAAATGCACTTTAAAAAACACAATGTTTCCTCCCAACTAAATATGACAAGTATAAAAAAGGAAGTATTTATTCTTCATTTAAAAAAGAAAAATAAAGTAATGTTTTATTTTTTTTTTCAACTTCAATTTCTTATTTTATTTAAAAAAACATGATTTTTTATATGTGAAAAATAAAAATAAATAAATTGAGATGGAGTAATTTCAATCTTGATTTGAAATTTCATTGTTGGGAAAATAGACAAAACTTGTTTAATGTATTGAATATGACAAGTCAATTTTGGGGTATGGGAATGCCCCCCATTGGTCTTATCACATAATCTTTTATGTTTGGTAGGGGTGAGATTGAATGAAAGTCACAAATCATAGCTAAGCGGTCGTTTTTTCTGTCTTAAATGAGGTTAAATGTTCGAATATTGACATATATATATAATTGTTTGACATTTAAAATAAGTTAGTAATAAACCCTTCTAACTCATATTAATTATTTGATATCTTTTTTATTAAATCAAAAGCATATTTCAAAATATCATAATTAACAATTTTGCAAGTCCTTATTTCAAAGAGAGGAACATTAAAAAATGTTATCTCTATATCCATGGTTATCCATCTCTCTCTCTCTCCTTCATCTTCTTTGATAATACTATACTATGACATAAAATGATATTGTAAATTAAAATTAACAATCAATTATTGGACAATATTTTTTTTTATAAGTAAATATTTATTAATAAAAAGAAATATTACACATAAATGAATGAATAATCATCATTTATGGTAACAAAGACAACATTCAACCTAAAAAAGGTGGATGCAACAACAAAACTCAACCTAGAAAAGTTAGGTGAGTCATAAACAACTATAAAAATAAACAAAAACAACAGAAAAAACAACAAAATTATTTATATTCATAGCATTCTGACCACCGATCATTGATATCATCTGCAAAGAGGACTTGAATCCATCTTCTTCCTTCAACAACCATCTCTGCGATCCTCGGCGTATCATAGACTTTAAAGACAGTCTACAAAAGAGATAAAATTGAGAAAATGGTCCAGATAGAGACTGATCTTTAGAGATTAAAGAAAACTCTTGCATTTGAGAATAAAATGTTATAAAAATATTAAGAAGTAGATAAAATAGTAACAAAAAAAAAAAAAAAGACGAAAACATAAAAACAAAAGAAAAAAAAAAGAGATCTTGTCAAGAGAGAAGCTTAGTTGGAGCTAAGTTGTTCTTTTGGCCAGATGAAATGGGTGAGGAGAAAGGAAGAAAGCGGCGACAGAGGGAGAGTAGCTTTAAAGGGGAAAAAAATTAGGGTTTGTAGTAGTGAAAAATATCTTCTACTCTAATAAAAAAAATAAAAAAATAAAAAAAAAAGAGTGAAGTAAGAGTAACCATACCATACTAGCATAGTTGGAGACCACCATGCATACATCAATCCTTCTCCAGAGGGCATCTTTAATTAATTTCTTACCTAATCTTTTATTTTTTTTTTTATTTTATATATATATATATATATCATTCTACCTTAGCATGAGTCCTCCATAGACACGGATTTTTCTCCACAAAAGTTATGGCCTCCTTTGCCCTGCAGGGGTGGCCAAGTTGGTGGGTAGGAATCTTGGTGACTGCAAGGTCTCAGGTTCGAATCCTGCCAACGCCTTCTTGGTCGAGAACTTTATACGGGGTTTACCCAATGTAGTTTGCCTGACCGAGCGTGGTTTGCAAGCTATTGCGCTAGCGGTTGTCTACGAGCGCGCTCAACAAAAGCGACCGCGAGTTCCCCAGTCATAAAAAAAAAAAAAAAAAAAAAGTTATGGCCTCCAATAGTGACTAAATATTTTCCTAATTTCTTCAAAAAAGAATAAACAAATTTTAAAGAGACTCACAAGCTCATGTCGCGATTATAAATTTAGCAATACTCATGGTTAAATATTTGGTATTATCTTCACTACACTAAAAGGGATATTCGAATTAACTATAAGTACTTAGTTCATTCTTATATACCATTACACATTCACTTTTCATTTCGATGTAAGACGAAATATCACAATGAATATATAAAAAATATGTTATTACTTGTAATTTCAAGTGGTGATAATATAATAAAATGATATTATATATAAATAATATATGATAAATGCTTGATATTTTGTCACTTGAGTTGAGTGGATATGCTTTTCATTGATAGCTTAACTAATCTTGTGTATCTATCTGCTTTTTTTTTTTTTTTTAAAAAAAAGTAAGAAGTATGTCAAGATCATATTATAGTCTTTGATTATACCTTTATTTATTCCTTGGCTTTTAATTTATTTTGTATTAATAATTAATCATCTTTGAATATCCCTAAAAGAATCAAATGCAATTGTTAATTCACAAAGCAACAATATATAAAAGAAAAAAAGACAAAGATATATATATATATATGTATATAATGAACATGGCTTTGTAGTTGTTAATTTGCTTTAGCTTTTCTTTAAACTAATAATAACAATATATAATTAATTCTTTGGTTAGGTACAAAGGAGAATGATAATTATATATATATATATATATATATATATTGAAATTGGTCAAATTTATCCTTAACTTATAAATGTTTTACGATTTCATCCATTATCTTTAATTTTGACCAATTTCATTCCTTATCTTTATAATTTTGGCAAATTTCATCATTCCGTTAATTTTTTTGTCAAAATTATAAAGATAATGGATGAAATTGGCCAAAATTAAAGATAAAAATTTTAAAAACAAAGATAATGGATGAAATCGCAAAAAATATAAATTAAGAGACCAATTTGGTCAATTAAATTTAAAAAAAAAAAAAAATAACGGATTGAAAATTACAAAGTATAAAAATAAAAAATAAAATAAAACTAATTTGAATAAAAAATATATATATATATATATATATATATATATATATATATATATATATTAGTTATAAACATGTTTTCAAATGAAAAGTACTTTTATTAAACAAAAGTTGCTATACAGCTGTGATCATTCACATTTAGAATATATATACACATATTATATATATATATATATATATATATTGCAAATCACTGGCAGCTGCTTAAAAAAAAAAAAAAAAAATCACTGGACAGCTGGCAAAACCTTTGATATGAACCGGTGCAAATTAGATAGAAGCAAAACCAAGAATTTGTTGTGATATATATCACGTATTTTTTTTTTTTTTTTGATATCTATATATATAATATGCATGCATTCATCAAAAAAAAAAAAAAAATATATATATATATATACATGCGTGAGCGTTGTGGTTTGTTTCATTATTACATGTATGTATAATCTTGAAATTGTGCGAGACAATTTGCAGAAAAAATCAGTAGGTTTGAACAGAAGAATACGATGTATCATCTGAACTTCCATATTTGTTTGGACATTAAACTAATTAATTAAGGTTACATCCTAAATACTGAAGAATGAAGAGATGTCCCATCCCATCCAGTGAGTACTTACTACTATTTCAACAAAATCCAAAATTCGTATTTCTATATCAAAATAATAAGTAAATTTGTAATAGTATATATAAGAATAAACTTAGATATTCATAATAATTGATTGTGGGCCCTACTCGGTACAAGCTTACGGGTCTGAGTTACGATAAAAATCCATAAGTTTTTTTTAGTCTCTATATCTAATCCCTTTTGAGCTTACTTAAGTTAGGAGAGAGAACTCGTCACAACGCACGCCTTAGGGTTAACAAGCTTCTTTTTTTTTTCTTTCTCCGTCCTCCGGATTTGGCTCGGTGCAACTCGGTTGTACTTGTAGAGTCAAACTCTTGAATCATCAACTTCGTGTAACATTTACAATATATTTTCTCATTATACTTCCTTTGCGAATCCAAATTTTTATTAAAAAAAAAGTATAAAAACAATTAGTGTAAGAAAGAAAATGGACGATTTTCCAACACACTCTTACTGGATTGATTGAGACAAAGAGTTGTACATAAGTCTTTCTAGTTGCTAAGGCGTCTCTTTAATTGACTCTTAACCATTGAATTTTCTTCCACTACTACTAAAAATATCTTTGAATCCATGGAACAATTCACTTGTAATTCTTAAAAGAAAACTTGCCTACTATATATATATATATATATATATATTCAAATAGAATAATATGAAGAAAACAAAAATAAAATAGAAAACAAACTACTAGATATTCATCCTTTTTATATGAAAAGTTTTCTTTTTCTTTTTCTACTTAATCCGATGTGGAATTAAGAAAGAAGCAAATTAACCCAACAGTTTGGAGGATTGATAAGCGAACTCCTAAAGCTTCTCTTCAGGGCAGATGGTCGAGGATTCGAATCCCCTGAAGTGGTTAGCGTCACGTTAAAAAATTCTAGGTCAAACTCTTACTCTCGAGTAAGAGACGCACCCAAACCGAATTCGAATTAGTCGGCCCATCTTTTGAGTTTAATGAATATATCGATATAATTTAGTGAGTAAATCAAACAAAAGAATTCTACGGATGCATTTCATTTGAACCCAGAACAAACAGTAATCACAAACATATTTTAACGTAGTGCCAAAGAATTCATTACCAACCAAAAACAGGAAAGAAACTTGTCTCAATAGTGACCGGCAGATATTTTCTTTTCCATTTTTTTTTCTTAAATTCACATATAATATTATATATATATATATATATTTTTTTTTTTTTTTGTGGATATATATATATATATATATATTCTATGAAAAAGCAATGGACCGCTATTATGATTTAGGTTGTCATATTCATTAGCATAAAGTAATTAACTTATCATTATCATTATAAAAAAAATACCATTCCATTCTGCTCACAGAAAAATGCTCAGCTCAATAATATCTTTCCTCATCTCACGCCCCGAGTTGATAATAAACATTATACGGTGTATATAAGATATAATAAAATAGAATGATATTTGAACCCATGTTGGGGTGTGTGTGTATATATATACATATATATGTAGGCTAATAGAATATCAAAGTCTTCTTACATACAAACTAGGCAGCCATTGATCCTAGTACTTTCTAAAGTACAACTAGAGTACTATCTTGATTTCTTGAAAAATGAAAAGTTTGATGAGCTTCATCCCTTCCATGGCAGAAACTCTCTGCATCCTTCTTCTTTTTCTTCTTCCCTTCTGTTCATGCCGTCCTTTGTCCATTGAAGAAATCAGTAGCAGCAAATCTTTCTTGATTAAGCTCAAAGGTATAGACTTGATCGAGAGCACGTGCAAGAACACACCCAATTACGAACTCTGTATCTCAACTCTACAATCTGATCCTCGAAGCTTCGACGCTACAGAGGTTGATGTTCTTGGCCTAGTAATCGTTGATGCAATAAAATCCAAAGCAACTGCCGCCATGGAAATCATCAAGAATCTCCGGTCATCTTCACCGTACAATTCCGACCCTGATTTGGGTGGTTCTTTGTTCGAATGCAGTGTTCAGTACAACGCAATACTAAAAGCTGATGTTCCAGTAGCAATCGAAGCTCTGACTAAAGGTATCCCAAAATTTGCAGACCATGGCATGGATGATGCTGCTGTGGAAGCTCAGGGATGTGAAAATAGTTTCCAAGGATCTAATTCGCCATTAACTGATATCAATCAAGCTGTTTATGATCTTTCTCTCGTAGCTAGATCGATAATCAAGATGTTGTTATGAGGTCTGCTGATTCTCTCTGTTTTAACTTTTCCCCTGTTTTTGTCCATAAAAACTTATATATGGGATGCTACTGTAATTTGGTTGGTTTTTCTGTTTTCTTGTCATTTCCTTCCTCCATATGTACATTGAAGTACTTGTACTAGAAGATTAGATTTATTTTGTCCAAACACAGGACAGATTATATATATATATAAAAAGTTTTTATACATCAGAGGAGTGATGGAATGGGAAAACAGCCCGAAACGTGCACTAAACAAATTATTGCCTGATAAATTCTAAGATTTTCATCATCCCACTCTAAGTTGGTTGCTTAAGATACACGGTTAATCCGGTTCTTACTGTATTAAAAAGGATATCTCGTTTTTCAGAGGTTCTATTACTTACTCTCTTGTATGGTCTATAAAAAGGAAACTTTCTGTTATATCATCTGTTTATGGTAATTCTTTGTCTAGATTTACCTTAAAAGAAAGTACAGTAAACTCGAGTTCAAAATGGTCAAGACAGGAATGGAGAAGATGTTATCTTGCAGACAATAGCCACATATTAAATATCACAAGCAACTACAGTGACCAAACAAACAGGTCTTTCCTTGTCATAGTTGTCGTCTATAATAAGAAAGTGTACAAAATGTTCACGAGAGAGTGCCTACTTTTTTCTAGAAAGAAAGAGAGTAGGAAAGCACACAAAAGCATCCAAATCAAGAAGCTAAAAGCATAATAACCCAATTCATATTTGCAATGATTCAGCCTGAATCTTATATATAAAGATCAAGTTCTTGAATCCCTTGTGTCAAAGACTACAACTTTTCTTCTCAAAGTTTCAATCTTGAAAAAAAAAAATGAGGAATTTGATCTCTTCCATGGCTGTACTTCTGATCTCTTTTGCAGTTCTTGTTCTTTCAAACAAAAGTATGGTGGGCAAAGCTTACTTGATAGAAAGGGAGGCAAGTGTTCTTATAGAGAATACCTGTGAGCACACTCCAAACTATAAACTTTGTCTCTCAACTGTGGTGTCAGATCCTAGAAGCTCCAGTGCAGATGTTGCAGGTTTAGCCCTCATTGTTGTTGATGCAGTCAAAGCTAAGGCAACATCCATGGTGACTACCATCAACAAGCTCAAAAAATCAAAGCCAGAATATAAACAGCAATTAGAAGAGTGCAGCACTAGATACAACGCAATTCTAAAAGCTGATGTACCAGAAGCAATTGAGGGATTGAAAAAAGGAGATCCAAAGTTTGCAGAAGATGGGATGGCTGATGCTGCCATTGAAGCTGAAATATGTGAGAATAATTTCCAAACTTCAAACTCACCAATAAGCTCTGAGAGTAAAACTGTTTACAATCTTTCAGTTGTTGCTAGAGCAATCATCAGAATGCTTCTGTGAAAGTCTTGATCATGTTTTCTTTTCCCTTCCTTGATGCACATTCATAATCGTGTTTCAATTATATGATTCTAAGATATTTATAAAATGGGGTTTCCATTTTTAGCAAGTTCTTCATCTGTTTATTTTGTATACACATAAATATATGCTAAAGGTGAATTTTTTACAAAAATACACCAAAAGCTGCTATCTTTGTCTCAATAATTCACACTATGTAATACAATTATTGGTCTCACGGCATCTAGACTCTAGTCACTATTTTCACTGTACTAAAAAAAATATATCCCGAATAGACGAGAAGTACCTAAAGTCAATGCTTAAATTTCATGACACGTTCTTATATTTGTGGGATGAGATATTACATAGACTTACTTTGGGAGGAGAAGCCATCTGAGATATTTTTTCAGGGATTTTTATTGTTTTCACTGTACTAAAAATGATATCTCAAGTTGACAATATGTACTTAAAGTCAAATCTTTACATTTGTGAGACGAGATATTATATAGACTTACATTGGGAGGAGAAGCCACCTGAGATATTTTTCAGGTATCCAAGAAGAAGAAGTAGCAGCAGCAGTAATGTTACTAAACAAAGCATGGGAAAATGTAAACAATATATCCACATCAATACTACACCTTCAAAACCAACTGCTACAAATATTGCAGTATTAAAATAATGCAGCTAAGTGGAAGCATCTATACTCAATTAATGGATCTAGCCACATGAAGACCCCCTGAAACCAGGTCATTTTGACTTTGAGAAAATCAGAATCTCAAAAGAACCTTCTCCTCCTCCACCAGCACCACCATCACAAAACATAAATTTCAAATAAAGAAAGCAGAAGAATCAAGGAAGTATAAATAAAGGGTCTTATACTCAAAGTCCACAACAATGAACCCAAGATTTCTTTCTCACAATACTTAAAGAAACAAAAAGAGATCTTATTTATTTGTGTATGCTAACAATCTTTACAATATGGGCATATAGATATGAAGTATAATCACTACTTAAGAAATTAGTCCTCAAAATCTTTCACTTATCGTGTTATTTCATATTCAACTCCTACCACTAACAAAAAAATAAAAATAAAAAAATGAAGAAATCACGCTTCCAAGAGTCAGACAATATATTTGCTAGGAAGAAACCTCAAAAGCCAAGATCAGGCAAGCCTTTTAAGGAAGTTGTCACTGCCATGGTGCGATGAACAAGGAGTTGCACGAGTAAGATTTCCAGTCATATAACACATCCAGAAACAACATCCGGCACCATCTAATCAGCAGGTTGTTATGTGCAAAACATGCAAACCAATACATATACATCAGAATCTGCAAGCACTTTAGATATCCTGTGTTCGTATAATTGCTTGCAAAGTCCAAGTTCTCGGTTACTTTCCATTTTCATTCATCAGCTGTTTTTTGGAAATTGGCCCATCCTGTTACTCTGCAAACACCATAAACATGGAAGATTGATTTACCCAATCTCAGTTCATACAAGTATTCAAAGATGTATCGGGGCAAGAGTCCTACCTGGAGAATCCTGGAGGAGTAGAATTTGAAACATTGTGTGAGTTTGACAGAATCATGTGTTTCTCAACAGCCATGAAACTATTTTCCACTGCTTCAGGAGAAGCCAAGGAGCTGCTGAAACTTATATCTGAGTTCAATCTGGAAGACATGCCTGCCACCATAACATAATTCTCGAGTTTTAGCCATGGTATTGAAATTGAAATATCATATTAATCTAAGATAATGAATTCCAAAATGTACTAATCTTTTGGCAGTCGTTGGCACAATCAAGTTATTAAAATACAGAAATACTAGGAGCGACACATGAGGCAGGGAAGATCAAGTTTACCTTGACAGACCATAACAACACAGAAGAGAACGGTTAATAGTATGGCAAAGAAGCTACCACCAGTTGCTGAAGAAAATGATGATGATCCCTTTGCAGCTTTCATTTTCTTCAATGCTTTCATCCTTTCAATTCTTGCACGTTTGATCATGGCAAGTTCAGCAAGTTCTTTAATCAACTTTTGATCAGCAGCATCAAGAGACAATCCTCTGGGAGGTCGAGGAGGTTTTGGATGCTTCTTAGCACTCATCGTCTTACGCTTGTCCTTCTTTATTTTCTTCTCCAATGGATCTACTACCACATTTTTGTCAATTTCTATTAGTACTTGCATATTCTCTGCAGAAACATTATTCCCATTTTCAGCTCTACCTTCTAAATTCTCCTGTTTCCCACCATTCGATGATTGATTGGAGACTTTTACAGGATTAGCATCTTCTAGTTTAGAACACGAAATGGGGTTAGGACTTGCTTCTTCATTCATAGTCCTGAAGCTCTCAATATCAACTGTAAATTCTCTTTCCATTAAGCAATGTTGAACAATCAAACATTCACCTTGATACACTTCTTCCCAATTTTAGTACTCCTAAAAGATATTCTGGACCCCTCACTACAGGAAAACTTCCAAGTTCTTGATTTCAAAATCTTCCACAATATGAATACTCTTAAATGTGGACCGATAAACCAGAATTCTTTAAGCTAAGAAAACCCTTTCCGAGAACAGAAAATGCAGAATAGAAAAATACTTCAAAAGTTCAAATATCCCTCTTTCAAAAGCGGTTCAACAATCAAAGCAAGCTTCTCACTGCAACATCCAGCTATTGACAATTCAAATGCTTCCTAAACACCATTAGAATAGATGCTTCAAGAAAGGAAAATAGCTGAATTCCAAGTCCAAATCTCTAACAAATTCAACAACCACAGAACAGGCAATCAAGAAGAATAAAAATGAAATCTTTGAGACAAATATCAATGCCCTCAAGAAATAAACAAAAAGAGATGGAAAAAGAAAACAAATTGATCAAAGTTAGCTACACATAAACACAGAAATTTGCAGACACGCATATCACACAGAAAATTTAGGTCGAATTGTATGAGTTTGAACAGTAAAACAAAAATGAAAAAAAGGAAGTACCTTTGAGAGAAAGAAAGGAGCCCAGATCCAGTGAAGACAAAAGGCAAAAAAGATGGGACAATGCATATGAGTTTGCGGAGTGAAGTGGGCAGTAGTATTTATTTACTAGTAATAGCTTTGAATTATGAGAGAGAGAGAGAGAGAGAGGAGCGACAGATAAGGGAGCGCACACGAGGGTTCTGTATACAAATGGCAAAAGAGTGCACACAGGAAATGGAAACTACAGTGTCTCTACAAATAGCAAGGTAGATTTTTGGTTTGGCCAATTCTTTTTTCATCCCTTTTCACTGTTTTTCGCAGATACTTCCGCTAATTCTGACACCCTCCTTGGATCAATCAATTCTTTAATCCCTCTTTTGGATTTTGACTTAATAGTATGATTTATCTTCTCTTCTTCCATTTGTACCATTTGACTTTATTTTTATTAATGTTATAATGAAATTGTTGGTAAAAAGAACTCCTTGTCAAAAACATCCCCCCAAAAAAAAGATATATATATATATAAATGGCACCGACAGTTGCTTCAAAATGCTAGGCCCTGTCCGTGTCCACCAAACTTTGACAGTTCTTTTTCATTTTCTGGGTAATTAATGAAAGAACATGTGATGCAGGCGAAAATGATGTCCAAAATCTAACAAAATCATGGCTTATGTAGGCAGCCAATGTTTATGATGATAGTACAGAGATATTTAAACACTATCCGTATAAACCAAGCACTTCATCACAACATGTGAAATGTTTTAGAATAATAATATTAAAGATCACAAGATATTACTTCAATCATACAAATTCACAACTTTTATATTTATAAAAAAATTGTTATAGCAAAATATTCTTCACTAGCTTAAATAAATATATGGCAATTTCTTTTTAAGCTTTTCAACTTATTTCTTTCCAAATCATATGAACACTTTATAGAAAAGAAAATCATCAAAAGGATATATGAAAATCTCTTAAAAATGGCAAGTTATTGATGATTACCATAACAAGAAAAAGTTTCATTCTTTGATTCAAATTTTCACCCATAAATTCAATGAATGTTTTGATTTGAAAAAAAAAAAAAAAAAAAAAAAAAGAAAGAATTTTTTGTACACAAGCATGACGAAGAAAACCTTTTACTACAACTTTTTTCCACCAAAATCAGAGCAAGAGTCATGGATTGGCATGAGCACAGAACATGATGAGGTGGGCAAAGTTCTTGTGGAGATAAGGGATATTTATCATCAACCAGTAATTGATTATCAGAATCCATGGAAAATCAAGAAGAAGTTAACTCAATTTGAAGTTGCAGGTGGTAAGATTTTGATCCCATTTCATGATACTTTTGAACATATATTTCGTCACTGGAGCATATCCACTGTAAATCATGTGGTTTCGGGTAATAAGGTTTCGGTTCTTTTGTGGGATGTTACTGAAAAACATAGTCCTAAACAATATCTGCTGTCTGACAACTTCTTTCTCGAGTTGATGCCTAATGATCATGATTATATTATCACTTGCAAGGATCT
The DNA here is from genome assembly GCA_025388415.1 of Cynanchum wilfordii. Classification (NCBI taxonomy): domain Eukaryota; kingdom Viridiplantae; phylum Streptophyta; class Magnoliopsida; order Gentianales; family Apocynaceae; genus Cynanchum; species Cynanchum wilfordii. Next base: position 352,425 of record JAHSUH010001979.1, read on the forward strand.
GTTCTTCAATCGCAAGTTAGAGATTGATGATGAAATTGGACTGTTCTATGATCCCAGAATGTCATATTTTCATTTCAAGTTATTTCGTAAAATTATCATATAATAATATTATATCAAGATTCTGTTCTATGACAATGTGCTCTTTTATAATATCAAGTAAAGGGCCTCTCTTTTCGAGTTATTTGGTGTTATGAAGGTGGGAGGCCATGTTAGGCTCAAGAATTCAATAATGATAAGATAGTGTAACCAATCCATATCAAACTGCTTCAATAATTTTGGAGGCAAGACATTAACTTGAAATGATGTTTCACTTTTACAGTCAAATAATGGTCCCTTTTTGTTAGGTGAGGATGTAGGTTGAGGGGTTTTGAGAAAACAGCCTCACATTGGCCTAACCAAAATTACAGATATTTATTTGCAGATACAGTGTATATTTGAACACAATTTGCCAACAAGAAACGTTTTTCATGAACATTTTTTACAACCTGAGTAATGTTTTTGTATCTGTATTTTGCAAGCAAAGCAAATCAGAAGTCTTTACAAATCAGATATCTCTCCTCCAAGTTTAGAATTTGATAATGGCAGCACCACTTGATGGCTTGGAAGCAAAAATGAATAGGCCTAGGTCGTTCTTATTGATTATCCCTTTATCGATTCTAGACTGATAAAATTGTTCCTGTGATAAATTTAAGCCAAAACATGAGCATAATGAAAAATAAATAGGTAAATATATATATAGATATACAAGGAAGAAAATAGCAGTGGACCTTTAAGTTAAGAATAAACTCAGGAACTGTATGCTCTTTAACTAAAGCAACTGCACAACCACCCCATCCGGCTCCAGTAAGCCTTGCTCCAAGAGCACCATTTTCTCGACAGATTGACACGAGCTCATCTAACTCAGGACAGCTAATGAAGACAGGGGACAATGAGTAAAATGAAGACATTTACTTTTATGAAAGGGCAGAGAAACTAAAATATATATATGTACATATGTTGTGAAGTATAGGTTAGACAAATTTCACCTGCATTCATATAAAATTCTACAACTCTCGTGGCTGTCATTCATAAGGTCACCAAGCTTCTTGAGCTTATCTTCTTCTTCGCTGCAGACAGAGTGATAGATACACTAATCAATGTGGGAAGGGAACGCCATATGAAAGACTTAAATATATATATATGTACAAAAGCTGAGCAATGTGAAAGGATAACATAATACTTGCCTAAGATCTGATGATACGGTATCTTTGAAAGCATATACACGTTTGGCCTCAGAGTACACATGAGCAGCCCTCTGGAGATAATTTGGCACAAATTAGTACTCTTTCAATAATAATAATAATAACATCATCCAGCAGAAATAAATACAAGTCATTTATAGTGGGCCTCGGATTGTATGAATACAATGCATGCTACACAACATGTTGAAAGGTGGAGGGAGATATCAGAAAGAGAAATATGAATATTGCATTAAGGGTAGAACAATCAACTAGTGGAATGTCATTTTTTGTGGTTGGGGGGAAGAGGTGGTATACCTGATGCAGCTTGAAATTCTTAGCAGCTCTCAGAACATCCAAGGAAGTAGGAGAAGCAGCAAAAATAGTTTCCAATTTTTGCTCAGTAATTTTCTCAATATCTTCAGCAGTATAAGGTTCCTCCATTAAAAACTCCTGTTGCAGACCAAGCTGTAAGTTCCTAAATTTGAAAAATATGAATATGCCAAAAAAGAAAGTGGAGAAAATCCTTCAACTAAGCAAACTCAAATGACCTCAGAAATGAACAAGAGTTACCTTCACAGCAACAACAGGATCAGAAGAACCATGAGTACCAGCAAATGCAACACACAATCCTTCAACATCTGAGAGAGTCTTCACTTTCGATATTGCATCTTCGGGTTTCATCCCAAGCTTTATGCCAAGGACAATCTGCAAAAACAAGAATGTGAATAGATTTCATAACATTATTCTAGGAATAAAAAATGATATAAATGTAAACTGCAAATGGAGTTTACAAGTTATCCTAAATGTGAAACTTAGAATAGTAAAAGATAAGAATATAACACTTACAGAAGCCAACCGACATTCAACAACCCGGTTATTGTAATTGGTCGCAGCCGTAACAGCTTTCTGTGACTCTGCCAGTGAATGGGCAATCACAAAAGTTCCACCAGCAGGAAGTTGTACGTCAGTTGCACGAATAGGATTGAAATCAATCAGCTCAGCAAAGCCAGGCTTTGCCATAACAGATATAGCCTGCACAGTGAAGCAATAAAATCCAGTGGTGAATGAACTCAAACATTCAAAGGAATATGATGTGCTAATTTAATAGTCTCTAATAGTGAAAATGTTATGATAACCCAACTCATCAGAGGCAATTCAAGATCAAAATTACTAAGTACTTTCTATCATGGACTTTTTATAAAGATTCTAACACCTAATGGCACTGGTCATGCCTCCCAACATACAAAGGAATGTTTAGGAAGAAAACAAAGAAAATGACAAATCAGCCATCAAAACACAATCTGGTAATCACGACTCTAAAAACAAGGCTTTGAACTGCTCAGACATCAAGACATTTTTGTTTTTGAGAGTAAAAAGTAAGGAAAAAGAAAACCTGGTGAAATTCCTCTATTAAGTAGTAAGTTTGTAACATGGGGAAACAATGTATGTTCACAAGCACTTCGGCCACGCCCAATTGAACTTTCCACATAGTAACACAAGACAAGGAAAGAAATAAAAAATAGAGATTTGAACAGAATTATTACCTGGTCCATGCCACCAGATTGAGTTCCAATGTGTCTTTCACAATCACATGTAAGTTGAGCAACTTCTTTCTGTTCAACATAAATAAACAAAAAAGTTAAACAGAGAAAAACTTGTTTAACATAAAAACGGGGTATATTTTTCAAATTTCTTCATCTGGTATCACTTGAAGTAACAATAAACACAATTTTGGTCACAAGTTACTTTAACAAGTTATAGGCAAATAAGCATCGTAAGGAGTATTCGAGTCCTTGGAATGATATACATGCAATGGGATCAAACCTTTAGTACCAAAAATAATCCAACAATAAATAATACAGAAGGAATGGTAATTCCTTTGAACTGTTATCCTCTCTAGAGAGATTACCTTGGGCACGTCCACACCAAATGCAGCCATGATAGCAATTGTGGAAGAACAAACAAAAGCTGCAGAGCTAGAGAGTCCGGATCCTTCAATAATACAAAATATAAAGAGATCAATTATGTTACCCCCCAAAAATCAGGATTACTGTGATCTATAATAGCAATTCATGCAGTTTATAAAACATACCAGTTGGGACAGTGCCATCAATAATGACATCAAAACCAACAGGTGCTCCAACATCTATTCCTTTTGATTTAACATATTCATAGAACCCTTTGTACCTGTGGACTCAATAATTAGAGCAAAAACATCTCAAATCTCTTATGTAAAATTTTCGTCTAAACTTCAAATTTCTTAAACCCTTGTGGAGAAGAATATATAACCTTCCAATAGAAATGAAATGATTAAGTACAATATATTCTTACCCACAAATGAAGTAGTGGCCCCATCTATGATTCTTCAAATCAATTTCCTGTAATCAAAGTGGGTTGACACCAGATCAATGAGACGTAGACAGAGAAAGTACCAAAATGTTTCATTAAATAACAACATTCTTTTTATTTTCTTATTTTTCCCTTCAATAAGTCATCATTCTTAGTATTTTTCACAAACTACATAATGTAAAATTTTAATATCTCAGCCAAATTTCTAGTATTTTTCCCCAAATCAGGATTTCTAAACCATTTTCTTATACTCTTTTCCCAAGACAAGGTCATGAATTAAGGAACAAAGAGTTTCAAAGATGGCTAAATCATTGTCAAAATTCTGTTTGAATGCAGAAGACTAATATTTAAAAGAACATTTACATAGAAATAGAAATTCAAGAATGTAAACATATGAAGCAAAGACACATGAATTGACATACATTTATAGAATAAACTTCCTAGTCATTTTCAGATCATACCTGTTCAGGTTCAGCAGGATAGGTGCACATGGGGTACTTCTCATCATTCACATTAGCAATCCGAAGAATCTTCTCCGACTTATTAATTCGAATGCCTACAATGGTGTCTTGCCTAATAGCCATAGGCAACACAGAGTAGCCCTCATAGTCTATATGCTCCCCAATCAAATTAACTCTCCCTACACAAAATCCAGATAAATTTTACAAAAACACATCCCTTAAAATCTTCCAAACTCGTTATTTTCCACAACTATGATTCGAAATTACAATATGAAGAAAACAGAAAAACAAAAACATGTTGACTGTTTTCATACCAGGGGATCGAGCATAAACATTGGGAGAATGGCCAAATAATTCAACAAATTTGGACTTCACAGTATCAAAACGCAACTCGGCTTCTTCAAACAGCGATCCACTTCCGTAAACATGTTCAAGATTTTGATACACTGGCACAGGAAGCTCCTCGTGCTTTGCCATTTGATCAACCAAATTTTCTTGCAAAAAAACCGAGCAAGAAGGGATTTTTATATATCAGTTTGTGATGCAAGAATCTTTCTTGATGATTGATTGCGGAGCTAATAATAAAGTATTGGTAATTATGAGATAGGAGTGAAGGAAAAAAAAAAAAAAAAAAAGGGCAGCCTTTTCGGTGATGGGATAATAGAAAACGAAGTTAAAAAAAAGGACAAGTAAAGAAAAGCAAGATTCTCGATTCAAAATCTGCACTGCAGGCTTTGTAAATTTTGTGTCGAGCCCTGAATACAAAAAAAGATCATCAGTTTTAACATATTTTATTTTAATTTTACCTTCTGTCGGATAATTTTTAACAGATTTTTTTATGCTTGATCTTATCATACATTTATTTTTTCCTTACCTTCACTGAATTTCTCAATAAATATATATACATATAAAAGAAAGTGATTTTGGCTAAAAAAAAAAAAAACTTTTCTTTTTCTTTCCATAAGTTCGAGTTTGAATCTAAATCAATCTAGGTGAGTATTGCATAATTTAATTTTTACTTTGAAAAAAATTATTAGATGCAAAGTTTTTCTCATTCTATTACATCATTCGCTCAAGAAAATAATGATTCTCAAAATCTTATTATTTATGTAAGCGAATGAAAATTTGTAATAGAATTAGAAAAACTTTGCTTTTAACTAATCTTTTGTCTTCTTATCATTTTCATTTGTGTGCGTGCAATAACTTATCCAAAACCAAGAAAAAAGATTGGTTGAAACATATGTATCAACTAATGAATTGATATGTACCATTTCTTTATATATATATATATATATATATAATATATATATATATATATATATATATATATAACTATAATTAAATTATGAATTAATAATTACATAATTGGATTTGTACTTAAGGGTCTTTTGTGAATCAAATAAATACATACATATATTTGTATTGTGTAGAGAGAGATGTATGTGTAGAATTAGATGAAGTCATGAAAAGCTTGATGAAGGAAATGGAATCAAAATCATGGCAAACACTTGAAAATAATTAAAAGGAGTTGGCATCAAACATGTCTTAGCCCGTGAGGAGAAATGTCCATTTCCCTTTTTCATGGTAAAGATTCTTTCATAAATCTCCAAGGAATATATATATATATATATATATATATATATATACACATACGTATTATATCGAAGGAACAAATCTTAGAACTTTTATGTCAATAAAAGGAGGAAAAAAAAAAAAAAAGAAGAGAAAATTCTTTTTTTTCTTGATTCAGTTCCGATTGCACCCATATAGTCTAAATCTTCTTTGAGAACGGCTTTCCCCTCACACTAATTCTTATGTATTGTTTACAATTAGTGTTTAACTCTTAAACTCGTATACCATTCATAAATCATAATATTTTTTTTGTTTGACCATCTAATTTCGGAAGCTCTTGTTCCAACTAATTTAAATTCAGTTACGTTGCGTATATAAAGTATAACTCTTTATTAAAAAAAAAAGTCTTATATAACATTCTCACAACACAACAAGAATCGAACTCACCAACTCTCTAATATTTCTAATATATTTTCTTATGGTAGCAAAATCAACACTTTCTAAAAATATTTTGTTGGATTTTAAAATGTTGATTATTCCTTTGGGCCACTACTAGTAGTTGGTATCTCCAAAGGTTTCTATTTTAGGCTGGAAGAATAGTAATGTCTATTTCTAGAACTAACCCAGTGGACTTTTTTTTTTTTTTTTTTGTTGTCCACCGGGTTCATCGAAACTTTGACCCGACTACATCCGGATCTGACCCGGGTCGCGCACTTGACTATGGTGGGGGAGTCTCCCAGCAGGGATTTTCTGTATTCACAGGGTCTCGAACCCGAGACTTACTTAAACGGAATTAAACCGCTTACCACTTGAACCAACCCGTTAGTGGCCCAATGGACTCTTGTTGACAACGTTAGAATACAAACTTCTTTAGGTTCTTACAGGCCCACGTAAATCAATTCTATGGTAATTTTATTTATTATTATTTTTTTGTTTTTAATTTATAATAATTTCTCCTAATTGTGGAATAAATAGAAAGAAAAAAGGAAAACGAAGATCCAGACGACGCCGTATAAAGTCCATCTCAAGTACTGATCCTCAATCCTCGTTCTTCAGCTCTGTACTTACTTTCCACATCTTTTTTTGTTCATCTGGAAATAATTCTTGTTTCTTTTCGGTTTTCAATCGATTTCTTGCTTGTAATAAACTAGGGTTTTGCGAATTCCAGTTGAATTTCTCCATGGAAAGGCACAGAGGAGGAGGAGGAGGAGGAGGAGGGGGAGAAGACAGATACGGAAACCATCCCGACGCCCATGAGTACAGTAGACACTACAGAGGAGGGCCGCCTTCTTCTCGTTCGTCATTCAGTTCAGAAAGCTACCACCATCATCATAGGAGCCCTAGTAGTAGTATTAATACCGATAATAGTAGCAGTTATAGAGGTGGAGGTGGTGGGGTTGGTCCTCGTGATCATCTTCTGCGTCCTTTTGATAGTCCTCCTCCACGGTACCCTTCCCCTTATGGCAGTGGCAGAGGGGGGTTCCGTCCCATGGGTAGTGGAGGTGGAGAAATTGGGGGTGGGGGCGGTGGTTTTAGTTCGAATCAGGCCGTGCCTATACTTGCTGGACAGAAACGTGGGTACCCTTTTTCTGATAGAAGAGAGTCTCCTCCAGGTGAGCTAAATTGATTCTTGACCCCCCACCAAAAAAAAAAAAAAAAAAAAATTTCTTGATAATCTTTTTGGTGATTTTGTTGAAATTTAGCTCAATTTTACGAAATAGTGTATTTGTATATATATATATATATATATATATATATATATATATATATATGTTGTCTCAATGTGTTTAGCTTTTTGATTATGAATTATGGACAAGATGGTTCTTTCTAATTTATATGGCAACATTTTTGGGGTCAAAATTGTTGAGCAACTGGAAAAATTACCTTGGGGTCGTTATTTTTATTTTGTTTATATGATAACGGGTTCTTTTTATACTTGAATAAAATATTTTCTTGAAAGTGCTATTTTTCTAAATTGAAAGTTAGTTTCTTGTAGCCACTAGGATACCATTTGGTACTTCTTTCTGCTTGGTATGATCTTCCTCCTTTAATAGCCCTTCTTGTGTCAAATTGGTCAAGATTCCATCTTTCTTGCAATCATGAGTCATGACTGATTCCTTATTACTTGGTGTTTTAATTAAACAATGCTTCCTTGCTGTTCTTTTAGTTGTTTGAATGAAATCATTTTCCCATAAGAATTATGAGAGAAAACAATGGAATCCAAACATTCATTGGATGATAACATGGAATTATTTTGTCACTATGGATTTTCCAGGTTGGAAAGATTAGTAGGAACATTTTATGCACCAATTTTTGTATCCGTATAATGGACAAAAAATTGTGACTTGCTACCCTTATCTGCTTATTAGTTGAGGTTTGGGAATTCAGATTTGTGGTTGTTATTGTCCTTGGTTAATGACTATTAGGATCTGTGTGCATCCTATGCAGTATATTCTGTTGTACACCTCTAGTCATGCTTGGTGTTGTTGCCTTTTTTAGGAGTATGTTAGTTTATGTCATAAATGACCTTTTTGAAGCATTTTAATGTATTTGTTTGATATGTTGGATTCTGTTCAGTTCTTTTCTCCTTGGGTTTGGTTCCATTCTAAAGGAATCCAAATTTTATCTTTATATCATTTTTTTCCCCTCCAAATTGGTTACAATTATGGTTACTTGCATCAGATCGATTTGGTGGAGGCAGTTTTGCAAAACTCTTTGTTGGATCAGTGCCAAGGACAGCAACTGAAGAAGATGTAATTTCTCAAATCTCTATTTATATTGTCTTTTATTCTTGTATTGTGAGTTGTCCTTAAATTCATCATCTTCTGAACTTAATGCTAAATTTACTGTAGCGGTTTAAAGTTAAGAACATAGTTTTTTAAAGTAAGTTGATAGAACTTTGTAGGTGGATCAACTTTTCTGATAGTAGTCTTATAATTATGCTAGATCCGACCCCTGTTTGAGGACCATGGACATGTTCTAGAGGTCGCATTGATTAGAGATAAGAGAACAGGGCAACAACAAGGTATGTGCATATGTTGTTTGGCGTCAAAGGAAATGTGATTTACATGAATATCTCTTTTCAGGTTCCGTAAGGGGCCCAAGGGAGCAACCATAAGCTTACGTTTCGTGTCAGTTAATTTTTCCAAGAATTTTCTGGCTTCCTGGTTTTCGTTGCTACCTGTGTTTTGCATCGCCCTTTCAACCAAGACGAAGACAAGGATAAAGAACTTATGATAAATAATATGCCTATACAGGCTCAAAATAGGAAGTTTTGAGTATTGATTCTGTATAATTCATTTTAGTTGAGCCTATAGCAAGAATTTTTTTGTAATGGTTTTTTTTGACAATAATCATTTTTCGTAGAGACAATAATCATTTTACATAGCTTGAAACTTGCTGTTGTAAAGCAAGATATTTTGTCTTATGGGTATGACACTCAATGACAATCTAAATGCATTTGTATGATTTTGGTGGGTATGACACTCAATGACAATCTAAATGCATTTGTATGATTTTGGTGGTGTGTATTGGTGGAATTAGTCATTCTGACTTCAATTGATAAACAGTAGTTTCCAGAATATGTATTGCTTGAAGTTGGATTATGGATTTATGATGGCTGGTTGTTTCTGTTTTATTCTATCGTCATGTGCTCTGACGATTGGTTTTGTCTCAGGGTGATTGGCCCAGTTAACATCTACCAAGAATTTTTAGTTGGTTATGTCTACTTAAATCTAGTGGAAGTTTTTTTATACTCCTGTTTGAACTGGTCTACTACCTCTTATAGCAAGCATCTAGCTTGCATGACATGGATTGCACGAGGATAATTATTGGGATGGATGTTCATTATGAGAACTTGCCAGCTTCTAGGTTACATGCATATATCATGCCTGGCCAGTTATTGGGTTGGATGCTTGTTATAACCATCTGAAATGCATCTATATTTTTTTATTGATATGGAATAATGGTTCAGACTGTCAAATTCTTTAGAGAATTGTGTTATCTTGGATGAATGGATGAATGGATGAATGGATGAATGGATGAATGAAGATTGTGTGACTCAATCATCAATTGGGTTTAAAAGTTATCCGCTATTTCTTTAGTTGATTTGAGATTAGTCCTTTATTGGATTCTTAACCAAGTGATATAAAATATTTATTGTTTTCCGGACCTTCTGAATCCAATTATGAGACATTTCAGTTTTTGGTTCTTCTGCATATATGTTCCTATATATCCATTCACTTGTATGGAGAGCAAATTTCATTCATTTGGGATGTTATGCTTGTGACATTGATATTTGTACATCTAGATCCTCAAACACACTGGGTTGTTTGGAATTCATTTGAATAGTGTGTCCTCATGTTGTGATTTGGTTATAAGAAGTTTGTATGTCAGCTACCCTTCATCTTAAACCTTCTATTTTGGTTTGGAATTTCATGTTCTATGAAAGCTGCTCCCCCGAAACTTTTCATTTCTGCAGCTGATTCACGGTTCTCAGATGTAGAGGCCTTTAAGGTTTATCTAGGCAGTAGTTATGAAATCTTGTTTGGCATCTGGTGGCCATTTTTCAGCAAATATGATTTGCTTTACTTTTATATTGGACTGCGCCAATGTGTTATTTTTATTGTGGCTTATTAACATACAGTGGTTTTGGATTTTTGGCTGATGGTAGGACTTCATGTGAAATCTTTTGCATTTACATTTTGTCTTATTCATTCCCTGCAGTTTGATCAAAGATCTATTTTCTTTTGAATTGATTCATGGGTTTGATTCATTATGTCTAGCCATTGCTTGTAAGCATGTAGATTGTCCTATTGAGGGTTTGACCATTCATCTGGGCAGTTGGATCCATGTACGTTACTAGTCAAATTTGGCTAGAGTATGTCAGATGAAGGGAAACGCGAAACAGCAAGTGCAATTTCGATGTGTTTGTAATTCCAATAGTTCTTCCACTTAGAATGGTCCTTAGATTAGTTTATTATACTTGTATCCTTGTCAGTGGAGTTACAATATTTCTTCTGTAGCAAAATGGAGCATTAACCGAATTAGTACAACTTATCAACAATGTTAAAAGTTGTTGCATGGATGGCTGAGTAATTTCTTGACTTGTTAGATGAATGGAACAGGCAAACTAGATTTGTGCATTGATGAAGATAGTGTGTCTTAACCTAGTAGCTTGGGGGAGTTGGTAAGCGGACTCTTAAAGCTTCTCCTCATGACGGATAGTCGAAGGTTCGAATCTCACTTAGGTGGTTAGCGTCACGTTAAAAAGATTTGGGCCAGACTCTCACCATCGAGTAAAAGTTGGACTCTACGAGTGCACCCCGGACCGAATCCGGATTAGTCGGCCCGTGTGGGTTCGGATACCGGAAAATAAAAAAAAAAAAAAAAAAATGGATAGTGTGTCTCCGTGTTCAATGCATGGACCATTCTAACTTGTATTGTAAATTGGCTGCACTCGCTAGATAGTTTTTCTCTGGAGTGTGTTTTGTGATACAAGGGAGGGATATTTGTTTTTCTATATTTTAGTTTCATCTTTTCCAGTTTGGTGGAGAGTTAAAGAGACTGAAGCACATGATTTCTTTTCCCCCTTCTCTTTTGTGGTCTCTTTCACAATACTGGTGATGCATTTGCAGCTTTGTGCAGCTTTGTTTTGGATGGAAATAGCTACTAACTTTGATGTATGGTTCAGCAAACATATGAAGTTTTTGCTTATTTTTGTGGGTGCATCTTACTTTATATCATAGAATGGATGATAAAATAGTGAGGTGCCAACTTCTGCTTCTTATGGATTTACATTAGTGAGATTTTGTGCAGACTTTATCATGATTTTATGGATGGTGTCTGTGATCACAGTTTATGTTGCACAGTGTACGCATACCATATAGTGCACATTCTCTTCATGCATTTTGGATTGTAATTTTCTATTACATCCAATGTGCATTGTGTCATTCTAAACTTAGTTGCAGTAATGCAATTGTTAAATCATTATGTTGTTTGAGTGCTCTCTGTTTCTTTGCTAATGCTAGATGAGAATCAATTTGGTTCATTATTGAGTATGATCTCCTTCTATTGGAGTTCATTGATCAACAGTAGCAGATCTTCACTATGGGAACCCAGAAAGCTTTCCTTAGTTTAAATCCTTGATTAGGACATCTGTGGGGCTTTATTGCAAACATTAGTTGGTCTTCTGGGGATGCAAGTATTTATGTTTGACTGCTGCAATGACAACCAAGCTGCGATACTTGAAAATCCTTGAAGGATTAACTTAAAAGAAGAAATTTGGACACATAATGTACTTGACTTAAATTCCAATTGATGATATTTTCAGGCTACTGCTCTTAGTCCTGATAAAATATATGCACAGTTGGATGTATTATGCCCCGTTGACATATTTGTCACTCTTTCAAGAATATATTCTACCAATGTTTAAATTGTTGGTTTAGAATTGAGTTATTGAATCAACAGAAACAAATTTCAAAGTCTTAACTTCTGCAGGATGTTGTTTTATCAAGTATGCCAATTCAGGAGAAGCTGATATGGCCATAAAAGCTCTACATAACCACTATACTTTACCTGGGGTAAATGATTGTGGTTGATTATTCTGTCTTTTGTTTCTTTCACTTATATTGGGTAGTTCTCCATACTTTCACTTTTCTTTTTCAGGGAGTGGGTCCCATCCAAGTCAGATATGCTGATGGGGAACGGGAACGCCTTGGTAAATTCAGAAAATCTCTTTATATTGTTTGTTATACTATCTGAAACTTTTCTTTGGTTTCTACTAACGCCATCCGCGCCTAACAAACACCCGCCGAAAGAGAGAGAAATATCTTTGATTCTACTGAACAGCCTTGGTTCTTATTTGCTTCCTGTCTCCATTAGGTGCAGTAGAGTACAAGTTATTTGTGGGATCACTGAACAAGCTAGCTACAGAGAAAGAAGTTGAAGAGGTATGTTCCACATATTGATTCAAGAAAAGGCTTCTATTTTATTTCTTATAAGTGATCTTCTTGTGTTGTACCTTAGAATTAATGGCATATTGTTATCCAGCCTTATGAGTTTCAGTTAGATATGCATCCTCTGTTAAGGAACAGTGGCATTATTTAATGCATGTTATAAAGGGATATGCTCAAATCTTGAACCTCTACTTTGTTATGCCTCTCAATTTGGAACCGTATATGTGTAGAAGCACTGGAGCATATTCCAATTTAGATATGTTGTAGATGTGTTAGATACACTTCAGCATATTACCTGTCCTTCCTTTTCAGGACATATGAATAGTCTAAAAGATAGACTTAGTATATTATTGGATGATTCACCTATTTAGAACTGGATCGCCAAAGGGGAGCTCTGGACTTAGGCTGTTTACTAAAATTTGTGCACTTTTCTTTTGCAATTATCAGGAGTTGTAACTACTCCATAAATGTTCTTCTCTTTTTTGGGCTGTAGTTGAACAAAATTAGATTTCTCATTATTTCCATTTCAGATCTTTACACCATATGGCCAAGTTGAAGATGTCTATCTCATGCGTGATGACATGAAGCAGAGTCGTGGTTTGTTCCATTATCTTATGTTTGACCATGATCTATTATTATATTGTATTTTGTTTTTGCTGTTAAGGCCAGGGAAAGTCATTGCAGCTCTTGAAGTTTTTATTTTTTAGCAACTGTTTTCAAGTAATACTTCCTAGGCTTCTCTTGTGTACCATAGTCTACAAATAGAAACAAAAGATTCACCAATAGAACCCTTCATTCAGTTTATATTTCATAATATATGTGTAAAGGGGATTGCATTTTAGCCTTCTGAAGCTTACGGTTTGAATAAAGGTCTAATCTGTTGATTCATTCTCTCTTAAGCTAAAAGGTTTTAGTTTTATTTTCCTGTTTAGTAGCTTAAGAAGATTAAAGTTCATTTTTTTTTTCCCTTTTTTTTATATATATATATATATATTTTTGGTTTAAAAGATTAGAGAAGTTCAATGTTTTTGGTTATCATATATGGATCTTTGCTAATGGATTATTTTTGTTTTAAGGATGTGGATTTGTTAAATATTCTCATAGAGAGATGGCACAGGCGGCCATAAATTCTTTGAATGGGAGATACACAATGAGAGTAAGTTTTAATTATCTTAGGATGCTCATCTTTGAGCTCTTCTATAGCAATCTGTTTGATCTTTTCTCCTATGTCTGCTTGTAGGGTTGTGATCAACCACTCATTGTTCGGTTTGCAGATCCGAAGCGGCCAAGGACTACTGATAGGTTTTCCTACAACTCTTCACAAATGTCGATTTTAGGCATTTTATTAGTTGAATTTTGTTTTGTACATCCCTACTTATGTGGCATTTAAGATTCGTGTTTGGTCCAGTTTCCATTAGTTTCATTTTAAGGTTTTCCTACCATAAGTGTTTTATATCTTTGATGAAGAATAATATTTATTGCTTGTGCTGTATCTATTAAATCTTGCAAACCTCCTATTTTGTTCATCTGCACTGATTGTATTTTTCCAGAGCTCCTCCTATATATGGTGGCCCTGGATTTGAGTCTCGCTTCCCTGCACCAGGGATTAGGTATTTACTATTTATCTTTGCTCCACTTGAGTTTTGACTTCCAGTTGTCATGTTACTAAACATGCTATTTCTTCAGACCAGCTAATCTAGGTGAGCCCATGCATGACCGCATTCCACCTAATACCTGGCAACCTATGAGTCCCCAAAAATTGGGTCAACCTCGAAATGCTGGACCACCAAGTCTTGGAAATCAGATTCCTCTCAGATCTGGTGATACTGTGTCTTCAGCTGAAGTAAGCTTAGAAATCTTTTCTATTTTCAATTGCAGAAACTTCTTTTATTATTAATTTTCTATTTTAGCATTCATCTTCCTTCTTTTGATTTCATTTTATATTATTCCAAGTTTAGTAATTCTGTGCACGAGATTTCTGGTTCATCCTTTGTGCATGAACTTCCAGGGTAGAGTTCCAGACAGCTTCAGTGGCAAAATGGATGGTTTGTTTCCCGGGCCTGCAATTTCATCTGGACCTATGTCTCAATCAGTATGTGTTCTTGGATTTTCGCTTGTTGCAGGTTTTTGCATTCTTGTTATTATTGTTATTAACATATGTCATGCTATAATCAGTTTTTGCCAAAAGTCCCATATGTTGTAAATCAAATGTCACCACTGCAGAAGCCGGTTCAGTCACCGCAACACTTGCCGCCTTCCCTGCAGTTACAAACTCCTGTTACAACATCTTTTCCCCATGCACAGACTTCCCGTCCACCACTTGGGCCAGTTAGTCAAGCACAGATTCCCCCCTCTTCTGGTCAAAGTTCCTTCAATCAGGCATTGCCACCGCCACACTACCCTGCTTCACATGCACAAGGACTGCAAAATACTTCTTCTACTACAGGACAATCGTCTGTGAATAGTCATCCACAATCATTTAATATGTCAGCCCCAGGAAATCAACAGCAGCAGTTGCTTCAACCCCATCATCAGTCACCTTCTCAGTTAGCTCAGATGCTGTCACAACAGACACAAACTCTACAGGCGAGCTTTCAGTCGTCCCAACAAGCATTCTCTCAGCTTCAGCAACAACTTCAGTTAATCCAACCGAATCAAGGTGGAATGGCACAGCAGGGACTACAGGCCAATAAGCAGCAGGTAGTATAGTTCAGGTCCATTAGGATTTCTGGTGGAAAATTGCATGAGTACTTTTCAATACTTTTTAGTCTTCTAAACTCATCCATTGAGAATCCTCTTTTCCATACAGTTACCTTGGAATGGAAATGCATCACAAACAGGCACCGACAACCCTGCTGTCCAACGCGGCGGAGAAGTAGCTGCCGGGACATCTCTTTCAGCTGCTCCTGCAATAAGAAGGACTTCAGGTCCTCAAAAATCTTACTGGACAGAGCACACATCTCCCGATGGATACAAGTACTACTACAACAGTTCAACTGGTGAAAGCAAAGTAAGTTTCTTGGCATACATGTTTCTTGTTGGGACTTCCCTTTTTCTATAGTTGCTTAATTGTTGCAATTGAACTTACAGTGGGAAAAACCTGAAGAGTTGCTGTCATATGAAAAGCAGCAGGAACAGCAACAGAAACCCCCTGTCCAACAGCTCCAGATTCAATCTCATGCTCAAAATCCGTCTGCCTACCAGGTTCCTCGGGCACAGGTCCCAGATATGCTTCACACATCTGGGCAATTCCAAGTTCGTCCCCCTCAATTGCTACAGCCATCTCCCCAACCTTTACCCGTAAGCATTTAATCCGTGTGCTTCCCAATTTTAGTTACTCACATATTGTTTTCTCACCTTCATTTGTTTTTGCATGCCAGTATCAGGTACCTGCAGTTAGGGGTCCCCAAAATCTTCAGGTATCAGTTGCTATTTCACATCCTTGTGCATTCTTATAGTGCTCTCATCACTTGCATCTTAATTTTCTTTATATTTGTGCATTTAACCCATTGCTATTGACTTACAGGGTCGCCCACCTGCTCAGGATTGGATGTGGAAAAACAGGCCTGCAGGTTCTTAGAATATGAATTTATTCCTATAAGCATCCCAACTCCCCTCCCCCCCCCCCCCAAATAAGAATAAAAATAACAGAAAAACTGCTCAGTTCATCCTGCATTTAGTTGGATCTAATGCTATACTTAAATCCTACAGGAAGTTGAATTTTTGGTGGCTTGATATGGTATTGGATTGGAGGCAGACTCAAACTGATGTCAAGATAGAAAAGGGTTATTTTGTTAATTCATATCTCCTCACTATAGCTTGGGAAATTTGCCATTCTTCTTTTTTTTTTTTTTTTTGGGTCATTCTTATTAGGTGATGTTTATTGTTCAATCTTGTAAACTACTGGTATGAGTTAGTAAACATAAAATTTTGCAGATGTGAAGTTTGATTCAACCCCCACAAGTAGAGAAAGGAATCATAACTATGGTTTTATGTACATAGTCACGTACTAATTTGGGAGAGATCTATGAAATCTCGAACTTAAGATTTATCATAGTCATGTCAATCAGATTATCATTTTGTTCTCGTATTGTTTCTGGGGTCTAGGTAGAAGCAAGTAATCATAGTTCTGTAATATTATATTAGAACATCACTTCCAAATTTGATATATGATTAGAGACCATAATTTCTCTTGCAGAGAGAGAGAGACATTTAGTGAAACATAAATCTCTCACAAGATCATAGGCTAAACTCTTCCTTAATTCACTAAAACAACTAATTCTTAGCCCTACAATTCCTACGAACTTCACCCCCTTCTCCTTCTCCAATAGAAGAAGGAAGCAACTGTCCCATTCTGACCATTGATTTCTTGAACTCTTCAAGAAATACCATGGGATTCTCAGCAAAAGACTTAACAGTCTGAAGTACTTGTTCATCCCCAGAGACAACAAGAGCCTGATCTGATGCCAACAAACCCTCTCCAGACAGAAGATTAACGTAGTACTGATTGTCAAACGTTGAAGGGGTAACAAGATCAAGATTTGCTAAGGTTGTGTTACTGTTGCATAGCTGCTGTAATGACTGTATGAACTCCAAGTTTACATCTGGGTTCCCATTTCCATTTCCGTTTAGCCGAGAGCTGAACGTTGAGCAGCGTGCTTTTCCCAACGTGTGTGCACCGGACAGTGCAACCATGTCGTCCGATGTTAGGCCGACATTTTGAAACTTGGCCACAAGTGTTGCAACGTCGGAGTTTGGACCGGGAATGTTGTTGTTGGCTGCTGTTTTGCTTGCTGTCCTGCTATCTTTTCTTCCCAACTGAACTTCCCATCCAGGACCTCCTGACTGCAAATTTCAAGAAAATAATCAGTACTAGTTTTTTAGCATGCAAAAAGATCATTTTGTATGTCATTACAACTTCGACTAATCTAAAAAGTTTTTACCTAAACTTTTTTACATAATAGAGTGTAGAACTTTCGACCTCATTTGTTTATATATATATATATGTATATGTATAT